>CM065704.1:2459345-2485222 GCA_017654935.2 Phymorhynchus buccinoides
CTCTCGATCTCTCACACACACACACACCCACGCGCACACACACGCGCGCGAGCGCGCGCGCGCGCCCACGCAAAGCACATGCGCGCACGCGCACACACACACACACACATGCACACGCACACACACGACACGCACACGCACACGCACGCACAACACAACACACGCACGACACACACACACACACACACACACACACACACACACACACACACACATAACACACACAACACGACACGCGCGCGCGCGTCGCGCGCAAACCCACGCACAACGCCGCATGCACACAGACACACACCACATATTGACATAACGCACAGGCACGCATACACACACACACACATGCATACTTTCATACAGAGTGAGAGAGGATAGACGACAGACACACCAGATAGTCAGGCAAGCAAGAAATTATGCATACAAACAACATGAACACAGAGATGACAAGCTGGTCGAGAAGACCAAACAAACAAACAAATAGATAGACAGACGACAGACAGACAGACAGACGGCAGACAAACAAATTACAATGTAATTATAAATAATGGAATAATAACCTTGCACATACAAACTACACAAAATTAATGCTCATTCCATCAATAACAGTAAATGTAGGGTGTGTTGTTGTGCAAATTCCGGGTAGTCTTGAAATAGAGTTCATAAAAACCGTATTATTATCGCTTATTGTTTGTTGTTTACATATATAGCGAGTAAATAGGTCCTTTCCTACATCTTTGGATTGTTCCAATTAGATGATCAACGGGATGGGGGTGGGGTGGTGGGGTGGTGTAGACAGTGGAGCAGAGAATAGAGTGTGAGCGAGAGAGAGAGAGATAGAGAGAGCGAGGGGGGGGGGGGGGGCGGGAGAGAGAGACAGAGGGGGGGGGGGAGAGGGGAGGGGGGGGGCAGAGGAATGAGAGCGAGGGAGACAGTACTGAATGGTGACACAAAGGTCAAGGTCAAAAATATTTTAATTGTTAGCGCCATCTGGCCCATAACAAAATTGAGTTACACAAAAAAGTAATTAATATATTTGAACAATAACGGAAAAAAGAAGAGACATGCCAAAAAATGTATTTATGCCAGCACAACATAGAATCGAATGGTAAAATAAAAATCAATCCGACAGTCTGACAGATGAAGGATGTTTATATATATTTGGCTGGAATGTAGACAGACAGGGACTGGGACAGAGAGAGACACGCGGAGGAGAGAAAGAACCGGGAGAAAGAGAGGGAGGGGGTAGGGGACGCACAGACAGACAGACAAATAGAAAAAGAGATAGACAGACAGGCAGGCAGAAATTGGGGAGATACAGCCAGACAGACAGACGTGTAAATAGATAGATTCAGGACATACACAGACACACACCACACATACACACACCACAAGAGACAGACACTACACGCACGGCACGTACGCACACACGTGCCAACTCCACACACCACCACCGAACACACTCTCTCCACACCAACTTGAGAGACCACAGACATACATCCACACACACCAACATACCTAGACAGACAGACACACACACACACAGGCACTCACAACACCACCACACCACCACACACACGACACACACACGCACCCCCACGTCAACGTCTTTTACAGTTCTAGACGGCTCGTCCATATGACGACGGATAATGATGCTTTCTATTCCTAAATCCGCTTTTTTTCCAATATATAGTCATTGTCTACTGTTCCCACCCCCCTCCACCCACCCCCACAGCCTGACACCTCGATCTGCACGCAGCAAACACATGGACAGTTGTACATGACTTGCTATTTAATTCACTAGTAGCCTAGAGTTCGGGCCCCACTACGCCCGATAAGCAAGGCAATACGTTCCTATTGTGACGATGTCATTAAGATCCTGTTTTTTTGAAATACTTCCCGCGTCTTAGAATAATTCTACTTTTTTCGTGCTCTAAACTCATGTAGACCACAATATACGATTAAAATCATTAAATAAATTGTCCGATACCAAAAATAAGGTATTTTATCAGATTCGTGTACGGAAGACTACAAACATAGTGAACATAACGTGGTAGGATTTCATCAGATTATTTTAGACAGTAGAATTTCACGTCAACCATGCCTCACAAATAGACAAAATCGGATCGCACTAAATGGAATCGTATGCAGTTTGGCGTTGTTGCTGTTGTTGTTGTCGTTTCCCTGGTTTAAAGACTCCAGGGATCATCCGCAACCGCGGAAGCAGTTGAATGAGCACTGGTGGCACAAATGCATCAGCTAGGGAATGACAACAATTTACGTGTGTGACCGTTTTGTTTTATTACCCCGCCAACAATGGACAGCCACACACCGACTTTGGAGGATTTTCTGACTGGTCATGTTATGCTAGGAGCTTGGCATGGCTTAAGACAATCCCGTTACAAAACCATGCAGTAGCACAACAACATTTTGATGTAGCCTTGGTGGCATTCTAGCTTATTATGTACAATTGGTCTGAATCGTATCAGCAGTTATAAACCAGAAAGATGCAGACACAGAAGAGACAACCGAGATGAGGCAATGTGGCACATACATGCGGAAACCTCATGCTCTTATTATGTATCCGCAAATAAGGAAAGCGAATCAGGGGGGGGGAAACATGCATGCTTCTTATCACATCCGCCTTATTATTTCCTACTTTCTCTGACTTATTCTGCGGGAAGCAAGCGCCATGGGGAAACGTGGGGGGGTTCCGCGTGGTGAGGCCTTAATATGCACAGCCCCAAAATTTTTGAGAGAGAGAGAGAGAGAGAGAGAGAGAGGAGGAGAAGAGAGAGAGAGAGAGAGAGAGGAGGAGATCAGACTGAAGGCACGATGAGAGAGATGGAGAGAGGAGATGTTGGGAGACAAGAGGACTTCCGAGAGAGATGAGGACTCCGAGAGGAGAGGGATGAGAGAGGGGGGAGAGGAGAGGAGAAGGGATACGATGAGTGAGGGAGAGAGAGAGGGAGAGAGAGAGGGGAATCGAGAGAGGGACTGAGAGAGAGAAGGAGAGAGAGAGAGAGGAGAGAGAGAGAGAGTCTGGAGAGAAGAGAGAGAGGAGGATAAGAGAGAGAGGAGAGACAGAGAGAGGAGATATTATAGTATTATATATATATGTGCAACAAGTACTTGTTGATACGTGGTTGTGTGTCGCTATGCGTGTGCTACAGTGCGTACGGTGCGTGCGTGCATGCGTGCCGTGCACGTGTGTGTGTGTGTGTGTGTGCGTTTATGTGCGTCCCTCTGTGTGTGCGTGTTGTGTGTATGTTGTGTGTTGTGTGTTCGTTTGTGTGTGTAACTTGTAAGAAACTGACAGCATAACAGTGAAACAAAATGCATGCGATAAACTTGTGTTGGAAACAAAAAAACATTTTTGGGTGGTTCTTGTGTGTGGTGTTTTCTGTACTAATGTGTGTATTGTGTGATGTGTAGATGTGTGTACCGTGTGTGTGTGTGTGACCTCATGTGTGTGTTGTAGTGCCTCAAACCTTGTTTGGTGTTGTGTACTGTGTACCACCCAAACTGTTCGTAATGATGTGTGTGTGTGTGGTTTGTTTGTGTGTGCCTGTATGTTGTGTGTGTTGTGTGTGTGTGTGTGTGTGTGTGTGTGTGTGTTGTGGCTGTGTGTGTGTGTCCCTCTCTCTGTCTGTGTCTATGTTGAATCTCTCTCTCTAAGAAACGCGATCTCTCCTAACTGAGAAACAAAATGCATAGATAAACTCTATGCAAGAAACAAAAAAACATTTTTCTCTATCTCTCTCTCTGCATCTCTTTTTCTCTCTACTCTCTAACTCTCTATGTGTCTGATGAAAAGATATATCTACCGTCATTCCCGCTAATGACCTCATATGCGTTATCTAGTGCCTCAAACGTTGTTTGGTTTTATGTACTATGTACCACCCAAACTGTGTCGAAATGATCAATGTGTCTCTGCCTGTGTCAGTCTGTCTGTCAGTCCTAGTCTCTCTCTCTATCTCTCTCTCTCTCTCCCTCTCCATCTCTCCTCCCTCTCTCTTCTCTCTCCCTATCACACACACCCTCCCTATCTCTCTCTCTCTCTCTCTCCCCCTCTCTCTCTCTTCTCTTTCTCTCTCGCTCTCTCTGTCTCTCTCTCTGTCTCTCTGTCTAATCTCATCTCTCTCTCTCTCCTCTCTCTCTCTTCTCTCTCCTCTCTCTCTCTCTCTCTCTCTCTCTTTCTTCTCTGTCTCTCTGTCTGCCTGTCTATCTCTCTCTCATTCCCGCTTAAACCCCATATGTTTCTCTGTCTGTCTGTCTTTGGTTCTTTGTCTCTGTCTGTCTGTCTTCTGTCTGTCTCCATCTCTCTGTCTCAGTTTCTGTCTCTCTTTCCTCTCTCTCTCTCTCCTCTCTCTCTCTCTTTCTCTCTCTCTTTTTCACACTCTCTCACTCTCTCACTCTCACTTACACTCACTCTCTCACACTCTCCGCATCTCTCCCTCTCCTCTCTCCTCTCGCTCTCTTTGTCCCTCCCTCTGTCTGTCTGTCTGCTGTCTCTCTCTCTCTCATCCTCTCTCTCATCTGTCTTCTGTCTGTCTCTCTCTCTGTCTCCTCTCTCTCTCTCTTCATCTCTCTCTCTCTCTTCTCTCTCGTCTCCTCTCTCTCTCTCTCATCTCTCTCTCTCTCTCTCATGTCTGTCTGCCTGTTCTATCTCTCTCCTCATTCCCGCTCTACAACCCCATTATGTTTTCTGTCTCATCTGTCCTTTGGGTTCTTTGTCTCGGTCTGTCTGTTTTCCTGTCTCTCTTCTGTCCTCTCTCGCATCCTCTCTGTCTCAGTTTTCTGTCTCTCCTTTCTCTCTCTCTCGCTCGTTCTCTGCGCCTCTCTCTCTCTCTCTCTCTCTCTCTCTTTATCTCTTTCTCTCTCTCTCTTTTTCGCTCTCTCTCTCACACACAAGACCACATACACTCTCTCACTCTCCTCTCTCTCTCCTCCTCTCTCTCTCTCTCTCGCTCTCTGTCTGTCTGTCTGTTTCTCTCTCCTCTCTCTATCTATCTCATCTCTCTATCTATCTCTCTCCTCTTCTCCTTTCTCGCTCTCTCTGTCCTGTCTGTCTGTCTCTCTCTCCTCTATCTCTTTCTCTCTCTCATCTCTCTCTCTCTCTCTCTCTCTCTCTCCGTCTCTCTCTCATCTCTCTCTCTCTCATCTCTCTATCTCTCTCTCTCTTCTCAGTTACATTTTGTTCCATTTGAGTTTGTTTTATAATTTATGTATGTTATTCACTTCATATGTCATTATTTTAGCAGGACCTGATGAAAGAAGCAGTTATTTATGCTTACTCAGTTTATCCTCATTAAAAAATTTCGAGTTCGAGTTCGAGTTCTCACTCTCTCAGTCTCAGTCGTCACTCTCTGGCACATGATAACCGACAGTCAGACAGTAAGCAGAGCCTACCGAAAGCAATCAATGCTGATCTTTGAAACCTTGCGAAATGGCACTGACTATTGTCTGACAGAGAAACCTCTGACTATGGTCTGACAGAGGCTTCAACCCATGGGGTTTCTCTTTTAGTCCCCGAGCCGAAGGTTTAGGGAGCTATTGTTTTTGTCTGGTCCGTCCGGTGTCCGTCCGGCGTGCCTCCGTCCGTCCGCCTGTGCGTCCGTCCGTCCTTCCGTCCGGTCCGTCCGTCCGACGGCTAGCCTCCGTCCGTCCTTCCGTCCGTCCGTCCCTTTTTCTCAAAACTATTCAGTCTATCATCATCAAATTTGGTATACTAGTTTGCCAAGATGCAAGCTATCCACTGATGTATTTAGTCAAGGTCGCGCCAGTTACGGGGTTCAAACCCCGAAACACATAATCGCTAATATCTCGCGAAGTTTTGCATGTATTTTAATGCAGTTTTTTCACAACATGAATTTTTCTGTGCGTGCGTGTGCGCATGATCGCGCGCGCTCAAATCACGGGTCCGAATCCCAAGGCTATATATAAAAAAACTATTCAGTTACGTGCTGTTTTGATGTAGTTACGTGCTGTTTTTATGCGTTTTTTATGTATGTGTACAGCCGACACATTCCGATTTCGGAGTACCTCGGCGATGCTGCGAGGGGACTTTGCAGCCGCTCGGCGTTGCACTTGTTTTAATTTTTGTTTGTTAAACATGTGTTTTATTTGTATTTTTTGTTTGTTTGTTTTGATATTGTTGTTGTTGTTGTTGTTTTTGATGATGTGTTATGTTTTGGATTTTTTGTTGTTTTGTTTCAGTTAGAAAATGTTTGTTTCTTAATGTTCAAAATGTCTTAATTCTTAAAATTTACGGATATTATGTTTTACTGTAAATTTGTTCTGGGTTTTTTTCTGTTAGTAAATGTTTTTGTTTTCTTAGCCATGTTGTGAACATGTTTTAGTGTGCCTTGCTCTTTTCCCACACTACCCCATCCCCACCCGCACCCCAACCCACTAGTCCCGCCCTCAGCACTTCTCCACCACACACACCCTACTATTGTTCTATATCGCTTTCGATGTGTTTGCTTGCCCCTCCCCCCCCCCCCATCCCCGCCCCTCTCTCTCTCTTTCTCTCTCTCTCTTAAAGATGGGGGGGGGGGGGAAGTCTGTTTCTGTAAATTAAAAGCTTTGTTTTCTTCTTATGAATAGTCGCGTGTGTGTTGTGGGGCCGTGTTTCCTCTTCTTCTTTCTTTTCCCCCCCTCCTCCCTCCCTTTCTCTCATTCTTTCCCTCCTGTGTGTGTGGGTGTGTTGCTGTGTGTCGTGTGTGTGTGTGTGTGTGTGTGTGTGTGTGTCTGCTGAGTGTGTGTGTGTGTCTCGTCGTGCTAGTGGGGGGGTGTCTTCAACACATTTAATTCCTTCTTTTCATTCATTCCACAATTCCTACTTTCTTACTCACTCTTTCATCCCATCAACAGCAGTGTGTTGTTGTTGTTGTTGTTGTTTTTTGGTGTGTGTTAGTTTTTAATTCCTGGTTCAGGAAGAATTCTGTTTTCGTGCATGGGTGTGTGTTGTGGAGGGAGAGAGGGAGGGGATGTAAATATGTAGATGGTGTGTGCCTGCACGTGTGCGCATGCTTCCAAGTGTATAATGTATGCTGTGTGCGCGTGTGCGCGCGTGCACGCATGTGCGCGTGTGTGTGCGCGCACGCATGTGCGCGCATGTGTGTAGGGGTGGGATCAAAGTCAAGTCAAAGTCAAAGTCAAAATGACTTTATTATCTCAAGTAGAAAAATTACATTGTGGTCTCATAATACAACAAGGGCAACAGAAAACAAAATATCCAGTGTGTGTGTGTGTGTGTGTGTGTGTGTGTGTGTGTTTGTGTGCGTGTGCGTACTCTCGCTCTCTCTGCTGCGTCTGTGCGTGTCTACTGCGTGCGTGCGTGTGGCGTGTGCGTGTGCGTGTGCGTGCGTGTGCGTGCGTGCGCGTGCGTGTGCCGTGTGTGCCCCCCCCCCCCCGTTTGCGTGCGTTCTTGTGCGTGCGTGTGCGTGTGCGTGCGTGTGCATGCGTGTGTGTGTGTGTGTGTGCGTATGTGCGCGTGCGCGCGCGCGTGTGTGTGTGTGTGTGTGTGTATGTATGTGTGCGTGTGCGTGTGTGTGTGTTTGTGTGTGTGTGTGTGTGTGTGTGTGTGTGTGTGTGTGGTATGTATGTGCGCGCGTCGCTGGCGTGTGTGTGTGTGTGTGTGTGTGTCGCGCGTGCGCATGCAGCAATAACAACATTCTCAAAATATTAAAAAATATAATTGGTGGCAATACTACTAGTTGGGAATGGCAAGTTGTCTTTCACTTCTTTCGAGCAGAGAAGAAAGTTGTTAATTTCAAATCATCAGCTGTCCTTAACTTCTTGTGAACAGTACATTTGTCTAGAACATCTAAATACTTTGCGTGTGTGGTTTGTGTTTCCATTGACATTTAATCATTCAGAGATGTCTTTCTGCTATTTGCGAGGCGCAATTGTCTATGATGGCTAGATGATATTAACTGAAGTATCGCATTACCAATTGTTTATGCCATCATCAATATATCTTTTGCTGCTGTTATGACTCTCAGCATGAGAGAGCTATCGAGGTCAAACATTTTTTTCAAAGACAGGAGACGAGCAGAGAAGGAGAGGAACGAAAAGAGAGACAACGGAGAGATAGAAAAGGGAAAAGAAAACCCAAAGATATTTAGCAAAACAGAAATAAGAAAGGAAAAAAGGTTGAGGGAGATCTGGGTAGTACGCTTCTGCATTGAGATCTCAAGAGCTGGAGAGAGAGACTCTGAGAGAGCTGACTGGGTGAGTGTTTAGCACCTTTCTGGATGAGAGAGAGAGACTGGGAGAGAGAGAGAGAGAGCACCTGAGAGTAGAGTAGAGAGAGAGAGAGAGAGAGAGAGAGAGAGAGAGAGGTAGGAGCTTGACAACAGGGGCAACAGGGGGGGGGGGGTTACGTAGTGAGAGGCTTGTTCGATCAGTAATTCAGTGTTCTGCTTTGAAAAACACAGAGAGAGAGAGAGACAGACGAGAATTGAGACATAAGACAGAAAGAGAGAGACAGAGGGGAGACAAAGAGAGACAGACAGACATGCAAATAGAGAAACAGACAGACGCTCATAAAGAGACAGGCAGGCGCCGTCAGAGAGACATGAGAGACAGACATTGACACAGATGACATGACAGACAACAGAGACACTACGACAGACAGACACAGTCTAGAAGCTTGTCAGCAGCAGACAGACAGACAGGCAAGCAGAGGGACAGAAAGACAGACAGAAAGCCAAGCAGACGGACACCCAGACAGTATAAAACGCATGGGACAACAAGAAAAAATAGTTTTCTTTTGCTCTAGGTCTGTTTTATTATATTCAGCATCCGGGCATATCAACAACAGATTCTTGCGCAATGCTTCTTGGGCTAAATTACTTTTCTGTTTAATTTCAAACCTGAGCGTAAGAGACTTATATCACTTGATATTGTTGGTTAAGCCCACCTGTAAGAAGGACTGGGTGGGTGGGGTCTCAGAAAACCAGTTTGAAAAAACAAACAAAACAAGTTGTGGCTGACTTTATTATGTGAGTGCATCATTAGACGCATGCAAGACGCAAGAAAGCACGCAGAAAAAAAAGGGGGAAAAACAACGAGAGAGAGAGAGAGAGAGAGAGAGTGAGAGAGACGAGAGAACTAGAGAGAGAGAGAGTAGAGAGAGAGAGAGATCGTAGGAGGAGAGAGAGAGAGAGAGAGAGAGACGATGATGAGGAGAGAGAGAGAGTAGAATGAGAGAGAGAGACGAAGGAGAGAGAGAGAGAGAGAGAGAGAGAGAACTTGAAAACTTGAAAACTTGAAAAAACTTGAAAACTTTAACTTTAGTTTTCAAGGATAAAGATTTTAGGCAACGCCTAGTCTTCCAATCTGTCCTTGGTACATATACGAACATAGAATACAAACATGGCATGGCATGATATTACACATACTAGATTTGAACATAAAGGTAGCACCTTTGTACATATACGAACATAGAATACAAACATGGCAAGGCATGATATTACACATACATATTTGAACATAAAGGTAGCAAAGCAGGTATTGTGAGAGAGAGAGAGAGAGAAGAGAGAGATGAGAAGAGAGAGAGATGGGAGAGAGAGAGATTAGAGAGAGAGATGAGAGAGAGAGAGAGAGAGAGAGAAAAAAAAAGAGAGAGAGACAAAGAGACAGAGACAGAGACAGAGAGCGAGAGAGAAACGACAGACAGACAGACAGACAGAGCAGAGATATAGAGACGAGAGATACATGATACAGAGGGAGAGAAGATGTGAGAGATGAGAGAGAGACGAGAGAGAGAGAGAGAGGAGAGAGAGAGAGAGAGAGAGGAGAGAAGAGATGGAGAGACGAGAGAGAGAGAGACGAGAAGAGGAGAGAGAGACTTGAGAGAGAGAGAGAGAGAGATGGAGAGAGACTGCGACAGAGAGAAAGAATGAAAATACTATTCAAGTCAATTCAAGGGGATTTAAAGTCCATCATCAAAACATTCCCCCTGTTTTCATTCGTCTTCTCTAAACCACTTTGATTGACAACGACGTCCATTTTAGGATGGGCACACGGGGCGATCAATTCCCACATCCTCCTTGTAAGTTGTAACCTACCTTTTAACTTTAACTTCTCGAAACGCATTTTCTGGACATTTTTCAAACTTTTGATCAGCCGTTGGATAAACTGACATAACGAACATCTTCGTCAGGTCATCGGACACAAGTCTGCCAACGTTCATTATCATCAGCTATGTAGTTTAAGATGTGACCACCGAAACGAATTTTCGTTCACCGCACACAGAGATAAACATACGGATCCTTGCTTTTGTTCTTATAGAACCGGAAGTAGAAAACTTGTAAAGGAAGGAAGGGGGGGGGGGGGGGGGGGGGGAGGAGGGGGGGTGAAGGGTTCGATCAGTAATTCGTGTTCTTATTGAAAACAACTACGCACGTAGCGAAAGGTGGCAGAGTGGTTAAGACGTTCGCCTGCCAAATGTAATGCGTGACTGCAACGTGAGTGACCCGTGTTCGAATCTCCGGCCTCCTCGGCCTTTCTTTCTAGTTTGACAGGAAATAGTCGAACTGAGTGTCGAGTCCTTCGGAATGGGGACTTACATCAGCTAGTCTGACACATGCGTTTTACGCACGTACAAATCCCTACGGCAGTTGAAAGTCGGTAAGAGCATAGAGAAATCGCGCTGCCTGTGTGCCCACACCCCGTCCTCACTCCTCCTCAAAATTATTTTTTTGGGGGGGGGGGGGGGGGAAATTGGTTAGGCGGGGGAGAGAAGCCCGAATTTTCACAGAGATAAGTCCCCGTGACTAGAATATAACAAATACCAAATACGTTTTTCGGACCAAAGCCCTAAATCGTCAGCCATTAGACTGTGCAATAAACACTTCCTGCAATGTATGAAGTGCCTTGCTCGTCGAATTTCTGATACATTCGAGAAACCAGAAAACAGACCGCTGTTGCATAAAATATTTTACCCATGAAATAAATACTGTTTTCCTCATTCAAATTGTTGGCTGTTTGGGAAAGATTCGCCCCTAAATACATTCAGAGGCGTCTTGTGGCATGCAGGAAGAACAGAAGATTCATCATTTAAATACTGAGAAGTCAGGGATATTTTTTTAATATTTATTATTATTTATTTTTGTTTGCACGGATGGTTGTTTATATTGTCCGCCATTTTGAAAAATACAAAACTAAGTGACATGGCTTTGTATATATATATATATATATATATATCGATTTATCGGCAAAAATGTAGATTTACACCCTCCCGCTCTATTTCTTGGTTCTTTCCGTGTAGATTGAGCACTTAAATATCAATATTTTCAATAATAGTTGACTTATTTATCACATGAAAAAAGAATGGTTCTGGTGCGCTTTTGAAGGGTACTTATTTCACGGTAGGTACTTATATCTCATGACACCGGCAAGTCCTTTACTCGTACTCCCGATGAGTCTAACGTTTTTGTTGTGTTGGTTGGATTGGAAAATGCCTGGGTGGGTGGGTGGGTGGGTATGTGAATAGTTATTCCCGAGATTAGAAAAACGTGTTTGTTTTTTATCTTTCCTGTATTATCTAGCCATTATCTTTAATGGACGAGTGAAACCAACGCTACAGACAGCAAACTAACCCACAGTGTTTCATGCATGTAAACAACCAATGTCAAACCAAGCAAGAATCGAGAGAATTGAGAGATAGAGACGGACAGACACACAGACATACAGAAATGCTTATCGTACATGTGTCATAATTCAATTCTAAATAACTCCTCTTCTTTAACGACACAAGGAGCAGGCCTAGGCCTCGCCTATAACATTTATAAAAGAAAACAAGTTATGCGCATGCGCAGTGCGCTGCTGTCATGTCATCTGCTGACGGTGACAGTCGGCGGCGTCGGGTGTCATCGATTTCAATTACTGGGGCAGACTTGACAACACCAGACTGCATTAGTCAACGAAGCACCACCCTGACTGGAAGGAAGCGCTGATACATCATAGCCATTTGGCTCTGTTTTCCCCAGATCTCAATTACTGTTAGAGAATGCAAGATTTGTTCAACGTACTTGCAAGTTTCACTTTGGGGAGATTTCACGATATTTTGTATCGAAGGTGAGAGTTTTAAAAAGTTGTGTGTTGGTTTGATGGCTTTGGTTTATTCATGTTCTGTTACCGCGTGGAGCGTTGAATTCGTCCCAGCGCCATTTACGTGATTGAGTGCTTTGAATTATGTACGGCACGGCGAAGTCTACACTTATCATTCACAAGTACACTAATGTATTGAACATGTGGTGGTGATGGTAGATAAACTTCACATTGGACCCGCACTCTGCCTCTTCAACTACACAAAATGAAAAAAACCCTGAAAAGCCGGGATCTAGGGTTAATGTCCCCTTGCAGCTAAAGAAAACAAATATTTATGAAGGTATTTTAGTTTGGCTTTTACACAATACTTATATTAAAATGTTTGAAAAATACAGTAGACACACAAAGATCTTGTTTGACAAATTGTTTTTAAAAAAGGAAATTCCTTTTCTGGTAAAGTTCAAAAACAAGAAATCCTTGTATACCATCGGACAAGTGCATCTTTCACCCATTGCCTGACAAAGCTGTTACAGTTTGCCCCATGTCTTGCCTCGCAATGTTAGCCATAGCGGTCTCATTTCTGTGTCATCGCTGTTTCAAATATCACACCCACGAGCTATAAATAATCGAAAATGCTGATGTATGAAGAAGAGGAAAGGTGTGATGTCTATCTTTGAAACAAAACCAACAGGACTTGACAAACGTTTATCTTCCAAACGTTTACTTTCACCCGTTTAGCTAAAAGTGACCTGACAGATTTGTTTGGATTCATTTGGGCAGAATATAATATAAAATTAGACAAGGAACTTTTTTTTCTACTCAGCTTGCGAAATGATTCCAACAGACGTTCACCTATTCAGCGAAACAAAATGAACACGAAAACATTAAAAACGGTCAATGGATTCAACTAACGGAAGGAGTTAGTTGTGGATCAACTTGAGTGATCGTAGACCCCACAGAGAAGAAGAAGAAGAAGGAGAACAAGAAGGAAAAAGACTCATACACGTTTTATGTAGCTCAACGAAATGAGACAAACACTTTCATTTTCGAAAACTGTTTAATTAAATAACGAACTATGCACTATTTATTCCTCCCCAAATTCTGCGGAGAAGATTAAATCCATTTTGAACAAGAATCTTCTTGCATGTAGAGTCCTCCATCAACAACTTGATGACTTTGTTATTAGCTGTGTATCTGTAAGATTCCCCTATCTTCATGTTGACCACCGGACCTCTACACAGAGCTCCCTACAACGTCGACGACAACAACAATAACACCGTTGTCCTGAACAACAGTATTGCCAGCAGCAGCAGCAGTGGTGGTGGTGGTAGGTGGTGGTGATGGTGATGGTGGTGGTGGTTTGGTTGTCAACCGCACGGCTACAGAAGAATGCTGTCATTGGAGGGACTACCTCTGAGACTACTACTTTGGGTACAAGATTGTCTGTCTGCTTTCTGTCTGTCTGTCTGTCTGTATATCCCGTTCTCTTTTTCTCTATGTTCCTCTATGTTCCTCTGTGTGTGGTGGTGTGTGTGTTGTGTGTGTGGGTGTGTGGTGTGTGTGTTTGTGTGTGTGTGTGTGTGATGTGTGTGTGTGTGTGTGTGTGTGTGTTTGTGTGTGTGTGTTTGTATGTGTGGTTTGGTGTTGTGGTGTGGGTGTGTGTGTGTCCGCGCGTGTGCGTGCGTTGAGTTGTGTGTGTGCGTGTGCGTGGTGTGTTGTGTGTGTGGGTGTGTGTTGTGTTTGTGTGTGGGTGTGTGTTTATGTGTGTGTTTGTGTATGTGTGTGAATATTCAATTTAATGTATAGTCCACATAAGTGATTTATTAGAGGCAATGTTTGTGTGTGTTCGTACATGTGTAATGTGCATGTGTATGTGGTGTAAGTGGCGTATGTGTTTGCGCGTGGTGTGTGTTTTGGTGTGTGTGTGTGTGTGTGGTGCGTGTGTGGTGTGCTTGTGTGTGTGTGTGCGTGTGTGTGTGTTAGACGGTGTTAATCATATAAAAATGATGAAAGCGCGTCGACGTCTCTCTTTCTCTCTCTCTCCTTCCCCTCTCTCTCCTCTCTCTCTCTCTCTCTTTCTCTCTCTCTCTCTCTCTTCTCACGTCGTCTCCATCCCTCTCTCTCTCTCTCTCTCTCTCTCTTTCCTCTCCCTCCTCCCTAAAGTCTTATGCTTTGTTTTTAGCTAAAGCTACAAAGCTTTGAAAAGAGAAATTGGATTGTTGCATATAACTTTGTGGTACATTACCCGACTTACCCTATTGGTAACTTACGTATTATTGTTTGTTGGTCAGTCTAACAGTTATTCTTTATTGTAAATGATCTAACTTATTATTGTTGGTTGGTCAGTCTAACAGTTATGTTTTTGTGTAAATTTATTTTTCTCTAGTGTAATCTATCTTTGTATGTAATATGTTTTATTTTATGTTTCTTAAAAAAATCTTATGACCTGTTTTAGTCGCCAGTTAGGCTTATATTATCCTTTAGTTCATGTTTTGTGCTTCCTTGGCATTGGAGCATTTGTTTGCTAATGTCAATAAAATTCAATTTTAATTTCAATCTCATCTAATCTCTCTCTCTCGTCATTCTCTCTCTCATCCAGAATAAGTAGGACCTCTCTCACTCTCTGTCTCATCATCTGTACAGTGCTGATGCGTCGTCTCCAACTCGAGGAGATCTCTCTCTCTGGTTATTTACCTTGATCCTATTTTATTTTGTTTTAGGATCTTGTCATCACTGAATGGTCTGAAATGCCATTCCTACGTTCCATGGAGCTTTATTAATGCTAGAATCCTGAAATTATTGTTTGCGGTTTTTGTGGTTTCAAGACTCAATGATATGGGCCAAAGGCATGATCATTAAACCGGAAAATGTCCTGCACCATGTTGGCGCATGAGTTCTTGGCGCCTGCAGCTCCTGCTCTCTCTGCTCTCTCTCTCTCTCTCTTTCTCCTCTCTCTCTCTTCCCCCTCTCTCCTCTCTCTACTCATCTCTTCTTCTTTCTTCTTCTTCCGGTCTGGCCAAGGCCTATTCCACACCGATTATTCAACTTCAAAGCGTACCTACGCTACCAACAACACTACAAAAGCCGATTATGAACTACCCACTTGATCTTCGCTTTATCTCGCGACGTTCTGTTAGTTCTCCGAGCTCAAATTCCACTCTCTTTTTTATCTTTTCTCTTATTTTGTTTTCTCTCTCTCTCCACCATATCACAAACCAACAAAATCCGTCTATACTAACATTTTTTTTTAATAAAAGAAGCCAAGAACACGTTTTCACTCGGTTTCCCCCCCCACTTCTTTTTAAACCAAAAGAAAACAAAGCGTGCATGTGTGTGTGTGTGTGTGACCGAAATGTGTTCCAGCTCATAGCGCTTAAACCACTGAACCAATCATAACGAAACTTGGCACGACGATTCCTTAGACTGTACACTTGCATTTCTGTCAGATTCACAGCATGCCAAGCCATATCGACGTAGTCCCTGTGAATGAATGTTGAATATTAAAGAAACACTGATTATTCCAACACTAATAGACGGATGTACACCAAAGTAGAAACAACTGAAACAGACTGCAACGTCACTGATCAAAGTACAACACAAACAAATACAACAAGAAGTGCAGAGTGATAATGGACGGATGTACACCAAAGTAGAAAACACTGAAACAGACTGCAACGTCACTGATCAAAGTACCACACAAACAAATACACAACAAGTGCAGAGTGACGTTAGTTTATTGACGAGACCAAAAACTTCCACCCTCTCTCCACTTTCCCTCCCTCTGACACTTCTGAACTGTATTCAACAACAATGTTTTGTTATTTTCTGTCTAAACCTAGGGGGCCGTTTCACAAGGGCAAACGTTACGTAGCGTGAGCGCAAATCGGCAAAAAAACGGTACTAAGAAACACCTCTTTCGCCAACGTTTGCCAAAAACGTTTTGTGGCTACTCCCAAAGTATCTCTTGGCGAACTATCACGTGACTAGCATGGGGTGAATACATTTCTTGTTGTTGATTGGTCCATTAAAGTTTGGTTAAAATAATGTAAAAACATTTGACCAATCAGACAAGAGCTTGTAATATTCTTCCGCAAACGTTTTCTAAAGTGTTTTTCTTAGGCCCCGTTTGGCGTAAAGCGTTATTCGCGCGGCGACCGTTATCTAGAGAAACTAAAAATCCAGGTCATTTGGAGACTGCTCGACTGTGAAGAGGAGCAGTATTGTTGTGTTAGTAGTAATTAGGATTTTTCTTCCACTGGGCCCGGGAGGGCACATATGGGACATTTGTGTTAATCAAAATGAAAAACGAGGGGGACAAGAAAAGACACAAGACAAAACGAAACGTAAACTAAGGGAGACAACCTAACGGACAACAACTAACACCAACACAAGACAAGCAGACTTTCGTAGATTATTGGCAGTTTTGACATTTGTGCTTGAGATTATCTGCAAGGGTTAATTCATGTCTAATATGAATGTTGCGAAATGGTAAAAGGTGTTTTAAAATTTCAGGTGAAAATGATGTTTTACGAGTCCTCTCGGTCATAGACACATATGGGGACATTTGTAAATACAAAGATGGTGGGAACAATACTGGCTGCAATGCCCGGAGGCAGTGCAACACCAGTAACGTCCCGAGTTTTTAACAATTATAGATAGGTGTAGCGGTAACCACGCCTCAGTTAAACCTCATCGGCTATGGTACCGCCACAGAGTGTTTTCAACTTTCATATTGGGAGCCTGGCCTTTACCTGAGCGGTCGATTCGTTAAAATTTCAGGACCACATTTTAAAACAAAATCAATCAACTTTATTAATAAAACATATATTCAAGGTCAATTTTTAAAATGAAAAAAGTATTTACATATAAATGTACACTATTTGCACATTTTTATTATTTTTATTCTGTCTGGGCCTGTATTCACGTTGAGATAGCATGAGACTTAGCATGATGCTAACTTAGGAAGCTCTTCCAAAGTCCTATTAGGATTTATATAGGACTTTTGGAAGAGCTTCTAAGTTGGCATGATGCTAAGTCTCAGGCTATCTCAACGTGAATACAGCCCAGGGACGGTATTCATGTCGAGATAGTATGAGACTTAGCATGATGCTAACTTAGAAGCTCTTCCAATGTCCTATAGGATTTAATAGGACTTTTGGAAGAGCTTCTAAGTTAGCATGATGCTAAGTCTCATGCTATCTCAACGTGAATACAGGCCCGAGGGACGGTATTCATGTCGAGATAGCATGAGACTTAGCATCATGCTAACTTAGAAGCTCTTCCAAAAGTCCTATTAAATCCTATAGGACATTGGAAGAGCTTCTAAGTTAGCATCATGCTAAGTCTCATGCTATCTCAACGTGAATACCGTCCCTGGTTACATCAAAATAATGTTAACATGTATGAGCTGCTGCCAACGGTTGCCAAGGGAAATGACTCTGCTTATGTTGCCTCTTTGGTTTCTTTACTCGCGGGATGTAGTGTGACTTTCTTTCTGCAAACATTTGATATGCGAACGTTAAGTTCTTATTTAGTTGGAGGCTTTAGTTTCGTGTTTCTTGTGTGATAAAAAATGTGCCGTGAAGAGAAGCTACAACGGAATTTAAAGACCCCACCGTCACGTGTCACATTCCCTACTTATCCTAGGAAGATTTATTAAAATTTCGTACAAGCTATAAGAGGGAAAACACGTGAAAAAAAGTGATTTTGACACTTGACGTGGTGGGTCTTTAAAAGGGCTATTGTGATATCTTATTGTCTGCCCTTAAAAAACACTACAATAAACAAACAACTACACGACGAGTGTAAAATGACGTTATTTTATTCACAAGAGACAAAAACAAAACTACTGGATGTTTCGGCGAAATGCGCTTTCATCAACATAGCTTTATAAACTAGGTTGATAACTATGCGCCCTTTATCAACATAGCGTTATCAACTATGTTGATAAAGGCGCATTCGCAGAACGAACTACCAGATGTTTTGTTTTGTATCTTGTGAATAAAATGACGTCACTTGACACTTGTATAGTTTGTTTGCTTGTATGTTCCAGTGACGGTGCAGTCTGTTTCAGTTTTGTTTTTGTTTTTTAATACTAGATAAAATTATAGATTTGAGACCCCTGGCCGACATGTGTAGTAGTAGTAGTAGTAATTAGGGCTAGTAGTGGGCCTCGCGGCCCTTTTACGCCTTTTCTCGTTTGTGACTTTGATTTGTTTCACGGTGGCTTGCTTTCTACAGCTAAACTAAAGTGTGTGCATTTACTTATAGGCCTATAAAAAGAAGCTGGCCACCACCACACACAGAAGAAGAACTCTCTGTCCGTGTGTGTGTGTTGTGTTGTTGTGTGTTCCCTTCTGCGTGTGTGTGTGTGTGTGTGTGTGTGGTGTGTGTGTGTGTGTGTGTGTGTGTGCGTAGTGTTATATTATAACCATTTAATATACACAATTTAGTATTTTATTGTTTATATTGTTATGTTTTGTTTATTTGTTGTGGCCAGAATGTTTATATTCATGTTACGAAAATGTGTCGCCTGGAAGGCTATCATGTTTATCAGAGGATAATGTATAATGAGAGAGAGAGAGAGAGAGAGAAGAGAGAGAGAGAGAGAGAGAGAGAGCGAGGAGAGGAGAGAGGAGAGAGAATGAGAGAGAGAGAGAGAGAGAGAGAGAGAGCCGAGAGAGAGACGAGGAGAGAGAGGGGGGGGGAGAGAGAGAGAGGGGGGGGAAGAGAGAGGAGGGGGGAGAGAGAGAGACGAGGGGGGGGCGAGAGAGGGGGAGAGCGAGAGAGAGAGATGAGAGGAGATGAGAGAGAGAGAGCATGTTTGGAGAGAGAGAGGGGGGGAAGAGAGAGAGAGAGGGGGGGAAAGAGAGAGAGAGGGTGGGGAGAGAGAGACGAGAGAGGGGGACGAGAGAGAGAGAGGGAGAGTGAGAGAGAGAGAGAGAGGGGGAGGAGAGAGAGGGCGGAGAGAGAGCGAGAGAGAGAGAGAGAGGAGAGGATCGAGAGAGAGAGGGGTTCGGAAGAGAGAGAGAGAAGAGAGCACATTGATGATGAGAAGAGAGAGTGAGAGAGGAGAGACGATGAGACTTGCAGATGAGAGAGAGAGAGATAGTGTGGGCCGTGTGTACGCATGTTCCTTCACGCTGCTTGTTTGACATTTTATCATTAGTTTCTGCGAGTGGTGCCGTGTGATCAGAGAGTGACACTTGTGGTGAATGAGGGTGGATGGTTTGTGAGTGAGAATAATTTATTATTTTAACTTTAATTTCTTTGCACTGAGATGTTGGTAGTATGACTATCGTGTTGATTAATGCATGTTTTAATGTGATTGTAAAGCGCATCGAGCCATATACTGTATGGATTTTAGCGACTATATGAAATAAGCGCTATATGAAATAAATTATTATAATATTATTATAATTATAAAAATTTCACAAAAATATGGAATGGACTTTGTTTTTATTCAACGAAAGTAGTTATAAAAATTTGACTCATTGTGTTCAGCCAGAAAATTTGACTATATTTATGTTAGGTGGCAGCCTTAAGGTTAGTTTGTCAAATATTCAGTATTGAACAACCGGTTAGAAAGGTAAAACTTGAGATGTTAGTAACTGATCGTGCTTAAAAAAACCTTCTCTGTACTATTCCGTGTCATGTTATTACATTGTGGCCGGACAATGTATAATAATAATATTAATATAATATGCTTATTAGCGCATAACTCTTGCTAAGCAATCAATGCGATTTTCACTGAACCGATTCGTTAAAAAACATTCTAACAGACCCTGGTTCACGTATCTCACCATACATCTCTGTGAAAGATGAATACATTCGAGAATGTCATTGCATATTAATCATACACACCAAACACACTATACCCACCGTGTACCTTCAGTGTATAGATAACGAATCGAGGGTTTAACAAAGACTGAATACATTGATGTTAAAATTCATAGGGTATTTTGATCAGTTTGTTGTGTGATGATGATAATTATGAGTTGTTGAAAGATATGTTTCTTATCTATTCAATGTATGTTCATGCCGCGTCCCCTTTAGGCCTCATCAGTCAACAGTTTGTGGTATTATGGAGCCAGGGACGGCACTAAGAGGAGGGGGGGGCATATGTACAATGTAGTGTTCTTGGCCGCGTTCCCCTATAGCCTCATCAGGTCAACCAGCTCGTGCGTATATGGGCAGCCCACTAGACGCTCCTAAAGAGGAGCATGACAATAGTGTATTGTTCTGGTCCGCACGTTCCCCCTTAGCCTCAGCAGGTCAACAGTGCGTTTGTGGCTATATGGGAGCCCGCAGAGTCAATAAGAGGAGCATGTACAATGTATACAGTTACTGGCATGCGTTCCCCTTGTATGTCCTATCAGGTCAACCAGTTGTGAGCTTACTAGGGAGCCCAGGGCTCACTCAATAGGTAGCATGTACAATGTATTTATTGTTCTGGCCGCGTTCCCCTTAGCCTCCTCAGGTATACAGTGTGGTCTTATATGGGAGGCCCAGCGCATACACTAAGAGGAGCATGTCAATGTATGTTCTGGCGCGCCTGTTCCCCTTCGCATCAATAGGTCAAACACAGTTGTGGTTATTATGGGAGCCCAGGGCTCACTAAGGAGAGCCATGTACAATGTATTGTTCTGGCCGCGTTCCACTTCGCCTCATCAGTCAACCAGTGTGGTTATACGGAGCCCGAGGGCTCACTAAGAGGGCACGCTACACTGTATGTTCTGGCCGTCGTCCCCTTAGCCTCATAGGCAACCAGTTTGGCTATATGGGAGCCCAGGGCGCACTAAGAGGAGCTGTACAATGTTATTGTTCTGGCCGCGTTCCCTCTAGCCTTTCATACAGCGTACAACCAGTGTGGTATATGGGACGCCCCACAGGGCTCACTTAAGTAGGAGATTGTACAAGTTAGGTGTTGCTTGTCACGCGAGTATTCCCCTTAGCCTCATTCAGGTCAAACCAGTGTGGCTAATATGGGAGCCCAGGGCTCACTAAGAAGGAGCATGTACAATGTATGTTCCTGGCCCGCGTTCACCCTTAGCCCTTCATCAGGTCAACCAGTTGTGGCTATATTGGAGCGAGGGTTCTCACTAAGAGGAGCATGTACAGTGATTGTTCTGGCCGCGTTCCACTTAGCTCAATTCAGAGTCAACAGTGTGGCTACAGATGGGAGCCGAGGGTCTCGACACTCAAGAGGAGTCTATGTACAAATGTATGTTACTGCCGCGCGTTCCCCCTTAGCTCATCAGGTCAACCAGTGGGCTATATGGGAGCCCAGGGACGTCACGAGAGAGGAGGCATGTTTGTGACAAGGTTCAACGACGAAGATGCGGCACAAGCATGGGATGAGATAGGATCTTACAGAAAGATGTCTTAGATGATGAAACAAGCGTCGTAGTTTAGAATATTTATAATACACAGTGAAGCTAGACCTCCTCCCTTATAAGACCTTCAAAAATCCTGCCCACTAATGAGGTCTTATAAGGGAGGGTAATTAATACCTACACAGAAGGGCAATGACCTCTAGACGGCAGTAGGTCTATGTGGAAGGAGTTTATGATGGAGGAGGTCTTATAAGGGATTCCAGTAATTAATACTACCATAGAAAGGGCAATGTCTCAGAGAAGTAGGTTATGTCGGGAGGAGTCTTATGATGGGAGGCTTACACAAGGGAGGTTTCCACTGTATAGAAGGAGAGAATTTGGTGGGTTATTATTTTATAAGTTCAGCTGGAATTAAATAAGAATGGCCCTTGATGCCAGTTGTACTCCTCATCAGGCAGAGAGAGTATCGTTGACATGGTTCCCACACACGGATAAGGCATCTTCCACACGGTTTATAGATGACATCACCCGTTTGTCTTCGCGCCCAGGGCGGCGACTACATAGATGTCACTCCCCTGGGACAACAGCTGGTTTGAATCTGCGACCTTGGAACAAGCCGGGTGTGGCTGCGAGTTGGGACTCTGAATGAAAGAGCGCTTGTGAGCACGGCCAGAAGTGAGACAGCATCCTTTTCGGAGTCCTCGGTTCATATGCGAAAGGATAGACAGCTGTTGCAATTTTGGACTATGGAGGTTATATTTGAAAATTAAGTGACGGGAGCATTATTATTGTGTATTGTAAGGGGCTCACACATACATTTGCTCTTGCTAATTGCTGCCGTCGACAATTGACCGCCGCGACATAATTAGTCCGTGGGAACTTGCTCTCGGGGATTAAAGTGCTCCTTGAACAATTGCTCTCGCACATTGCTTCTTAGGTGGTTTTGATCTCGGACAGTGCTCCTATGTTTCCTTTTCTTTTCTGCGTTACCCATTAAGATAATGCACACTGTTACAGAGAAACTTTCTCGGGGGCGTTTGGGGATATTATGTCGACAGTGACTACGAGGACTCTTAGTTATTTCAGGGAGGGTACACAGAAGGCAGGAGAGAGAGAGATGAGGAGACAGAGATAGATCCTTGAGATTTCACGTAGAGTTGAGAAGATGACGACGAGAGAGAGAGAGAGAGAGAGTACCAGAGAAGAGACGACAGACAGACACAGAGACAGAAAGACCAGTGAGCGAGACACACGCACACGAGAGATTGAGAGATAGGATGACCGAGAGAGACGAGAGAAGATTGAGAGGAGACAGAACGAATGATTTGAGACAGCACTGAGTTGAGAGAACCGATGTAATGTAATGATGAGATGAGAGCACCCTGTAGAGAAGAGAGAGGAGGAGCCGCAGAGATGCAGGAGAGAGAGAGAGGACGTATATAGGATTTTAACGATAATTGTAACGATACTGTAATAAATATAATAAATGTAAGCATTCACACTGCTACAGTCTTTAACTTTCAGGAGGACGGAGATGAGAGATTTCGACTCAAAACACTTTAATTTTCAAGGACTAGACTTTATAGTCAGAGCTCTACTCTTCCCATTGTGTCTTGCGCTACGAAGTCTTTATAGCTTTTCCAACCAACCACTATACTACAATCCAATAAATTGTAAATAGAAGTATGATTGCATGTGTAGGTGGGGAGCGGGGGGTGGGTGTTTTTTCGAACAGGGATCAAATATCACACATCAGCACTAGGAGCAATGTATGAGGGGCAAAACTCAAGGTAGCAACTGCTCGCACGCGAGCAAAAAATTTATCAAGGAGCAAATGCTTAAGCGAATTCAGAGGATATTGCACTAGGAGCAATTGTTCAAGGGGCAATGTTGCCTTATTTTTTTTTTTTAGGGAGCAAATGCGGTACCCCATTTTGAAAGGGTGTGTCTTTTTGTTTGTGGCACAAGCCACAAACTATAATCTCACTTTGTCGGTCTGTCGGTCGGTCGGTAGGTCGGTCCAAATTGTCGCACTAGTTGGTAAAGAGAAAACACTACTGGCATAAGTAACATTTCAGTTGTCCTATCTACGGTCTTCGTGATCTAGGATTGTGTACGTCCTCTCGGACCTGGAAGCACCCAAATATCTAGAGTCCTTAGTATGGAAAGAGCTTGTATACTGAACAGAGCACATGAATCTTATTTATAAGCGTACACAATAATTAAAATCATACGTAATACAGACAGTGCAAACAATGACACGACGAGTAAGGCGGTTGCTTCTTCGATCGGAGCATAAGTAGGATAAAAGTTTTTAATGACATTTCAAAAGGACATAAAAAGTTACGAAATTGGTGCAGAGAGGGAGAGAATAATGTACAGATTAAACTTATTGAAAGCACAGGGAGGCGACAACAGTGTATGTAATGAGTTGGAGTGTAAATAAATAGACTGCCCACAACACACGATACTGTGAATCCGTGTTCTATATTATATTGTAGAGTTTGCCACAAGGCCACTGTGTCATTACTCATTGAAGTGTGGTTGTGGACATGCGCTCATAACGTCAGTGGTTTCACTCTCTCTATTCGTGCACTGGTATTATTCAACTGCAACAGTTTTGTATTTTTTGAAGTGGAAATAAACATGACATTTTACATACATGTATGTATTTGAGTGTTGTGTTCCTCCATGTGCGTGTCGCTGCAGGCTTCTGGTCAATTTTTGTTCCGTCCTGTCTCTGAAGGAAACTATGTGCATAAGTGTACTTCATCCAGGGTCACTGACGTTGTAATCAATGTTATGAAAGAAAGAAGGAAAAAGAAAAGAAAGGCGTTAAATGAAGGCGAAATGGTGCTGGTTGCATGATGAGTGAGCAAGATAGCGGATGAATGATTGGGTGTGGTTGCGAGGTACATATTGTTAATATAAATTTATGTTTCAACAATTTTTTTTTTTTTTTTTTTTTTACTGTAGGAAGACAAGTTCCATGTGCGTGTACATTGCCAATGCGACAATAAAGAAACTAGACTTAGACTTATGCAGTCCAGTCTCCAATGCACACACACGCGCACGCGACGCGCGCGCGCGCACACGCACACGCACACTATAGGCAAGCCACCGCGCACACCACGCACACGCACACGCACACGCACGCACACGCACGCAACGCACAAACAACACACACACACACACGCACACCATTATCAAAATCAAGGCTTATCAATTTAGACATTTCTTTGCATCCTGAGAAGGGGTCAGGAGTGGTGGGGATTAAACTACATGCAAAAATGCACCTTATGGAAGTTACACTTCAAACATGGAATATTTTTATTTGCATTTTAAATCGTGAAGCAACATTTACTAATTCCAAATAACTTGCGCAATTCAAAGCATTGTGGTATGCATAATTATGCGAGTGTGTACGTGTGTGTGGTGTGTTTGTGTTGTGTTTTGTTGTTGTTGTTTTTTTCTAGCTAATTGTGTTTGTTTGTTTTGTATATGTAACCATAGGGTATTCTGTCAAATAATCATAGCCTAAAACTTGCAAACTGTTTGTAATGGATATTGAAAATGAGTCTTAATGGGCTTCAAATTTGTTTTTGGGGTTTTTTCAAATAAACTGACAGATTCGTAATAAGGTAAATTCTTTAAACGGCATGTGCTTTGAATTTTTAACTTATTTGGCAAAGTGTGTGTTTAATGTCCCTACGTCATCTTCAATAAAGGTCGGTTACATTAAATCTCTGTACATGCTATAATCTTCTTCTTCTTCATCATGGACGTTCAAACTTCGTCGCTTGAAGATTTCTATCCTTAATAATTATTCAAGTTGTTCAGTTACCTATGGTGTGGTTTTTCCTCCTACATTCTGACTCAGAGAAGAAGCCCCCAATTTTTTAGCCCCAACAGACCTTAGCTTATCTGGTTGACTCACTCTATAGTATGATAGTTGTTTGGTTGTTGTCTGTGTGTCTCGGTGTGTGTGTAGTGTGTAGTTGTCTTATGGGTGTGTTTGTGTGTGTGTGTGGTGGTGTGGTGTGGCGTCGTGGTTCTAATCTCCAACTTAACGTTGGCATTTCTTGGGAAATAGAAGGCGATACATGTTCAAATTTGCATGCACATAGAGTTTATGCAAGCTTTTCACAACAATAATGATTTGAATAATAAATACTTAACAACAACACTGTAAACAGATAACATTTTTGATTAGTGGGTTAGAAACTCATCAACGCTTAAAGCCTCGAATAGCTATGGTTTAGAGTGTCTGTTTCGTCATGCCAATGGTTCTAGGTTTCGATTCTCGGCAACGGGCACTTTAAAAAAAAAAGTTATCCATTATACGATAGTTAATTTTGTACTTTAAAATTTTATTGGCAATCTTGTATCTTTAGTACACCCCCCTCAATCTTGGTTGTTGGTGTCCCACATGTGCCTGTTCGACGGTGAGCCTGAAGGCTTGTGCCTCTTGATTTATAGAGTTGAGGT
>CM065704.1:2485722-2509866 GCA_017654935.2 Phymorhynchus buccinoides
AGAAGGTTTGAGGACAACCTAAGAAAAGAAAAGAACGTCTAGGACAACTTACTAATCCAATGATTTGCTATGGCAATTCTTAACTGATTCATGCCTTCTTTGAAAACCTGGTTATGTCAGTGGTCATAAAGGTCAGAAAGATGGCAGCCAAAGACAAAAGTATCGGATTTCAGAAAAACATGTTTACCGATGAACATGACTTCACTTAGGCTATAGGGGCTCCAGATTCAACAAATATCACTTCAATTGTCTTTGAGCGGTTTCGTAATTAAAGCTCTGAATTGTTTCACGAAAAGCCAAATTAAGAACCAGATTAGTTCCCCAACTTTCACAAGGAGTGGATAGTAGAGCACCGGAACGGGAAAAAGGACAAGACCTGGACACACTGACTTAAAATAGGACACTGTGCAATTCAAAAGGTGCAATATATACACGGCAAAAATTATAGATAAATGCTTACATCAACATCATTTCGATAGAGAGGAGGAGAGAGAGAGAGAAAGAGAGAGAGAGAGTGAGAGAGAGTGCGTGAGAAACAGAGAAACTAAAGAGAGAGAGAGAAAGAAGTAATGAAAGAAAAACTTTGAATCAACGTGTAATCCATTCAACCAAAAAACGATAACAAAATTCGTTTAATCATAACACAAAATTCATACATCAACAGTAACATTTAGAACACCCCGATATTTGACAATATTAACAGCAATAATAGATCCCCACAACGCACAAAATGCACCAGCCATCACCCGCACGCCACACCCCATCGCCAACAAGTGATGACCCAAGGAACCCCCTCTCTCTCCGCATTGAGGCTGCCGGCTGTTAAACCGGTCAGCCCATTTATCAAAACCTCCTCCCCTCGATGCGGAGTTTGGGCAGGAGTCGTCATAGCAAGCGTCAAGGGGACCCTTGCGGGCATCAGTCGGCAATTCAGTGGGGGTGTGGTGGGGTGAAGGTGGGTTGTGGAGAATGGGGTTTTCTAAGTCCGGTGATTCGAGTATGGGGTGGGTGCTGACATTACTGTGGCCGGTTTGATGTTGTCACGGCCCGACAGCTTTGATGGCATCTGAAGAGAAACACACAAGATTGACCTTATGTTAAACTAAAGACTGTTAGCATACCTATATTTTCCTGACTTCTTCTTACTGCATTTGCCAGGCCATATTTGCCATAATGCATAGGTATGCCTGGTGTCCGTGTTTTCATTTTTCACTGGTCACCGCCCCGCTGCGCTGCGTACAGCTGACACATTCCGATTTCGAGGAGCTCAAAGGAGAAATTTTTTTTTTTTTTTTTTGAAAGCAGATACTTGGCCAATAAGTCAGAAAGTAGGAGATATAGAACCAAAAAAAAAGCAAAGGAAAAAGGCAGAGTCAAATGAGAGGTTGCAGATTAGAGAAGTTACAAGCGCATAACTTCCAGAATTTGAGGAACTATTTTTACGAAGATCCCCCGGTCTCCCCACGGGGAAGACTCGTGAGGGGGCGGGGTCGTCCAGAGCCCCTTATGGAGGTATGAGGCATCCACCCACTGCCCCAATTTTTCCTGACTGAAACCCTCATAATGTGACTTATAACATAAGATCTTTTATTACAAAATCAGCTTTTGGTAAAATATTGCTGGGAGCGCTTTTTAATATAAGGCACTTTGTAGTCTGTAACTTATGGTACAGATGTTTATAGATCTATACATTCTATACATATTTATCAACAATTGCTCTCTTTCAGCAGTTGAATGAAGTAGTAACTTAGGAAAGACTAACCCAACTCTCCCCCAAAATATTACACATTAACTTATCAAACCCCAAAGGCATGACTATTAGTCTTATCCAACATCCCTACCCAAAACACTTTAAAAAGCCTATGTGCACACTGTCTCCTTTCTTTTTACACACACACACACTAACACAAACACTCACAGCAGTCATTGTATTCTTTCTTGGGTATACATTTCACACACATCCCCCCCCCCCATTCATCACCCCCCCCACCCCCACACATTCACAGATAGACCAAGCACAACACACAAACCCCCACCCCCAACACTAACAGTCACATATACACACACTCTCTCTCTCTCACCCTCACACCCCCTCCCCCCCCACCCCCCCCCCCCCCCCCCCCAGCTCCCTCTCTCCTCTCTCAGCTCCATCTCTCTCTCCATCCGCCCACTTATTCGTTTCTTGGCATCTGGCACACATCTCCATCACAGGAGGGTGAGGCAGCGGCAGGGGCAGCAGCCCCGGCAGTGGCCCCCTCCTCCGGTGCGGCGGGCGTGCTCTGGGGCGCGGCGGGGTCTATGCCCAGAGCTTTCAGCACCTCGCCATTCTCCACGTGATCCGACACGCTCTCCTGCTTGAAGCTCAGCAGAGTCTTGCCCCCTGAGACAGCAGACAGGAAAAAGATGGAGAAACATCAACATTTACCACTGATGCACGTTTCTTGGGAGCACTGATGGCACAACGCGTCCTGGTTCCAGTTTCTCTGGACGAGTCGCTGCGCGCATAACTGTTACGCCAAAAAAAGGGGCCTAAGAAACACTTTAGAAAACGTTTGCGGAAGAATATTACAAGCTCTCGTCTGATTGGTCAAATGGTGTGGGAACGCAGAAAAAGAACAAAATCCCCCACCATCCCATCTGGCTTGTTCCTCCTCTTTTTAGTTCCTGCCTCCCTCCATGCCCCATCCCCTCCTCCCTGTGTCCACCTTTCTCCACCACCAGGACCCCCCCAGTCTGCATTCCATCCCCCCTCCTCCCTGTGCCCACCTTTCTCCACCACCAGGACCCCCCCAGTCTGCATTCCATCCCCCCTCCTCCCTGTGCCCACCTTTCTCCACCACCAGGACCCCCCCAGTCTGCATTCCATCCCCCCTCCCCCCTGTGCCCACCTTTCTCCACCACCAGGACCCCCCCAGTCTGCATTCCATTCCCCCTCCCCCCTGTGCCCACCTTTCTCCACCACCAGGACCCCCCCAGTCTGCATTCCATTCCCCCTCCCCCCTGTGCCCACCTTTCTCCACCACCAGGACCCCCCCAGTCTGCATTCCATTCCCCCTCCCCCCTGTGCCCACCTTTCTCCACCACCAGGACCCCCCCAGTCTGCATTCCATCCCCCCTCCTCCCTGTGCCCACCTTTCTCCACCACCAGGACCCCCCCAGTCTGCATTCCATCCCCCCTCCTCCCTGTGCCCACCTTTCTCCACCACCAGGACCCCCCCAGTCTGCATTCCATCCCCCCTCCTCCCTGTGCCCACCTTTCTCCACCACCAGGACCCCCCCAGTCTGCATTCCATTCCCCCTCCCCCCTGTGCCCACCTTTCTCCACCACCAGGACCCCCCCAGTCTGCATTCCATCCCCCCTCCCCCCTGTGCCCACCTTTCTCCACCACCAGGACCCCCCCAGTCTGCATTCCATCCCCCCTCCCCCCTGTGCCCACCTTTCTCCACCACCAGGACCCCCCCAGTCTGCATTCCATTCCCCCTCCCCCCTGTGCCCACCTTTCTCCACCACCAGGACCCCCCCAGTCTGCATTCCATCCCCCCTCCCCCCTGTGCCCACCTTTCTCCACCACCAGGACCCCCCCAGTCTGCATTCCATCCCCCCTCCCCCCTGTGCCCACCTTTCTCCACCACCAAGACCCCCCCAGTCTGCATTCCATCCCCCTTCAGGTCTCCACCCAGCTTCTCCTCCTTGGCCTGAAACACACACACATATATGAAATAGTGAGGCCAAGAGAGAGGATATAGTGAAATGAATAAGGGGAAGGAACTTCTCGTAATTAACTCCCTTTTTTACCAAAGTTATTTATGGCACTGATTCGCCTAGCAAAGTGAAAGTAGCTGCCACAACAATACAGACCCAAGGTCATCGCACATGTGCAAGCAAATACACATGTGCCACACACATATGCGAATGTACACACACATGCAGGCACGCACACACACACACGCACACACACACACTCACACACATGTGCACGCACACACATGTGCACGCACACACATGTGCACGCACACACACACACACACGTGCATGCACGCACGATGACCTGGGAATGCAGAAGAAAATCTCCTGAGTAGCATAGAAAAGGTAACAAAAATCAGACATCTGCACACGGCAGAACATCAGCACTGATGGGCTAACTTTAAAAATGATGCATGCGTAAAAGTCACAAACAATGAAAACGAACAGGAATGAACTTCGATGCACCCACAACAAAACAAATGCCAGTTAAATTTGACTAATGTTTAACCCTTTCGCCACCAGCCATTTTTCAGCCCCAAAATACATTTAAACTGAACTGGGTAGAGAAAAAAAAATTATCTGCAGAATTGGGAATTCCTCTGTGCTATTTATAACATTATGCCTATCCTTACCTCACAATATTAACCCTTTCACTGCCAGCCATTTTTCAGCAAAAAATTACCATTAAACTTAACTGAGAAGAGAAAAAACGACGAAAATTGAGTTTTACGTCCTCTTGGTCTGAATCAGACACATATGGGACATTTGTAAATACAAATATGGTGGGAACAATACTGGAGGCAATGCCCGGAGGCAGTACGACACCAGTAAAGCCCCAAATTTTTTTAATTACTACAGATAGGTGTAGCGGTGACCACGCCTCGGTTAAACCTCATCGGCTATGGCACCGCCACAAGTAGTGAAGAGAAAAAACCCTGCAATACTCATTATGTTGGGAATTCCTCTGTGACATGTATAACATTAGGCCCATCCTTACCTCCCAAAATTAAGAAAATTAGGGTCTTTGGATAACAGGCCCTGATTTGATGCCTTTTAGTGACATGGGTGTTAAAAACCATTGTGCTGCATAAATGCGACATTGGCGGTGAAAGGGTTAAGAAAATAGGGTCTTCGGATAACAGCCATGATTTGATGCCATTTAATGACGTAGGTGTTAAACCATAAATGCGACATTGGCGGTAAAAGGGTTAAACATTGACTTGAATGGGTTTTTTAAAGTGTGTAAATCCACCTGTCGCTGGTCTTCAAGCTCTCACCTTACTGTAGGCCGTTCTGGAAGCCTTGGAAAAGATGGCTGGAAACAAGGAGAAGAAATTGAGCCTGCACATGAGACAAAGAAGATGGCTGGAAACAAGGAGAAGAAATTGAGCCTGCACACGAGACAAAGAAGATGGCTGGAAACAAGGAGAAGAAATTGAGCCTGCACACGAGACAAAGAAGATGGCTGGAAACAAGGTGAAGAAATTGAGCCTGCACACGAGACAAAGAAGATGGCTGGAAACAAGGAGAAGAAATTGAGCCTGCACATGAGACAAAGAAGATGGCTGGAAACAAGGAGAAGAAATTGAGCCTGCACACGAGACAAAGAAGATGGCTGGAAACAGGGAGAAGAAATTGGGCCTGCACACGAGACAAAGAAGATGGCTGGAAACAGGGAGAAGAAATTGAGCCTGCACACGAGACAAAGAAGATGGCTGGAAACAAGGAGAAGAAATTGAGCCTGCACATGAGACAAAGAAGATGGCTGGAAACAGGGAGAAGAAATTGGGCCTGCACACGAGACAAAGAAGATGGCTGGAAACAAGGAGAAGAAATTGAGCCTGCACACGAGACAAAGAAGATGGCTGGAAACAGGGAGAAGAAATTGGGCCTGCACACGAGACAAAGAAGATGGCTGGAAACAGGGAGAAGAAATTGAGCCTGCACACGAGACAAAGAAGATGGCTGGAAACAAGGAGAAGAAATTGGGCCTGCACACGAGACAAAGAAGATGGCTGGAAACAAGGTGAAGAAATTGAGCCTGCACACGAGACAAAGAAGATGGCTGGAAACAGGGAGAAGAAATTGAGCCTGCACACGAGACAAAGAAGATGGCTGGAAACAAGGAGAAGAAATTGGGCCTGCACACGAGACAAAGAAGATGGCTGGAAACAAGGAGAAGAAATTGAGCCTGCACACGAGACAAAGAAGATGGCTGGAAACAAGGAGAAGAAATTGAGCCTGCACACGAGACAAAGAAGATGGCTGGAAACAAGGAGAAGAAATTGGGCCTGCACATGAGACAAAGAAGATGGCTGGAAACAAGGAGAAGAAATTGAGCCTGCACATGAGACAAAGAAGATGGCTGGAAACAGGGAGAAGAAATTGGGCCTGCACACGAGACAAAGAAGATGGCTGGAAACAAGGTGAAGAAATTGAGCCTGCACACGAGACAAAGAAGATGGCTGGAAACAGGGAGAAGAAATTGGGCCTGCACACGAGACAAAGAAGATGGCTGGAAACAGGGAGAAGAAATTGGGCCTGCACACGAGACAAAGAAGATGGCTGGAAACAAGGTGAAGAAATTGAGCCTGCACACGAGACAAAGAAGATGGCTGGAAACAAGGAGAAGAAATTGAGCCTGCACACGAGACAAAGAAGATGGCTGGAAACAGGGAGAAGAAATTGGGCCTGCACACGAGACAAAGCAGCAAACTGCACCCTTCACACAAACATGGGTGCAACTCCCCAACATGAAAAAAAACTGAAAGACAGGGGTCCAGGGACCCATGGCCCCGGCAGGGTACAGGGGCAGAGCCTCGTCGGACGATTCAGGGGGGCAACTTAAGAGAGATATAACGAGACAGACACAGTTAAAATGATAGGCAGAGACATTTTGAGTCTGATAAGCCTTGTAAAATTATTACATTGCCTTTGTAAACTTCCAAGTCAGAACAACTAGACTAACTTCAAAACGCCCCAAACAGCATGAGGTCAAAATTTTTTGGGATGAATTAAAAAATCCTGAAGTTCAGTATCTGTTAAAATCAAAAATACTGAAATCATTGTAAAAATGAAAGAGTAGCACCCATGCACAGAGCAAGGGGACACTGCAAACAATTCTCTTCTTGGGGCCTGTTAAAGAACCCACTGTGGCTCAGTTTGCTACAATCGCTGGCTCCTAATCCGTCAGGTTTGCAGGTTCGAATCCAGCTCCAATCACAGTCAGGGCTCCCAGGGACCCCCATTGAAGTACTAAAATTCTAAAGGACCCTCTAAAAGAATGTGCAGGTGGTCCCAGGGATGCACTAGAAAAAATTCGTTTTAGCATTCACAATGCCACTGGGACCGTCTATCCCGCCTCTAGGACCCTTTATACTGTAAGTGAAGGAATCCCTGGGACCCCTTGTTTTGCAGGACGATTGGGAGCCCTGACAGTGGTGAGTGGTGACAGTGGTAAAGGCAATTTACTTCTGTTTCCTCACTCCATCCAGGTGTAAATGGGTACCTGGTGTCAGTTGGGGGAAAATGTCCTTCGGATGAGACTTAAAACCAAGGTCCCTTGTGTGAACGCATGCACAAGGTCTTGCGCACACGTTAAAGCCCATTCCACTATTCGTTAGAAGTAGGCCATGTTGTGCCGGTGGAATGGATGACACGAACTCACAAAGCATGCATCTTGTGTGTCAATAGCAGTCTAGACGAAGATTTTATGCTTGGGGCAGGACAAACATCCCCAATCGGAAGAAGGGCTTAATTCTTTAAAAGTAGAACATGAGTTAAAATAGACAAGAAAATTAGGAATCAAGGATTTAAACAAATTTGATTATTGTAAGCTCCGCTCCATGTTTATTTGTTTGGTTTTTTAGAAATAAATGTAATGCTACTCTATATGCAGCAAATAAATTAACTTCACCAATTATGCATTCAGCATATCATATGGAAGAGGTTAAGCTAAACAAAAATATTTTCGATGCAATCATTGCTAAAGCATAAGTAAAGCAACTGACTTGGTGCACAGTCGGATTTATTTTGTGACAGTAAAATAAAACAAAAAATTCAAAAGGAAATCCCATGATGGAGATACTGTATTTTTCTGACTATAAGGCGCACCTTTGTATAAGGCGCACCCCAAAAATGTGACCCAAATTTCAGATTTTGTTACTATATTTTCTTACTATTTCATCAGTCACATTACAACTTATAAGGCGCAGGGGTCTGAGTCTTTGAAAAAAGTATTGCCTTATAGTCCGAAAAATACGGTAGCCTAAAGACTAGACTTGCTTTCCATTCCCACACAGATATGTGTATCCATTATAGAGGAAGCTTTTAAGGATAAAAAAGAATGTTTTAGCAGAGGACACCCACACAGACTGACAAACACGCACACACACCTCAACACACACACATTGCACTTTCATTACTTTTGTTCCTATGACACGCTTGAACAGAGTTTACACTTACCTTCTAAAACCCATCAGTTTATACGTTTCCTTCTTTGCGTCAATATACAAATCTGGAAAAGAAAAACCGACAGACTGATAAATTGTCCAGAAACAGAAACACTCAATCACACATTTTGTTTCCCTATTAATAACAAGTTACGCTTGTATCAGATGCCTGTGTGTAGCTTAGGACATGACAAAAAGAGCAAAATGTTCTGTTCCTTAGTTCCCAAAGTTCTAGTGTTAACATTACGAGTGTGACCGTTTTTGATTATTTCTGATTACCCTGCCACGTGGGCAGTCACACTCCGTCTCCAGGGGATTTGGGATGACTGATGATGTTATGCTAGGAGCTTGTCATGGCTAAAGACAATCCCCATATAACTATGCAGAGCATAACTACATATTGATGTAGCCTTGGTGTTCTAGCCTGTCAATTGATCTGACACAGCCTAAAGCCAAGGTGAGAGAATCGGGTGAAAATTGGCAATGTTTACTGATCCACTGATCTAAAACTAAGCAGGTACTAGGTTAGACGGTAGTTTTTGAGCAACAGAGCTGCACATGTGTATGTTAAAATGAACACTGTAAGATTTCCACTACATAATATATTTCCACTACAATATATATATATCCAGGGGTGCAAATGGTAGGACGTCCCAAAACCTGACAATAAAATTCCTGAAACAATGAAAAGCCCTAAACCTGAAATTAAAGGTTGTGAAGAAAACCCAAAACCTGAAACTGAACTTTAATGACGTTTATGAAAGCCTCCAAACTGTAAAATCCTCAAACAGCAAAACTTTTGGTCGAGCAAGGATGTGTTTGAGTGTGTGTGTGTGTGGTCTTTTCATGTTTTCAAACCGCAAGAAAATCCTCACAGATTCTCTCAGTTTGAAACCTCCAAACTGTAAAATCCTCAAACAGCAAAACTTTTGTTCAGCAAGGTTGGGTGGAGGTGGCGAGCGCCTTTAGAACACACATATTACGTCAAAAACTTGACTACATTTACAATAAAATGATGTCATTTTGCTCGACAACCTTAAAATAGACGTTTCACTTATATTTCTGATCCTGCAATTTTTTCACACCTTGATAGCCTACAAACCCGGAAGACACGTTTTCGGGCAATCTAAAAACCTGACGCTACATTTTGGGCCACTCCCAAAACCTAAATCTTGGGCCACTCCAAAAACCAGAAGCCACATTTTGGGCCACCCCAAAAAAATATCGTAAGCCACATCAAAAATCAGAAGCCACATCTTGGGCCACTCCAAAACCTGGAAGCTTCATTTTGTGACACTCCAAATCTGGAAGCCACATTTTGGGCCACTCCAAAAATCCGGAAGCCACATTTTGGGCCACTCAACAACAAAAAATGGAAGCCACATGTTGGGCCACTCCCAAAAAGGGAAATCTGTTGTATGCCTAGTAATAAAAGATCCACCTTTCATATAATAACACTGATGCTCACCCCCAGCGAAGAACTGCCCCTGCTTGAACTCCTCCAGGCCGAGGTCCTCCAAGCCGATACCCACGAGGCTCACCCCCCGGGCGTCCAGCTGAGGCTTCAGCCCAGACAGCTCCTTGGCATGGAGCCGGCAGAAGGCTCATCCGAACCGTCGCAGGAAGATCATCACACACGTGTGGTTGGCGTAGAGTGATTCGATGGTCACGTTCTGTTTGTGGGTTTGTACACACAAATATAGACTAAGGTATAATTATACATACAGACACGCACACACACAGATACATACACACACACACAACCAAACCGCCGCAGGAAAATCATCACACATGTGGCTGGGGTAGAGGGATTCGATGGTTACGTTCTGTTTGTGGGTTTGCACAAACAGATGCAGATACAGAGAGAGAAATAGAGAGATAGGCCTATACACAAATGCACGCGCACACACACACTTCGTTAAGACTGCCATGGAGTGGAACCAAGTGAGCGAGGCTACTGTCACCGCAGGCTCCGTCAGCGCATTTTCATCAGCGCTGATCAGATCACCATCTGAGCCTGCGTCCACTGACCACTTGAACATTAGGGGTTGTTTGTTTTTTGCTTGCTTCTGGAAGTGGGGTCTGGGCCTTCCCGGCTGAACTGGGGGGGTTAATGGTATTAACCCAGGGTAAGCAGTATGTCTTTCTCCTTTCTATCTTTTTCTAATAAGGTATGCGCCCTCCTAGTTCCATTGCGTCTATCGTCAGAAGTGGCATCTGCGACGTATTCTACCAGATCCATATCCAGACACACACACACACATTATTGTTATTTCTCAATTTCAGTATTGGCAGAGGCTGCTGTTACGGGTCCGTAACCGCAGCCCCCAGGCTAAAGTTACGGCGTTCAGTCACAGGATGCATTAATTGTGCCCACCTGTCTTGGAATTTACTGACTCTAGACAACATGACCCTGGCCTTTTCCTGAACCCTATCCCTTTGGCTAACCAACCCTTGTTGAGTTCAATGTATGTTCAAATCATATAATAAAAAGGCAAGCGTGTGTGTGTGTGTGTGTGTGTGTGTGTGTGTGTGTGTCTGAAACACAAAACGGGCCTTATAACTCCGCCGTTTTTCGTCCGAATCGACCGGCAGAGTTTCTAGTCAAATTGTATTGTGGCGCTCTGAAAAACATATCCCATCGTAAATCAACATAACCATTGAATATTTTGGAAGCTTTGATCAGATCCCCTCTACTTCTTCTTCCTTTCAGAGAAAACAAATCAAAATATTTAAGTCTATTTTCATAATTCACATTCTTACATTGTTTAACGAGTTTAGTAGCCCTACGTTGAACCTTTTCAATAGCAACAGATTGATATTTATATTTGGGGGACCATATAGTATTACCATACTCTAAATGTGGTCTTACTAATGCTTTATACAATTTGGTAAATATACAACGGTCAATGTTAATAAAAGTTCTTTTGATCAAACCAATCATTTTGTTTGCTGTATTGATACAAGTTTGAATATGAGTGTCAAAGGAAATATTTTTGTCAAATGTCACCCCTAAGTCCTTTTCCTTTTCACATGTTGTCACTGAGCATGGGACATTGTTCTTAGTCATAGTATATGAGGCAATGTCAAAAGGTGCCATGCCCCACCCCTACCTCACAAAATTGTCCATAACTTAATTTCATGATGCTTATGATCTCAGTGATTAGTCTGTCTGTGTTGTAGAAACATTAAAAATGTTTATTAAACAGTAAAAGCTATTGAAGACATCAAATTAAAAAAACTATTAGCGAAAATACCGGCTCTAGATGGCCGAAATCGGCGTGCATTTTGACTGTGGTGAACAGTGCACCACTTGGAGGGCTTGTGGTTCCAAATAGATGCAAATAGCAAACCCATTTTCAGTTGTATTATGTTCTGTAATCTTTGCAACTATAATAATGTTCAAAATAAAATGTTCATGTGTATCTTTACGGTAATATGACCTCAAAGTCGGTATGTTACTTGCTACAATTGTCGTCACATTGAGAGCTAGCAGATAACTGTTTACCATGACTAACAAAAATATGGAACAAGTCTAAAACAAAGGTTATAGATCCATTGGAAGTTGCTCTTTTTAACACCTATTAGTACAATAGTTTTTTTTTGGTAATAGTTAGCAAAATTACATCATTTACGGATTGTCGTCACGACGTCACAAGTAACACTTATGAGCTTTCAATGCTTATTACAATTAAAAAATTCAGTCAACAAGAACGGAACCCCCAGTTTCTGTAAACCTTCGACTCAGTGTGCAATGCTCAATAGCTTTTCCACTCTTTTCAACATCGAAAGAGCGAAGAGAAGGCTCATAAATTTTTGTTGTCACGGAGGAATTTATGTCACAAGTAACATAATCTTGTAGCAAGTAACACACAAACCATAGTTCATTTTTATATCAATTCGATTGAAGCAATAATTTGGATGGAAATATTGACAGCTTGGCACAAAACTTCTTTATTTTGATCTACTCTTCTGCTAGTGGGTGCCAAAATTATGTTGTAGGGTAAGAGACCCCCTGTGACGGGAGATCTTGTGGTGTCACATGTCACAAGTAACTCATGAGTTACGATTTTAAGTTGAAATTAGGCACATTACAAGTTTACTTCACAACACTTTGGCTGTTTCAGTAATACTGAAGCAATATTTCTTGAAAAAGTACTTTCTTTTCTGTTGGTTTATGAGACTTAATGACTTCAATCACATGTTACTTGCTACCTGTGACAACACTTCAATTTGTCGTCACATGGATTTGTGTAGCAAGTAACATAAATAAAGTTCTACTCTCTTATTCATTTGGCTTGAATTTTTTTTATCATTACTTTACAATATACACATGGAATGTTTCTTTGAAGAAATAAACATTTGTTTGCTGTTTCTGAGATTTTCTTTTATGGTAGGCAATTGTGTGCGAGTGAGGCAACGACGTATGTGTAGGTGATGATACAAAATTAAGCATAACTCATGTGTTATTACTAAAGTGTCAAAAACAATTATACCAGATTATTCTAGCAATGTGACTTTATTTATTTCTGCTTTATGAAGATGATCTTTGCTTTACTCTTCACACAGCATAGTACTTTATGTTGTCACGTGTCACAAGTAACATGCCTCCTGAAGCCAATTTAAAATTGTGATAAATCATAATCTAAGCTAATTTATCCATAAATTCACACAAAGTCATTTTATTGGAGTTGAAAAGAAACAGAAAAGGTCAAAAGAATGGCTGACAATGACATTTTATTTTTCACTTGCTTGAAAAGCACCTTTTGACATTGCCTCATATTCTTCCTGTGGATTATTTCTACCAATGTGCATGACCTTACATTGCATGGTCAAAGTAAACACCCAAATCTTTTTCCTCTGTAATAGTACTAATACTATTAGCAGCTATTGGCTGGACACCATCATTTAGTCTCATTTCATAGTCACATTCAGGATTGTTCTTACCCACATGCAAAACACCACATTTAGATACATTAAAATACAAATTCCACTTATCGGACCAATCTTGCAATTTAATATGGGAGTCCAACCTGGTCAAAACAAGATTTACCAGCTATAACAGTACATGTGTATAAGATGGAAAACACGTGAAACCCGTGATTTTGACCTGGTGGGTCCAGGGTCTTTAAGACTCATAAGATTATTAAGATTAAGAGGATGGGGAGGAGGAAGGACAGAACGCAGCCAGTAGGCCTTGTCGCAGTCAAAAGTGTAGCTCGTGCAAATCTGCCGCTCGCTACTATGAGAGTCTGTAATTGCGACATTGAGCATGAAAACAAATTTCACTTTTTTGTAGGGTTAGGGATAGGGTTAGGGTTAGGTAAATGGTTCAAGCAAAGAATGAGTGAAATTTGTGGTTGTCGCAAATACAGACTCTCATAGTAGCGAGCGGCAGATTTGCACGAGTTACACTTTTGACTGCGACAGGCCTTGGGTGTCGGTGTAACTAGTGTCACATAGATAGTGTGAGCGTGTCTCTTAGTAGTCTTACTTGTCTTGGGTGAAAATAAGAAAATAAGAATTTTGTTGACGACAAATTCGACTAGGAAGAGTTGCTATCCCTGAACATGGTCTGAGTGAACTATTGCATTAACGCCGTAACCGTAGCCACTGGCACTGTGAATTCATTAATTGCAACATCGTCTCACGTCTCGTCTGCTATGCTAATTTTGCTATCATCATGCCATGGCATGGTCACATGCCGATGGTGCTTTATTTTTATTTTTAAAGGCCACTTTTATCCATTTACCTCGTTCGTAGCGACACTCCGGACCAAGCACTTGGCTATTTTGGACAGTTCCATGACGGTTGACTCTTGAAATCGTTCAAGTCTGGGTGCAATATTAGAATCTGTGTCTACTTTCGCTCGGTCAAACCGTTCACTCAACCCCTTTTTTATGTAACAAAATCACGTGACAAAAGTTGGCCCAGTTTCCAAACGGGTCGTTCTTTTTGAAGATGACCCATTTCCAAATATTGGAGGAACTTTTTACCCAAATATTTACATAACAAGAAACTTTTGATCGCCCCATCACCCGTCTCCTCACTCCTCGACCCCCCCCCCCCCCCCCCCTCCCTTCTTTCTTTCTTCTCGTAGTCCCTGATTTTACCCTAGATATTGAAGCTGAACCCAAGTAAATCTAATAGGGTGACGTGTGTAGCCCGAGACAAACAACTAAATAAATTAAAAGATGGGACAGGAAAGCCTTACGGCTATGTTTTGAGTCCCTAAATCCTAATCCTAATCCTAATCCTTTCTTGGAAAACTGATAATGTAATGTGTGTACCCTTTTCTCTTTCCCTCTTCCGCTTCTTTTTCTATGATCACCCCCACAGAAGAAGAAGAAGAATGGGAACAAGGGTCTGTGCGTTTCTCAGTCTGTCCGTGTGTGTGTACGTATGCCCGTACGCCTTCCTTATTCCTTCTCACCGTTGACTTTCTGTCACTGTACAGAACTTTAGGAGGATCTACAGAAATGCGTGAGATGGTACAGAAATAAAATAGAAGAAAATGGACAGAATAAAAAGAAGACAGAAAACTTGACCCAGCCAGTCAGGTCGTGCTCAGTGATCGGCCCCCAACGTGATGCTGCGCCACTAAGCAAGATAATGACCCAGCCAGCCAGGTCACGCTGATAGTCGCCGGGTGACAGCAGCATAATAGTCAAAAGTGACTATGGTTGCTATGGCCACTGCAACTAGGGTTATATTGACGCCCTTGACAGTGAGAGTTAATCCCTTGTTGGTCAGTATCCAAAAGGGAATTCACTCTTGCAAAAGGCAGCCATTTAGTGGCCTCAAATAGGGTTATTGGCGAGAGTTACTCCCTTGTTTGGTCAGTAGGGGAAGACGGGGTAAAAAGCGCATGGGCGGGTAAGAAGCCCACCCCAATTATCTCATGAAATAAAGAAAATTTCAGTCAAATTTGCCCATGAGACGAATGCTAGACATTAACGCTCGTCTCATGGGCAAAATGAGACTGAAATTTGCTTCATTTCATGAGATAATTGGGGTGGGCTTCTTACCCGCCCATGCGCTTTTTACCCCGTCTTCCCCTACTCAATCATCTACTAAGGGCATTCACTCTTGTAAAAGGTGGTCGTTGCAGTGACCATAGGGGGGGGGGGGGAGAGAGAGAGAGAGAGAGAGAGAGAGAAAGCAGTTCTACGTGTGATTTGGAGACCGTGTCTGTGGCACAAATTAAAGGTGCCTCTAGGTTCCCGCCTCAACAGCCTGTTCAGGGAGGTTGTTCCATATGCCTTTGGGGCAGTGGGTGGTGCCTCGTGCCTCCATACGAGGAGCTGGACGACCCCCGCCCCCTCCACGAGTCTCTCGAGTCCCCGTGGGGATACCGGGGGCTCTTTACTGAATAAGAATAGTGCCCCCACTTTCTGGAAGTTGTGTGCTTGTAACTTCCTCTAATTGTAATCTGCCACTCTGTTTGATTCTGCTTTCCTCCGTCTTTGCTTAATTTCTATCATTTACTATCTTTGTGACTTATTGGCCCATTCTCCTGCCTTTAAAAAAAAAATCTTACAAATACTTTTTCTCCTCGATCTGAGCTCCTCCAAAATCAGAATGTGTTGGCTGTATGCAGCGGGGAGACCAGTAAAACTGGACATACGTGCCTTACCCATTATGGCCACATGGCCTGGGAACACAGAAGAAGGAGAGTCAAGCTTACCTTAATGGCACGCCTGTGTGTGAGCAAGAGAAGTTCCATTTCACAGCACACACCTAAAACACCGCTGCGGAACATCTTAATCCTGACTGGTTTAACAAACAAAAAAGTCTTCAGTTGAGAGTAATTAAAAAGAAATATTATCTTTTTCAAATATTTTTTATTACAAAAAAGGGCAAACATTATCATCTTAATGATATAGAAGCCGGAAAAAAATGTAATAAGGAAATTAAACAAGCTAAAAGAAAACATGAAAAGAGCATTGCCAAAGATTGTAATCTAAATCCAAAGAGATAGGTTTTGAAAAAAATGTAATAAGGAAATTAAACAAGCTAAAAGAAAACATGAAAAGAGCATAGCCAAAGATTGTAAACTAAATCCAAAGAGATAGGTTTTGGAAGTATGTTCAATCAAAAAGTAAAGTCAAATCAGGCATTAGTCCTCTGATTAAAGAAAACGGCGACGTTGCTGTATCAAGATTATGATAAAGCCAACACTTTAAAATTATTATTTTTCCAGTGTATTCGCCAGAGAGAAATTGGATAATTTACCTCCAGAGAACCCAGGTATGTGGTCTGAGGGTAAAGCAGTCACTGATATCATAGTTACACTAGAAGCTATTGGAAAAAACACCCTGAAGGAATTAGACGTAAAGAAGGCCCAAGCGGTCCCGATAATGTACCCCCTAGAGTTTTAAAGGAACTTAGTCAAGAGTTGGCACTCCCACTAAGCATCATATAGTAAAAAGCCAACTGTCCGTCCGTCCGTCCGTGTGTGTGTGTGTGTGAAACACAAAACGGGCCTTAGAACTCCGCCGTTTTTCGACCGAATCGCTTCAAATTTGCTGTGAGCCCTAACGGGGCGATGGCAACGGCAACCGAGGCGGCCGTGTCATTTGCGCGGTTTCGCAAATGCGCGAAACGCGCATCCGCCGGCCTCTCGGCGCCCGTATCTCCGGCGTTTCTGGGCCGATTGCCTTCGAATTTGGCAGGAAGATGACCGGGGCCGGGGACTATCCGTGCGCCAAACCGGAAACCGCTTCACCTTTTCACGAATAACTCCGCCGTTTCTCAACCGAATCGCCTCAAATCAGTTTGCTGTCAGGCTTGCTATGACCAAGGGCAAAGCATGGCAGGAAATTTGAACAGCATCCGTTCATAAATAGGTAGGGGTAGGGGGGTGGGTGGGTGGGGGGGGGGGGGCAGTGGAGATTACAAGGGGATGACACTACACGTATCTGTATTATTAAAAAATCGGGACTTTACTGGTTTAGCACTGCCTCCGGGCATTGCCTCCAGTATTGTTCAATACTGCCATGGGGTTAAAACTGCCACGGGAATTAACAGAATGGAAAAATGATAACGTAATTGCTATTTTTAAGAAAGGAACAAAGAATGACCCAGGTAACTACAGACCTGTTAGCTTGACGTCTGTTACATGTGAAGTATTTCATCTGTCTGTAATTAGAGATGTTCTTGTAGATCATATGTATATTAATAAACTGTATTCAGATTGTTAGCATGCTTTCCGTAGTCATAGATCTTGTGCTACACAACTTTTACATGTTATGGAACATTTTACAAACTTATTGGATAAAGGAAAAGATATTGACATCATGCTTTAAAGCACCTCTACTAAACAACCATTCCTCTGCCCTCCCCTCTCCACCTCCCACCCTGCATTCCCACACCTAAAAACCCCCCCCCCCCCCCCCCCCTTTACATGCATGTCCCCTAAATACAAATACTCCTGTGCATGCATCATGCGGGGCCCGTGTTTCCCCGGCTGATCTGGGGGGACTTAACGGTCGTGCATGACACACTCTACATGCATCATGTGGGGCCCGGGTGTCCCCGGCTGATCTGGGGGGACTTAACGGTCGTGCATGACACACTCTACATGCATCATGTGGGGCCCGGGTGTCCCTGGCTAGACTGGGGGCATTTAACGGTCGGGCATGACTTTTAACTCTCGTCTTTCCCCTCTATCACACACCCACCCACCCCCACCCCAACCCCCTCCATCCCACCCACCCTTTTTCTTCTTTTTTTCCAAATCAAATCTTCAAATATCTAACAACCTTCCTTCGGTTTTGAATCTCATGCCACCCACCCACCCCAACACCAACCCCCTCCATCCCACCCACCCTTTTTCTTCTTTTTTTTCAAGTCAAATCTTCAAACATCTAACTAACTTCCTTCGGCCATCTCATGAATATCTTTCTACATAGTAAACTGTGTGTCTGTAAATACTTCAGTTATTTCCTAACTACCTTGCAATAATTTCTTTTTCCCCATAATGTTATCATTTCGCTTTGTAGCCTACTCTATCTTTCGCTATTTCTCTCTTTTTCGTACTACCCACTAAAGTGCAACAGAATCTTCAACGTCATGAAGTTGGCTGCCTAAGGACAGGGACAGTGTATATACAAGCTTTCTGCTAAGGAGAAAAAGAAGAAGAGGATCTATACTCAGATTTTAGAAAAAGCTTTCGACTCGATCGGTTCCTCATCAAAGATTGCTAATTAGATTACAGTACTATGGTATAACAGGTAATATACTAGCATGGTAAGATAGTAAGCAGTATGTTAATTAGAGTTAGCGATGCATGCTCTGGAAGTGCTGATGTCTTAATTGATATTCCACAACGGAGCACACTGGGTCCAATTCTTTTTACAATTTTTGTAAGCGACTTGCCCCATACAATACACCATCCAATTATAATGTTGTACAAAAAGATTTAAATGCATTAGTCTCATGTGGCATTCAAAATATATGGTGTGACTAATGTTTTAACCAAATGTACAGAAGAGAAAGATCTCGGAGTCACCTTTGATACAAAACTAAAATTTGATTTGTCACATACGTAATGTTGTAAACACGGCTAACAAGATGCTAGGAATAATAAAATGTAACTTTTCATTTTGAGATAAAGATGCTTTCTTGCATCTGTATAAGGGTTTGGTAAGACCCCATCTAGAATATGGAAATACCATCTGGTGCCCACACCTAAAACGGCAATCATCTGGTAGGGTTAGGGTTAGGGCTAGGGTTAGGGTTAGGGTTAGTATTCCAAAAAGGTTATGAGCTAAAAATGTTCCTAAAATACAGCTTTATGTATGGTAAGAAAGGCAATAACGGAAAAATACAATTAACCGAGATAGGTAGGGGGGGTGGCACATCTTGACCTTTACCCAAAGTTAGTTTAAGAAATTAAAAACTACTCATATAGTGATATGTTGAAATACCTAGGTTTACCATCATTGAAAGCTAGAAGGAAAAGGGGTGATCTTATTCAATGTTATAGATTATTTAAATTCCATTGATTACATAAACATATCTGATTTTTTTCCAAGTTATCAAACCATGACAAAACAAGAAATAGCACTAACAAAATATTTATTGAACATTGTTAGGGGAAGACGGGGTAAAAAGCGCATGGGCGGGTAAGAAGCCCACCCCAATTATCTCATGAAATGAAGCAAATTTCAGTCTCATTTTGCCCATGAGACGAGCGTTAATGTCTAGCATTCGTCTCATGGGCAAATTTGACTGAAATTTTCTTTATTTCATGAGATAATTGGGGTGGGCTTCTTACCCGCCCATGCCCTTTTTACCCCGTCTTCCCCTATACAAACACAGGGACATTTTTATTCAGTAACAGAGTGGCACCCCTGTGGAATAAATCACCTACTAATATGAAAAGTGCACTAAATACTAACTCTTTCAAAAATGTACTAGACAAGTGTGGATATTAAAGACTTATTATATGACTATGACGATTGATTTTAATCATCGAAAACCTGAAAAATAGATAGACCTTCATATAACATTAAAACTGCATAAAATGATGGGACTTTGAAAGCCTAACGGCTGTTCAACCTTTTTATCCCAGCTTTTTATCCTATCTGATCTAATCTGATGTGGCAGCTCTGAAAGAGTTTCACACACACACACACACACATATACACACACACACACATACACACACACACACACACACACACACACACACACACACACACACACACACACACACACACACACACACACACACACACACACACACACGCGCACTCGCACACACTTTATTGTTCATCCACAATTTTCATTTTTTTTTAGCAACTCCTCTTTAAAACATCTCGTGGAAATCCCCCTTTCTAAAACATCTGACCCATGCAGATAAGAAGAGAGAGAGAGAGAGAGAGAGAGAGAGAGAGAGAGAGAGAGAGAGAGAGAGAGAGAGAGAGAGAGAGAGAGAGAGAGAGAGAGAGTACCGTGCAAATACGAATACGAAACTTTTTTTTTATGGAAAGCGGATAAGCTGAATCAACTTTTTTACACCATGCCCTCAAGCAAAAAGCAAACAAAAACATGAACGAATTTTACTGAAGAAAAAGGCAACCAACCAATGTGGACACATGTATCATGAAAAAAAAGAGATTGCAAGTACATATATAATTTTCACATATAACAAATCAATTATAGGTACATAACATCCTGCAAACAGAAAAATAATAAAAAGAGAAGAACTCAACAACAAAAAAGATTGCAAGTACATATATCATTTTTACATATAACATAACATCCTTCAAACAGAAAACCCCCCACAAAAACAGAAGAATTCACCCCCAACATACACGCGCGTGCACTGCACGCACTCACACACTCAGTGACACATGAGTACATATACATTGACATGCACGCACACATACACACACATGCGCACGCACACGCACACGCACGCACACGCACACGCACTCACACGCACACGCACGCACGCACACGCACACGCACACGCACGCACACACACACACACACACACACACACACACACACACTGTGACACACACACACACACACACACACACACACACACACACACACACACACACACACACACACACACACACACACACACACATATCTTATACACATATCTTATACAACACGGGAGTTGTCCCAATAGGCTATAACTTCAGCATTGAATGATATGTATAGAAGTATATTGAAGGGTATGTAGTACTATTGGGCATAATACAAACAGTAGGCCTATACACGAATTTATAATTAATCAATTATATATATTGAAATATTTATGGTACGCCTTCCTGGGTATAATAAACTAGGTTTCGTTTTAAACATGTTATAATGTGCACTTTTCGTTCAATTTTGACACGAAAAGTACACCATAGACCTAACACTAGCTGAGCTGAATGAGTAAAGATTTGGTGGTTATCCAATTTCGCTTCAGGTAATATGTAAAATTCGACCAATGAGAAACATAAGGAAGTAGGTCTTTTTCTGATCAACCAATCAGAAAAAACAGGAAGTCTGGCTTGATGGTTAATTTTATTTATTAAATTATCTTAATTGCAGAAAATAATAATTGAATATACTTTGGAATGTTATCTTTATGTTGTTGATCAGGAAATAGACAAAAATTGTAGTTTAATTCTGACTATAAGATGTTAAAATTTACAACTGTTGGAGAATCGATCAATAGATTATCAGGCCATTAGGGGAAGACGGGGTAAAAAGGGCATGGGCGGGTAAGAAGCCCACCCCAATTATCTCATGAAATAAATAAAATGTCAGTCAAATTTGCCCATGAGACGAATGCTAGACATTAACGCTCGTCTCATGGGCAAAATGAGACTGAAATTTGCTTCATTTCATGAGATAATTGGGGTGGGCTTCTTACCCGCCCATGCGCTTTTTACCCCGTCTTCCCCTACATTTCTTTGCTGAGTAGACTACATAAGACATAGGTGTAACCCTAGGCAAAATCAGTCACGTCATCTGTATCGTTGCAAATTCGGGACATTCCTGGAGTTGCGCTGGCTCCGGGTATTGCCTCCGGGGTCGTTCCCACATCTATCTACTAGTGTCCCATGTGTGTCTGTTTCGGACCGGAGGACGCTAAACGGATTTTCATCAAAATCAGCCTCATTGCCATTGCGTCGTCTTCATCCCCGGAAGACATTACCGTCTTCGGGAAGACCGTCCATAAGGGTGTTTGACCAATTGGACGAGGCTCACCTTCTAGCAAAATCAGTCTCTCTCACCCTGCTACCTCACTACCTGCACATCCTCCTTTGGGGAGCGATCCTCCTTGTTGGGCTGTGTGTTCTGCTGAGCTTGAAATAAACACCAAATAAACCACTCCATGTGGCCTTGTGGTTAATTGGAGAGAAAGAGATCTCTAAGTTCCTTCCCCTCCTCTAAAGTCCTGCAATCCCCCTTTTTAACCTTTCAACAAACGTATGGGCATGTAGTCAGTGGTGAATGAATGAATGAAAAATGGTGTTTTACGTCCTCTCGGTCATAGACACATATGGGACATTTGTAAATACAAAGATGGTGGGAACAATACTGGCTGCAATGCCCGGAGGCAGTGCAACACCAGTAAAGTCCCGAGTTTTTAACAATATAGATATGTTGTAGTCAGTGGTATTGTGGCGATACCATATATAGCCGATGAGGTTTAACCGAGGCGTGGTTACTGTTAGGGGAAGACGGGGTAAAAAGCGCATGGACGGGTAAGAAGCCCACCCCAATTATCTCATGAAATAAAGAAAATTTCAGTCAAATTTGCCCATGAGACGAATGCTAGACATTAACGCTCGTCTCATGGGCAAAATGTGACTGACATTTGCTTCATTTCATGAGATAATTGGGGTGGGCTTCTTACCCGCCCATGCGCTTTTTACCCCGTCTTCCCCTACATCTGCATTGTTACAAAATCGGGACTTTACTGGTGTTGCACTGCCTCCGGGCATTGCCTCCAGTAATTATTCCCACCATCTTTGTATCTACAAATGTCCCATATGTGTCTGCACTGTTCCAGACCGAGAGGACGTAAAACATCATTTTTTATGTCATGGGCATGTAGAGAGAGAGAGAGAGAGAGAGAGAGAGAGAGAGAGAGAGAGAGATTGAATTGAAATGAATTGAATCACTTTTATTTTATAGAGAGTAACACGATAGAATAAGCAAATATAGTACATGCTTTTTCTTTTTACACCCAGCTCTATTAAAAATGAAGAAAAAGGCACAAACAAAGAGAAATAAAAAGCATGCAAAAACACGGTCATATATAATTATAGTAGTGAAATCGAACCTAACTTATATGCACACGACGCAAGTTGAAGCAAACGAACATTAAAAAAAGAAAGAAAAAAAGATGATAGTCAATAAATATAAAATTGGAAAATACATATACAAACAAGCATTCCTACAATACAATTATGGCTCATTTTGTAACTGTTATAATGTGAACTTTTCGTTCAATTTTGACACGAAAAGTAAACCATAGGCTGGTTGGGATAGGCTGGTCATTCATCCCTGGTTGGGATGAATGACTAAGGAATAAGTGGTTATTCAATTTCAGGTGGTAATATGTAAAATTCGACCAATGAGAAACATAAGGAAGTAAATCCTTTTTCTGATCAACCAATCAGAAAAACAGGAAGTCTGGCTTGATGATTAATTTTATTATTAAATTAACTTAATTGCAGCAAATAATAATTGAATATACATTGGAATGTTCTCTTTATGTTGTTGATCAGGAAATAGACGAAAATTGTAGTTTAATTTTGACTATAAGGTGTTAAAAGTTTACATGTGTTGGAGAATTGACCAATAGATAATCAGGTCATTACAAGTCTTTGTTGGGTAGGCTATACATATAGGTTGTAACCCTAGGCCAAAATCAGTCTCTCTGACCTGCTATCTCGATCACTACCTGTACATCCTCCTATTGGGAGCGATCATCCTTGTTGGGCTGTGAGTATCAGTATTTTTCGACTTTGATTTATTTCATGATGGTGGTGTAGAACAAATTAAATTCGGTCTTAGGATTGCAACTATTTAGCTGAGATGCTAATTCATTTAGAGCTTAGAGAGCTTGGGATAGCTTCTTTATAATTCATTATAAAACTGATGAAGTAAGTCTACAGAAATGATCAAATTGATCTAGGTGCATGATAGACTGAATCCTTGTGGAAAACAGTCCTAGTAAAAGAATGCGAGGAATTAGTGTGTCGATTTTACAAATCTATGTTACAAGTACGGGTTTTAAAGATTGGAAACGTCAGTAAAGAAATCTGAGCTTCGAATCTGTAATACATGTCGTAGAGGAACTTCGACTAAAATCGGTAACAAACGTCATAATTGGATGACCGGTTGAAACACGTGGCGGAAAGAGATTTCTATATTGAATGAGTAGGTCGCACGTCTAGCGCAACATTCAGTCATTGCCGG
>CM065704.1:2510366-2525366 GCA_017654935.2 Phymorhynchus buccinoides
GGGCTGTTATCTTTTTCTATATTATCTGATTGATCTGTCCTGCACAGATCACCATCAGAGAGAGAGAGAACCAGACATCTAGTCCGCCAACATTAGCTCAACGTGCCCACAACAACGTTCTTTCAGAAAGTAGACCAATGTCCATAATTAGTGCATATAATATAAATATATCATTCTTCTTACGACATCACAAGAAGAACAAAGGGAGAAAATGGATGATTTTCATGATGGAGGAAAATAGATAATAATACATCTCATCCGTGTGCAATATTCGAGGATAGTGATTTACATATTACAACTTCCTTGGGATCTAATATGTTCCTTGCGCTGATTGGACATTCATTACGTTGAGTCGCGTGCGCGTTTGGGGTTCATTTAGTAGCCATTTTTCAATGGCAGCGATTTAATGCTCCAAAAAATAGATGGTTTTGACAAAAAAACAGATGCTTGTAAAAGAAAAGACCATCTAACCCTAAACACTAACCCTTAAAACGTGCTATCCCTAAAGGGACTAACCCCTAAACCCTAACCCTAAAAGGGCTAACCCTAAAACCTAACACTAAAGGGCTAACCCTTAACCCTAAAAGAACCCCTAACCCTAAAACACTAACCCTTAACCCTAAAAGTGCTAACCCTAAACCCTAAAAGAACTAACCCTAAACCCTAAACCTCATAAGACTAACCCTAACCCTAACCCTAAAACAATAACCCTAAAACTAAAAGACTAACCCCTAACCCTAAAAGACTAACCCTAACACTAGCCCAAAGTTGCTAACCCTAAACCCTAAAAGAACTAACCCTAACCCTGAAAAGGACTTAACCCTAAAACCCTAACACCTAAAGTGCTAACACTAACCCTAAAGTGCTAACCCTAAAACAAAAAGACTAAACCCCTAACCCTAACAACTAAAGTGTCCCTTTTAACCATAACCCTAAAAGACTAACCCTAAAACTAAAACAGCTAACCCTAACCCTAAAGAGCTAACCCTAAAAGACTAACCCTAAAACTAAAACACTAACCCTAACCCTTAAACCCTAACCCTAAAGTGCTAACCCTAACCCTAAAACCCTTAATAACCCTAACCCTAAAAGACTAACCCTAACCCTAACCCTAAAGTGCCTAAACCCTAACCCTAACCCCTAAAAAAAGGCTAACCCTAACCCTAAAGTGCTAAACCCTAAAACCAACTAAACCCTAAAAGACTAACCCTAAAAGGGCTAACCCTAAAAGACTAACCCTCACCCTAGAAGGCTAACCCTAAAAGGCTAACCCTAAGATAGAAATTTTAAAAATAGAAATTTTAAAGGTGGTTTTTACGACGACGACCTATTGGGAATTGCGGGGTTTCATTGGGGCGGGGCGTGTCATCAATTATCAATCGGGGACCAAATCAACTTTGGACGTAATCCGAAATTGTGTGGGGGGACCTTACTGTTGTTTTGATGACCCACGCCCCCCACAAATTCGCAATCGGTCCATCATAAAAGCCTATCAGACTACATCCATGTGGATAGGGCCCCTCCCCTTCCGAGTTTGTGGAGTTGCTCGTGAGGCAAACCGAAGAAGCAAATTGATTTTTATGAAGTAGTTTTACTAACAACACTGTCAGCTTCATTGTCACAGTAGATACTGGGATCCAGTAGGAGTATTGTAATAAATACAATGAACAGTGCTGTTTTTGTGTGATTATCTCAAATAATAAGTATATACTCATGACTAATCTTAACAACCTGTGTGTGGAGATACTATTATTAGGTGTATTGATTGTTGATGTATTTGTATCGAACTGCTATAAGAAGTAATAATGGGGTATTGAGATTTCTCTCTGTCTCCCCGTTTTAATTAAGTTAATGTTCTTGGCTTTCTGTTTTTGTTGGCTCAAATGACAATGCAGAGACATGAAGTTGACCACTAACTTGGGAATACTGGTGTGGTCCTGAAAAGGACCTTGAAAAGCAGAATGAGGGGGGGAGGGAGGAGGGCTTCTTATGCCTCCTTTTTCCGCCGGGGGCCTTGCAGTACCTGAGACTTCTTGGGCGAAGAAGAACAGCCTTGGACATGGAATGTTGGGCAGCACACCAACCTAACCCCCTGGGGGCGATGGTAACCCCGGGAACAGGAGCTTTGGATGTTTGAGCTCAAACCGTCGCTCGTTTGCGGAATGAGCAGGCAGCTGGCAGTGACGGGTTCCTTTGATTCTCGTCCTTCTTGTTTGTCCGTTGGCGGGCAGCGGTTGATGTGGCCAGTTTTTAGAAGGCCAAACAGCCATGGAGGGACTCAAGGCGGCCAGGGTAAACAGAAGAAAACAGCCGCCCAGGTACACGGGGTGCCACCAGCGCAGCCTACGCCGCTGCGAAAGGTTGAGCTCGTTTCTGCCCCTTTCGGCAGAAAGCACCTCCTGGATTCGGGGCCAACTGGGACTACTGGGAGTTCCAGTGGCGCCGGGAGGAGACGAGACGCCCTGCGTGCTCTTTGCCCTGAAGTCTTTTCCGCCTTTTTCCACGACCAGACTATGCATGAAAAGGCTTGGAGAAAGTGCTGCACTGGAGTACTGATAAAGAAAACACTGGACACGTCGCTCTGCGAAGCGTATTGCCACACGCACCACACTGCTAGGGCCCCAGTGGGTAGGGTACTGTATACTCTTCTTCCAATGGATTCGGCCACCTTCTCTCCGTGTACTCAAGGAGGCAACCAATCATGATTTGCCCCGTGGTGGCTCGCAGAAAACCAATCAAATCAAAATTCCAAGTTGTTTTCATGGGGTTCTCTCTCCGCGCTCTCGCGACCCCTCGGGGGCACAGGCAATTAAAGCCCTCTTTTTTTGGAGCCCCTCGCAAGTCCACTCAAAAGATTCGTCTCTCTCAGCGTCTACACGACCAACTCTAAACTTTTACCTTACTCTGTTCCTCTCTTTCAGTTTTCTCTTGGCGTACAATGGCCGAAGTCCTCTGACCAAAAGGCTTCGTAGGCCTTTCGCAACTCTCAACTAAAGCCTCTCCAAAATCTCGCTTCCAGGAAGGCAGAGGCCAAGCAACCTCTCTAAGCCCAAGGGTAGTCAGATTCAATCAGGACCACGAACAATACCCTGGGTCTGCTAGCATCAGAGGCCACCCCTCTTTTTCTCGCAATCAGCTCAGTCTGACCGTCTAACTCAGTATGCCTCCCAGAGTGCACTGGCCATCTCCAGCAAAGCCATTCGGCAAAGCCAAGGCCGTTCGCACAGGCGACAAGAAGCGTATCATCATCTCTACGAGAGAGCTACGCCATCTACATCTACCTGGTGCTGAAGCCTGCACCCTGACTCTGGCACCTCCAGCAAGGCCATGTCAATCATGAACAAGCGCTCGTGAAAACATCATCACCAGTCGCCGCTGAAGCCTCCAGACACTCACTACAACATTGCGCGCCACCCTCACTGGGCCGCGAGATCCAGACGGCTGTGCCCCTCTGCTGCCTGGTGAGCTGGCCAAGCATGCTGGGAGCGAGGGGACCAAGGCGGTCACCAAGTACACCAGCAGCAAGTAAAATGCCAGTGCCTACAAAACAAGGCTATCTGGCTTGCTTCCTCCCTCCCTGCCAAGGCCCTTTTTTGTTTTCAGGGCCCACCACAACTTCCAGAGTGGGTCACTGAATCTCGTCGCAATTGAGTAGTGTATGCATGTTTAATAATTAGACTCCTTCATTATTTCTTGTTCAAGTTCTCAAGTGGCACAAGTGAAGAGAACATCTGTTTAACATCCTCTGGCCTGGAACAATAAATAAGATAAAGAAGTTCTAGTATGTTGTCCGAAGAAAGCATAATGCCTCAAAGAAAAGAAATGACAATTATACAACTTGAGCACAAGCGTAAAGTAAAGTAAATTAATAAAAGAACAATTATTTTAAGAATATTTGTTTCACCAAAGTCAATATGATCACTATGTAACCAGTTGCAGCACAAATCAAAATGATTTAAACTTACTAACAAACATGAGGTCAACTTAATAAGTCACGTGACCTATTGTGCACAAACAACATGTCATTTCAAAAAATAATTGTCAATGACGGGTGCTAAGAATGATCCCTGTTCTGAAAAAAATCAGTATAAATATTGTAAGTTTTAATCATACTCAGAAGTTGATGATTTTTTTTTTGTAGCATTGGTTTTTGTGTATGCAATTAAGTAATTTAACAACAATGCAACAAGACTTTGTGAACCCACTCAGGAAGCTGTGTGGTCCTGAAAAGGACCCTTAGGATTAGAAGATGCTCTTGGAGGCCAGGCCGAGGTTACAGCTTAAGCACGTTCCCCGCGGATACGACGGGGCAGCTGGATGTCCTTGGGCATTGGGATGGTCACACCACACGCTTGGCGTGGATTGGCGCACAAAGTTTGTGTGTCCTCATAGAAGAGAGCCCCACCAGGTAGGCCTCGCTGGCTTCCTGCAGGGCCATGAACGGCCGAGCTCTGGAAGCGCAGGGGTCGGTCTTGAAGTCCTGGGCCCCCCGATCTCACGCACCAGGCGCTGGAAGGGCAGCTTGCGGATCAGCAGCTCGGTGCTCTTCTGGTACCGACGGATCTCACGCAGAGCAACAGTTCAAGGGCCCTGTAAAGGCGGTGAGGTTTTCTTGGGGACCAACCACCTGGTGGCAGGGGGCGCTCTTTCTTGGCAGCCTTGGTTGGCCAAACTGTTGCGAGGGGGTTCCTTTTGACTCCCAGTAGATTTCTTGGCAGCTGCTTAGTACGAAGGGCATGTGGCAATTAGTAGAGTTGACTGACATGGATTCAAAAAAAAAAACAGTGGGTTGGGGGGGAACCCCCCCCCCCCCCCCCCCCCCCCCCCCCCCCCCCCCCCCCCCCCCCCCCCCCCCCCCCCCCCCCCCCCCCCCCCCCCCCCCCCCCCCCCCCCCCCCCCCCCCCCCCCCCCCCCCCCCCCCCCCCCCCCCCCCCCCCCCCCCCCCCCCCCCCCCCCCCCCCCCCCCCCCCCCCCCCCCCCCCCCCCCCCCACCCCGTCCCCCCCCCCCCCCCCCCCCCCCCCCCCCCCCCCCCCCCCCCCCCCCCCCCCCCCCCCCCCCCCCCCCCCCCCCCCCCCCCCCCCCCCCCCCCCCCCCCCCCCCCCCCCCCCCCCCCCCCCCCCCCCCCCCCCCCCCCCCCCCCCCCCCCCCCCCCCCCCCCCCCCCCCCCCCCCCCCCCCCCCCCCCCCCCCCCCCCCCCCCCCCCCCCCCCCCCCCCCCCCCCCCCCCCCCCCCCCCCCCCCCCCCCCCCCCCCCCCCCCCCCCCCCCCCCCCCCCCCCCCCCCCCCCCCCCCCCCCCCCCCCCCCCCCCCCCCCCCCCCCCCCCCCCCCCCCCCCCCCCCCCCCCCCCCCCCCCCCCCCCCCCCCCCCCCCCCCCCCCCCCCCCCCCCCCCCCCCCCCCCCCCCCCCCCCCCCCCCCCCCCCCCCCCCCCCCCCCCCCCCCCCCCCCCCCCCCCCCCCCCCCCCCCCCCCCCCCCCCCCCCCCCCCCCCCCCCCCCCCCCCCCCCCCCCCCCCCCCCCCCCCCCCCCCCCCCCCCCCCCCCCCCCCCCCCCCCCCCCCCCCCCCCCCCCCCCCCCCCCCCCCCCCCCCCCCCCCCCCCCCCCCCCCCCCCCCCCCCCCCCCCCCCCCCCCCCCCCCCCCCCCCCCCCCCCCCCCCCCCCCCCCCCCCCCCCCCCCCCCCCCCCCCCCCCCCCCCCCCCCCCCCCCCCCCCCCCCCCCCCCCCCCCCCCCCCCCCCCCCCCCCCCCCCCCCCCCCCCCCCCCCCCCCCCCCCCCCCCCCCCCCCCCCCCCCCCCCCCCCCCCCCCCCCCCCCCCCCCCCCCCCCCCCCCCCCCCCCCCCCCCCCCCCCCCCCCCCCCCCCCCCCCCCCCCCCCCCCCCCCCCCCCCCCCCCCCCCCCCCCCCCCCCCCCCCCCCCCCCCCCCCCCCCCCCCCCCCCCCCCCCCCCCCCCCCCCCCCCCCCCCCCCCCCCCCCCCCCCCCCCCCCCCCCCCCCCCCCCCCCCCCCCCCCCCCCCCCCCCCCCCCCCCCCCCCCCCCCCCCCCCCCCCCCCCCCCCCCCCCCCCCCCCCCCCCCCCCCCCCCCCCCCCCCCCCCCCCCCCCCCCCCCCCCCCCCCCCCCCCCCCCCCCCCCCCCCCCCCCCCCCCCCCCCCCCCCCCCCCCCCCCCCCCCCCCCCCCCCCCCCCCCCCCCCCCCCCCCCCCCCCCCCCCCCCCCCCCCCCCCCCCCCCCCCCCCCCCCCCCCCCCCCCCCCCCCCCCCCCCCCCCCCCCCCCCCCCCCCCCCCCCCCCCCCCCCCCCCCCCCCCCCCCCCCCCCCCCCCCCCCCCCCCCCCCCCCCCCCCCCCCCCCCCCCCCCCCCCCCCCCCCCCCCCCCCCCCCCCCCCCCCCCCCCCCCCCCCCCCCCCCCCCCCCCCCCCCCCCCCCCCCCCCCCCCCCCCCCCCCCCCCCCCCCCCCCCCCCCCCCCCCCCCCCCCCCCCCCCCCCCCCCCCCCCCCCCCCCCCCCCCCCCCCCCCCCCCCCCCCCCCCCCCCCCCCCCCCCCCCCCCCCCCCCCCCCCCCCCCCCCCCCCCCCCCCCCCCCCCCCCCCCCCCCCCCCCCCCCCCCCCCCCCCCCCCCCCCCCCCCCCCCCCCCCCCCCCCCCCCCCCCCCCCCCCCCCCCCCCCCCCCCCCCCCCCCCCCCCCCCCCCCCCCCCCCCCCCCCCCCCCCCCCCCCCCCCCCCCCCCCCCCCCCCCCCCCCCCCCCCCCCCCCCCCCCCCCCCCCCCCCCCCCCCCCCCCCCCCCCCCCCCCCCCCCCCCCCCCCCCCCCCCCCCCCCCCCCCCCCCCCCCCCCCCCCCCCCCCCCCCCCCCCCCCCCCCCCCCCCCCCCCCCCCCCCCCCCCCCCCCCCCCCCCCCCCCCCCCCCCCCCCCCCCCCCCCCCCCCCCCCCCCCCCCCCCCCCCCCCCCCCCCCCCCCCCCCCCCCCCCCCCCCCCCCCCCCCCCCCCCCCCCCCCCCCCCCCCCCCCCCCCCCCCCCCCCCCCCCCCCCCCCCCCCCCCCCCCCCCCCCCCCCCCCCCCCCCCCCCCCCCCCCCCCCCCCCCCCCCCCCCCCCCCCCCCCCCCCCCCCCCCCCCCCCCCCCCCCCCCCCCCCCCCCCCCCCCCCCCCCCCCCCCCCCCCCCCCCCCCCCCCCCCCCCCCCCCCCCCCCCCCCCCCCCCCCCCCCCCCCCCCCCCCCCCCCCCCCCCCCCCCCCCCCCCCCCCCCCCCCCCCCCCCCCCCCCCCCCCCCCCCCCCCCCCCCCCCCCCCCCCCCCCCCCCCCCCCCCCCCCCCCCCCCCCCCCCCCCCCCCCCCCCCCCCCCCCCCCCCCCCCCCCCCCCCCCCCCCCCCCCCCCCCCCCCCCCCCCCCCCCCCCCCCCCCCCCCCCCCCCCCCCCCCCCCCCCCCCCCCCCCCCCCCCCCCCCCCCCCCCCCCCCCCCCCCCCCCCCCCCCCCCCCCCCCCCCCCCCCCCCCCCCCCCCCCCCCCCCCCCCCCCCCCCCCCCCCCCCCCCCCCCCCCCCCCCCCCCCCCCCCCCCCCCCCCCCCCCCCCCCCCCCCCCCCCCCCCCCCCCCCCCCCCCCCCCCCCCCCCCCCCCCCCCCCCCCCCCCCCCCCCCCCCCCCCCCCCCCCCCCCCCCCCCCCCCCCCCCCCCCCCCCCCCCCCCCCCCCCCCCCCCCCCCCCCCCCCCCCCCCCCCCCCCCCCCCCCCCCCCCCCCCCCCCCCCCCCCCCCCCCCCCCCCCCCCCCCCCCCCCCCCCCCCCCCCCCCCCCCCCCCCCCCCCCCCCCCCCCCCCCCCCCCCCCCCCCCCCCCCCCCCCCCCCCCCCCCCCCCCCCCCCCCCCCCCCCCCCCCCCCCCCCCCCCCCCCCCCCCCCCCCCCCCCCCCCCCCCCCCCCCCCCCCCCCCCCCCCCCCCCGCCCCCCCCCCCCCCCCCCCCCCCCCCCCCCCCCCCCCCCCCCCCCCCCCCCCCCCCCCCCCCCCCCCCCCCCCCCCCCCCCCCCCCCCCCCCCCCCCCCCCCCCCCCCCCCCCCCCCCCCCCCCCCCCCCCCCCCCCCCCCCCCCCCCCCCCCCCCCCCCCCCCCCCCCCCCCCCCCCCCCCCCCCCCCCCCCCCCCCCCCCCCCCCCCCCCCCCCCCCCCCCCCCCCCCCCCCCCCCCCCCCCCCCCCCCCCCCCCCCCCCCCCCCCCCCCCCCCCCCCCCCCCCCCCCCCCCCCCCCCCCCCCCCCCCCCCCCCCCCCCCCCCCCCCCCCCCCCCCCCCCCCCCCCCCCCCCCCCCCCCCCCCCCCCCCCCCCCCCCCCCCCCCCCCCCCCCCCCCCCCCCCCCCCCCCCCCCCCCCCCCCCCCCCCCCCCCCCCCCCCCCCCCCCCCCCCCCCCCCCCCCCCCCCCCCCCCCCCCCCCCCCCCCCCCCCCCCCCCCCCCCCCCCCCCCCCCCCCCCCCCCCCCCCCCCCCCCCCCCCCCCCCCCCCCCCCCCCCCCCCCCCCCCCCCCCCCCCCCCCCCCCCCCCCCCCCCCCCCCCCCCCCCCCCCCCCCCCCCCCCCCCCCCCCCCCCCCCCCCCCCCCCCCCCCCCCCCCCCCCCCCCCCCCCCCCCCCCCCCCCCCCCCCCCCCCCCCCCCCCCCCCCCCCCCCCCCCCCCCCCCCCCCCCCCCCCCCCCCCCCCCCCCCCCCCCCCCCCCCCCCCCCCCCCCCCCCCCCCCCCCCCCCCCCCCCCCCCCCCCCCCCCCCCCCCCCCCCCCCCCCCCCCCCCCCCCCCCCCCCCCCCCCCCCCCCCCCCCCCCCCCCCCCCCCCCCCCCCCCCCCCCCCCCCCCCCCCCCCCCCCCCCCCCCCCCCCCCCCCCCCCCCCCCCCCCCCCCCCCCCCCCCCCCCCCCCCCCCCCCCCCCCCCCCCCCCCCCCCCCCCCCCCCCCCCCCCCCCCCCCCCCCCCCCCCCCCCCCCCCCCCCCCCCCCCCCCCCCCCCCCCCCCCCCCCCCCCCCCCCCCCCCCCCCCCCCCCCCCCCCCCCCCCCCCCCCCCCCCCCCCCCCCCCCCCCCCCCCCCCCCCCCCCCCCCCCCCCCCCCCCCCCCCCCCCCCCCCCCCCCCCCCCCCCCCCCCCCCCCCCCCCCCCCCCCCCCCCCCCCCCCCCCCCCCCCCCCCCCCCCCCCCCCCCCCCCCCCCCCCCCCCCCCCCCCCCCCCCCCCCCCCCCCCCCCCCCCCCCCCCCCCCCCCCCCCCCCCCCCCCCCCCCCCCCCCCCCCCCCCCCCCCCCCCCCCCCCCCCCCCCCCCCCCCCCCCCCCCCCCCCCCCCCCCCCCCCCCCCCCCCCCCCCCCCCCCCCCCCCCCCCCCCCCCCCCCCCCCCCCCCCCCCCCCCCCCCCCCCCCCCCCCCCCCCCCCCCCCCCCCCCCCCCCCCCCCCCCCCCCCCCCCCCCCCCCCCCCCCCCCCCCCCCCCCCCCCCCCCCCCCCCCCCCCCCCCCCCCCCCCCCCCCCCCCCCCCCCCCCCCCCCCCCCCCCCCCCCCCCCCCCCCCCCCCCCCCCCCCCCCCCCCCCCCCCCCCCCCCCCCCCCCCCCCCCCCCCCCCCCCCCCCCCCCCCCCCCCCCCCCCCCCCCCCCCCCCCCCCCCCCCCCCCCCCCCCCCCCCCCCCCCCCCCCCCCCCCCCCCCCCCCCCCCCCCCCCCCCCCCCCCCCCCCCCCCCCCCCCCCCCCCCCCCCCCCCCCCCCCCCCCCCCCCCCCCCCCCCCCCCCCCCCCCCCCCCCCCCCCCCCCCCCCCCCCCCCCCCCCCCCCCCCCCCCCCCCCCCCCCCCCCCCCCCCCCCCCCCCCCCCCCCCCCCCCCCCCCCCCCCCCCCCCCCCCCCCCCCCCCCCCCCCCCCCCCCCCCCCCCCCCCCCCCCCCCCCCCCCCCCCCCCCCCCCCCCCCCCCCCCCCCCCCCCCCCCCCCCCCCCCCCCCCCCCCCCCCCCCCCCCCCCCCCCCCCCCCCCCCCCCCCCCCCCCCCCCCCCCCCCCCCCCCCCCCCCCCCCCCCCCCCCCCCCCCCCCCCCCCCCCCCCCCCCCCCCCCCCCCCCCCCCCCCCCCCCCCCCCCCCCCCCCCCCCCCCCCCCCCCCCCCCCCCCCCCCCCCCCCCCCCCCCCCCCCCCCCCCCCCCCCCCCCCCCCCCCCCCCCCCCCCCCCCCCCCCCCCCCCCCCCCCCCCCCCCCCCCCCCCCCCCCCCCCCCCCCCCCCCCCCCCCCCCCCCCCCCCCCCCCCCCCCCCCCCCCCCCCCCCCCCCCCCCCCCCCCCCCCCCCCCCCCCCCCCCCCCCCCCCCCCCCCCCCCCCCCCCCCCCCCCCCCCCCCCCCCCCCCCCCCCCCCCCCCCCCCCCCCCCCCCCCCCCCCCCCCCCCCCCCCCCCCCCCCCCCCCCCCCCCCCCCCCCCCCCCCCCCCCCCCCCCCCCCCCCCCCCCCCCCCCCCCCCCCCCCCCCCCCCCCCCCCCCCCCCCCCCCCCCCCCCCCCCCCCCCCCCCCCCCCCCCCCCCCCCCCCCCCCCCCCCCCCCCCCCCCCCCCCCCCCCCCCCCCCCCCCCCCCCCCCCCCCCCCCCCCCCCCCCCCCCCCCCCCCCCCCCCCCCCCCCCCCCCCCCCCCCCCCCCCCCCCCCCCCCCCCCCCCCCCCCCCCCCCCCCCCCCCCCCCCCCCCCCCCCCCCCCCCCCCCCCCCCCCCCCCCCCCCCCCCCCCCCCCCCCCCCCCCCCCCCCCCCCCCCCCCCCCCCCCCCCCCCCCCCCCCCCCCCCCCCCCCCCCCCCCCCCCCCCCCCCCCCCCCCCCCCCCCCCCCCCCCCCCCCCCCCCCCCCCCCCCCCCCCCCCCCCCCCCCCCCCCCCCCCCCCCCCCCCCCCCCCCCCCCCCCCCCCCCCCCCCCCCCCCCCCCCCCCCCCCCCCCCCCCCCCCCCCCCCCCCCCCCCCCCCCCCCCCCCCCCCCCCCCCCCCCCCCCCCCCCCCCCCCCCCCCCCCCCCCCCCCCCCCCCCCCCCCCCCCCCCCCCCCCCCCCCCCCCCCCCCCCCCCCCCCCCCCCCCCCCCCCCCCCCCCCCCCCCCCCCCCCCCCCCCCCCCCCCCCCCCCCCCCCCCCCCCCCCCCCCCCCCCCCCCCCCCCCCCCCCCCCCCCCCCCCCCCCCCCCCCCCCCCCCCCCCCCCCCCCCCCCCCCCCCCCCCCCCCCCCCCCCCCCCCCCCCCCCCCCCCCCCCCCCCCCCCCCCCCCCCCCCCCCCCCCCCCCCCCCCCCCCCCCCCCCCCCCCCCCCCCCCCCCCCCCCCCCCCCCCCCCCCCCCCCCCCCCCCCCCCCCCCCCCCCCCCCCCCCCCCCCCCCCCCCCCCCCCCCCCCCCCCCCCCCCCCCCCCCCCCCCCCCCCCCCCCCCCCCCCCCCCCCCCCCCCCCCCCCCCCCCCCCCCCCCCCCCCCCCCCCCCCCCCCCCCCCCCCCCCCCCCCCCCCCCCCCCCCCCCCCCCCCCCCCCCCCCCCCCCCCCCCCCCCCCCCCCCCCCCCCCCCCCCCCCCCCCCCCCCCCCCCCCCCCCCCCCCCCCCCCCCCCCCCCCCCCCCCCCCCCCCCCCCCCCCCCCCCCCCCCCCCCCCCCCCCCCCCCCCCCCCCCCCCCCCCCCCCCCCCCCCCCCCCCCCCCCCCCCCCCCCCCCCCCCCCCCCCCCCCCCCCCCCCCCCCCCCCCCCCCCCCCCCCCCCCCCCCCCCCCCCCCCCCCCCCCCCCCCCCCCCCCCCCCCCCCCCCCCCCCCCCCCCCCCCCCCCCCCCCCCCCCCCCCCCCCCCCCCCCCCCCCCCCCCCCCCCCCCCCCCCCCCCCCCCCCCCCCCCCCCCCCCCCCCCCCCCCCCCCCCCCCCCCCCCCCCCCCCCCCCCCCCCCCCCCCCCCCCCCCCCCCCCCCCCCCCCCCCCCCCCCCCCCCCCCCCCCCCCCCCCCCCCCCCCCCCCCCCCCCCCCCCCCCCCCCCCCCCCCCCCCCCCCCCCCCCCCCCCCCCCCCCCCCCCCCCCCCCCCCCCCCCCCCCCCCCCCCCCCCCCCCCCCCCCCCCCCCCCCCCCCCCCCCCCCCCCCCCCCCCCCCCCCCCCCCCCCCCCCCCCCCCCCCCCCCCCCCCCCCCCCCCCCCCCCCCCCCCCCCCCCCCCCCCCCCCCCCCCCCCCCCCCCCCCCCCCCCCCCCCCCCCCCCCCCCCCCCCCCCCCCCCCCCCCCCCCCCCCCCCCCCCCCCCCCCCCCCCCCCCCCCCCCCCCCCCCCCCCCCCCCCCCCCCCCCCCCCCCCCCCCCCCCCCCCCCCCCCCCCCCCCCCCCCCCCCCCCCCCCCCCCCCCCCCCCCCCCCCCCCCCCCCCCCCCCCCCCCCCCCCCCCCCCCCCCCCCCCCCCCCCCCCCCCCCCCCCCCCCCCCCCCCCCCCCCCCCCCCCCCCCCCCCCCCCCCCCCCCCCCCCCCCCCCCCCCCCCCCCCCCCCCCCCCCCCCCCCCCCCCCCCCCCCCCCCCCCCCCCCCCCCCCCCCCCCCCCCCCCCCCCCCCCCCCCCCCCCCCCCCCCCCCCCCCCCCCCCCCCCCCCCCCCCCCCCCCCCCCCCCCCCCCCCCCCCCCCCCCCCCCCCCCCCCCCCCCCCCCCCCCCCCCCCCCCCCCCCCCCCCCCCCCCCCCCCCCCCCCCCCCCCCCCCCCCCCCCCCCCCCCCCCCCCCCCCCCCCCCCCCCCCCCCCCCCCCCCCCCCCCCCCCCCCCCCCCCCCCCCCCCCCCCCCCCCCCCCCCCCCCCCCCCCCCCCCCCCCCCCCCCCCCCCCCCCCCCCCCCCCCCCCCCCCCCCCCCCCCCCCCCCCCCCCCCCCCCCCCCCCCCCCCCCCCCCCCCCCCCCCCCCCCCCCCCCCCCCCCCCCCCCCCCCCCCCCCCCCCCCCCCCCCCCCCCCCCCCCCCCCCCCCCCCCCCCCCCCCCCCCCCCCCCCCCCCCCCCCCCCCCCCCCCCCCCCCCCCCCCCCCCCCCCCCCCCCCCCCCCCCCCCCCCCCCCCCCCCCCCCCCCCCCCCCCCCCCCCCCCCCCCCCCCCCCCCCCCCCCCCCCCCCCCCCCCCCCCCCCCCCCCCCCCCCCCCCCCCCCCCCCCCCCCCCCCCCCCCCCCCCCCCCCCCCCCCCCCCCCCCCCCCCCCCCCCCCCCCCCCCCCCCCCCCCCCCCCCCCCCCCCCCCCCCCCCCCCCCCCCCCCCCCCCCCCCCCCCCCCCCCCCCCCCCCCCCCCCCCCCCCCCCCCCCCCCCCCCCCCCCCCCCCCCCCCCCCCCCCCCCCCCCCCCCCCCCCCCCCCCCCCCCCCCCCCCCCCCCCCCCCCCCCCCCCCCCCCCCCCCCCCCCCCCCCCCCCCCCCCCCCCCCCCCCCCCCCCCCCCCCCCCCCCCCCCCCCCCCCCCCCCCCCCCCCCCCCCCCCCCCCCCCCCCCCCCCCCCCCCCCCCCCCCCCCCCCCCCCCCCCCCCCCCCCCCCCCCCCCCCCCCCCCCCCCCCCCCCCCCCCCCCCCCCCCCCCCCCCCCCCCCCCCCCCCCCCCCCCCCCCCCCCCCCCCCCCCCCCCCCCCCCCCCCCCCCCCCCCCCCCCCCCCCCCCCCCCCCCCCCCCCCCCCCCCCCCCCCCCCCCCCCCCCCCCCCCCCCCCCCCCCCCCCCCCCCCCCCCCCCCCCCCCCCCCCCCCCCCCCCCCCCCCCCCCCCCCCCCCCCCCCCCCCCCCCCCCCCCCCCCCCCCCCCCCCCCCCCCCCCCCCCCCCCCCCCCCCCCCCCCCCCCCCCCCCCCCCCCCCCCCCCCCCCCCCCCCCCCCCCCCCCCCCCCCCCCCCCCCCCCCCCCCCCCCCCCCCCCCCCCCCCCCCCCCCCCCCCCCCCCCCCCCCCCCCCCCCCCCCCCCCCCCCCCCCCCCCCCCCCCCCCCCCCCCCCCCCCCCCCCCCCCCCCCCCCCCCCCCCCCCCCCCCCCCCCCCCCCCCCCCCCCCCCCCCCCCCCCCCCCCCCCCCCCCCCCCCCCCCCCCCCCCCCCCCCCCCCCCCCCCCCCCCCCCCCCCCCCCCCCCCCCCCCCCCCCCCCCCCCCCCCCCCCCCCCCCCCCCCCCCCCCCCCCCCCCCCCCCCCCCCCCCCCCCCCCCCCCCCCCCCCCCCCCCCCCCCCCCCCCCCCCCCCCCCCCCCCCCCCCCCCCCCCCCCCCCCCCCCCCCCCCCCCCCCCCCCCCCCCCCCCCCCCCCCCCCCCCCCCCCCCCCCCCCCCCCCCCCCCCCCCCCCCCCCCCCCCCCCCCCCCCCCCCCCCCCCCCCCCCCCCCCCCCCCCCCCCCCCCCCCCCCCCCCCCCCCCCCCCCCCCCCCCCCCCCCCCCCCCCCCCCCCCCCCCCCCCCCCCCCCCCCCCCCCCCCCCCCCCCCCCCCCCCCCCCCCCCCCCCCCCCCCCCCCCCCCCCCCCCCCCCCCCCCCCCCCCCCCCCCCCCCCCCCCCCCCCCCCCCCCCCCCCCCCCCCCCCCCCCCCCCCCCCCCCCCCCCCCCCCCCCCCCCCCCCCCCCCCCCCCCCCCCCCCCCCCCCCCCCCCCCCCCCCCCCCCCCCCCCCCCCCCCCCCCCCCCCCCCCCCCCCCCCCCCCCCCCCCCCCCCCCCCCCCCCCCCCCCCCCCCCCCCCCCCCCCCCCCCCCCCCCCCCCCCCCCCCCCCCCCCCCCCCCCCCCCCCCCCCCCCCCCCCCCCCCCCCCCCCCCCCCCCCCCCCCCCCCCCCCCCCCCCCCCCCCCCCCCCCCCCCCCCCCCCCCCCCCCCCCCCCCCCCCCCCCCCCCCCCCCCCCCCCCCCCCCCCCCCCCCCCCCCCCCCCCCCCCCCCCCCCCCCCCCCCCCCCCCCCCCCCCCCCCCCCCCCCCCCCCCCCCCCCCCCCCCCCCCCCCCCCCCCCCCCCCCCCCCCCCCCCCCCCCCCCCCCCCCCCCCCCCCCCCCCCCCCCCCCCCCCCCCCCCCCCCCCCCCCCCCCCCCCCCCCCCCCCCCCCCCCCCCCCCCCCCCCCCCCCCCCCCCCCCCCCCCCCCCCCCCCCCCCCCC
>CM065704.1:2537866-2557866 GCA_017654935.2 Phymorhynchus buccinoides
CCTGTTTTCATTCGTCTTCTCTAAACCACTTTGATTGACAACGACGTCCATTTTAGGATGGGCACACGGGGCGATCAATTCCCACATCCTCCTTGTAAGTTGTAACCTACCTTTTAACTTTAACTTCTCGAAACGCATTTTCTGGACATTTTTCAAACTTTTGATCAGCCGTTGGATAAACTGACATAACGAACATCTTCGTCAGGTCATCGGACACAAGTCTGCCAACGTTCATTATCATCAGCTATGTAGTTTAAGATGTGACCACCGAAACGAATTTTCGTTCACCGCACACAGAGATAAACATACGGATCCTTGCTTTTGTTCTTATAGAACCGGAAGTAGAAAACTTGTAAAGGAAGGAAGGGGGGGGGGGGGGGGGTGAGAGGGTTCGATCAGTAATTCGTGTTCTGATTGAAAACAACTACGCACGTAGAGAAAGGTGGCAGAGTGGTTAAGACGTTCGCCTGCCAAATGTAATGCGTGGCAACGTGAGTGACCCGGGTTCGAATCCCGGCCTCGCCCTTTCTTTCTAGCTTGACAGGAAAATCGAACTGAACGTCGAGTCCTTCGGATGGGGACTTCAAGCTAGTCTGACCCGTGCGCTTTACGCACGTACAAATCCCACGGCAGTTGAAAGTCGGTAAGAGCATAGAGAAATCGCGCTGCCTGTGTGCCCACACCCCGTCCTCACTCTCCTCAAAATTATTTTTTTTAAATTGGGTAGGCGGGGGAGAGCAGCCCGAATTTCACAGAGATAAGTCCCTGTGACTAGAATATACCAAATACCAAATACGTTTTTCGACCAAAGCCTAAAGTGTCAGCCATTAGACTGTGCATAAACACTTCCTTCAATGTATGAAGTGCCTTGCTCGTCGAATTTCTGATACATTCGAGAAACCAGAAAACAGACCGCTGTTGCATAAAATATTTTACCCATGAAATAAATACTGTTTTCCTCATTCAAATTGTTGGCTGTTTGGGAAAGATTCGCCCTTAAATACATTCAGAGGCGTCTTGTGGCATGCAGGAAGAACAGAAGATTCATCATTTAAATACTGAGAAGTCAGGGATATTTTTCGAATATTTATTATTATTTATTTTTGTTTGCACAGATGGTTGTTCATATTGTCCGCCATTTTGAAAAATACAAAACTAAGTGACATGGCTTTGTATATATATATATATATATATCGATTTATCGGCAAAAATGTAGATGTACACCCTCCCGCTCTATTTCTTGGTTCTTTCCGTGTAGATTGAGCACTTGAATATCAATATTTTAAATAATAGTTGACAGATTTCTCACTCAAAAAAAGAATGGTTCTAGTGCGCGTTTGAAGGGTACTTATTTCACGGTAGGTACTTATATCTCATGACACCGGCAAGTCCTTTACTCGTACTCCCGATGAGTCTAACGTTTTTGTTGTGTTGGTTGGATTGGAAAATGCCTGGGTGGGTGGGTGGGTGGGTATGTGAATAGTTATTCCCGAGATTAGAAAAACGTGTTTGTTTTTTATCTTTCCTGTATTATCTAGCCATTATCTTTAATGGACGAGTGAAACCAACGCTACAGACAGCAAACTAACCCACAGTGTTTCATGCATGTAAACAACCAATGTCAAACCAAGCAAGAATCGAGAGAATTGAGAGATAGAGACGGACAGACACACAGACATACAGAAATGCTTATCGTACATGTGTCATAATTCAATTCTAAATAACTCCTCTTCTTTAACGACACAAGGAGCAGGCCTAGGCCTCGCCTATAACATTTATAAAAGAAAACAAGTTATGCGCATGCGCAGTGCGCTGCTGTCATGTCATCTGCTGACGGTGACAGTCGGCGGCGTCGGGTGTCATCGATTTCAATTACTGGGGCAGACTTGACAACACCAGACTGCATTAGTCAACGAAGCACCACCCTGACTGGAAGGAAGCGCTGATACATCATAGCCATTTGGCTCTGTTTTCCCCAGATCTCAATTACTGTTAGAGAATGCAAGATTTGTTCAACGTACTTGCAAGTTTCACTTTGGGGAGATTTCACGATATTTTGTATCGAAGGTGAGAGTTTTAAAAAGTTGTGTGTTGGTTTGATGGCTTTGGTTTATTCATGTTCTGTTACCGCGTGGAGCGTTGAATTCGTCCCAGCGCCATTTACGTGATTGAGTGCTTTGAATTATGTACGGCACGGCGAAGTCTACACTTATCATTCACAAGTACACTAATGTATTGAACATGTGGTGGTGATGGTAGATAAACTTCACATTGGACCCGCACTCTGCCTCTTCAACTACACAAAATGAAAAAACCTGAAAGGCCAGGATCTAGGGGTAATGTCCCCCTGCAGCTGAAAACAAATTTATGAAAGTATTTTAGTTTGCTTTTTCCACAATGCTTATTTTAAAATGTTTGAAAAATACAGTAGACACACAAAGATCTTGTTTGACAAATTGAAAAAAAGGAAATTTCTTTTCTGGTAAAGTTCAAAAACAAGAAATCCTTGTATACCAGGACAAGTGCACCCATGCCTGACAAAGCTGTTACAGTTTGCCCCATGTCTTGCCTCGCAATGTTAGCCATAGCGGTCTCATTTCTGTGTCATCGCTGTTTCAAATATCACACCCACGAGCTATAAATAATCGAAAATGCTGATGTATGAAGAAGAGGAAAGGTGTGATGTCTATCTTTGAAACAAAACCAACAGGACTTGACAAACGTTTATCTTCCAAACGTTTACTTTCACCCGTTTAGCTAAAAGTGACCTGACAGATTTGTTTGGATTCATTTGGGCAGAATATAATATAAAATTAGACAAGGAACTTTTTTTTCTACTCAGCTTGCGAAATGATTCCAACAGACGTTCACCTATTCAGCGAAACAAAATGAACACGAAAACATTAAAAACGGTCAATGGATTCAACTAACGGAAGGAGTTAGTTGTGGATCAACTTGAGTGATCGTAGACCCCACAGAGAAGAAGAAGAAGAAGGAGAACAAGAAGGAGAATGACTCATACACGTTTATGTAGCTAACGAAATGAGACAAACACTTTCATTTTCGAAAACTGTTTAATTAAATAACGAACTATGCACTATTTATTCCTCCCCAAATTCTGCGGAGAAGATTAAATCCATTTTGAACAAGAATCTTCTTGCATGTAGAGTCCTCCATCAACAACTTGATGACTTTGTTATTAGCTGTGTATCTGTAAGATTCCCCTATCTTCATGTTGACCACCGGACCTCTACACAGAGCTCCCTACAACGTCGACGACAACAACAATAACACCGTTGTCCTGAACAACAGTATTGCCAGCAGCAGCAGCAGTGGTGGTGGTGGTGGTGGTGGTGATGGTGATGGTGGTGGTGGTTTGGTTGTCAACCGCACGGCTACAGAAGATGCTGTCATTGGAGGGACTACCTCTGAGACTACTACTTTGGGTACAGATTGTCTGTCTGTCTGTCTGTCTGTCTGTCTGTATATCCCGTTCTCTTTTTCTCTATGTTCCTGTTGTGTGTGTGTGTGTGTGTGTGTGTGTGTGTGTGTGTGTGTGTGTGTGTGTGTGTGTGTGTGTGTGTGTGTGTGTGTGTGTGTGTGTGTGTGTGTGTGTGTGTGTGTATGTGTGTGTGTGTGTGTGTGTGTGTGTGTGTGTGTGTGTGCGCGCGTGTGCGTGCGTGTGTGTGTGTGAGTGTGCGTGTGTGTGTGTGTGTGTGTGTGTGTGTGTGTGTGTGTGTGTGTGTGTGTGTTTATGTATGTGTTTATGTATGTGTGTATTATTCAATTTAATGTATAGTCACATAAGTGATTTTAGACAATGTGTGTGTTTGTGCGTACATGTGTATGTGCATGTGTATGTGGTGTAGTGCGTATGTGTGTGCGCGTGGTGTGTGTTTGTGTGTGTGTGTGTGTGTGTGTGCGTGTGTGTGTGCGTGTGTGTGTGTGTGCGTGTGTGTGTGTTAGACGGTGTTAATCATATAAAAATGATGAAAGCGTCGAGCGTCTCTCTCTCTCTCTCTCTCTCTCTCTCTCTCTCTCTCTCTCTCTCTCTCTCTCTCTCTCTCTCTCTCTCTCCTCTCCTCTCTCTCTCTCTCTCTCTCTCTCTCTCTCTCTCTCTCTTTCTCTCCCTCCCTCCCTAAAGTCTTATGCTTTGTTTTTAGCTAAAGCTACAAAGCTTAGAAAAGAGAAATTGGATTGTTGCATATAACTTTGTGGTACATTACCCGACTTACCCTAATGGTAACGTACTTATTTATTGTTGGTTGGTCAGTCTAACAGTTATTCTTTATTGTAAATGATCTAACTTATTATTGTTGGTTGGTCAGTCTAACAGTTTGTTTTTGTTTTGTTTTTGTTTTTCTCTAGTGTAAACTATCTATGTATGTAAGACGATTTATTTTAAAAAAATCTTATGAACTGATTTAGTCGCCAGTTAGGCTTATATTCTTTAGTTCATGGTTTGTGCTTCCTTGGCATTGGAGCATTGTTTGCTAATGTCAATAACATTCATTTTTCATTTCATTTCATTTAATTTTTCCCTCCCTCACTCTCTCTCTGCGCCAGAATAAGTAGGACCTATTTTGTTCTCTGTGTCCTTGTCTGTACAGTGCTGCTGCATCGGATTCAACCCGAGGAGATCGCCGTCCTGGTAGTGATCCTGATCCTATGGGCCTTCGCCGTAGGATCCTTCCTCCGTAAGTGGTCCAGGATCCGAATCCTACAACCCATGGAGCCTCGCTACCGCCACAATCCTAAAAACCTGGAGAGCGTTTTGGTAGTGAAGAGACTCCAGGATTCCGTCATCTTCAAAAACTACAACCGGAAAATGTCCTGCACCATGGTGGCGCGTGAGAAACGGTGCCTGCAGCGCATGCGCACTGTGCCCTTGCTGCATCACCTTCCGTTTCTGTCGCACGTGCAGGAAGTGATGGAGATACCCATTTCCGCTCCGCCCTCTCCTTCCGGTCGGGGCGAGGCCTGCTCCTCGCCGCTTATTAGCGGGCCTGTTATTTCCGCTTCCCGCGATCTCTTGTCGCCGATTGTGCCTTTAACTTGATTGTCGCTCTCTCTGTCTGTCTGTGTGTGTGTGTGTGTGTGTGTGTGTGTGTGTGTGTGTGTGTGTGTGTGTGTGTGTGTGTGTGTGTGTGCGTGTGTGCGTGTGTGTGCGTGCGCGTGCGTGTGTGCGTGTGTGTGTGTGCGCGCGCATGCGCGCGCGTGTGTGTGTGTGCGCGTGTGCGCGCGTGTGTGCGCGTGTGTGCATGTGTATATGTGTGTGACCGAAATGTGTTCCAGCTCATAGCGCTTAAACCACTGAACCAATCATAACGAAACTTGGCACGACGATTCCTTAGACTGTACACTTGCATTTCTGTCAGATTCACAGCATGCCAAGCCATATCGACGTAGTCCCTGTGAATGAATGTTGAATATTAAAGAAACACTGATTATTCCAACACTAATAGACGGATGTACACCAAAGTAGAAACAACTGAAACAGACTGCAACGTCACTGATCAAAGTACCACACAAACAAATACACAAGAAGTGCAGAGTGATAATGGACGGATGTACACCAAAGTAGAAACAACTGAAACAGACTGCAACGTCACTGATCAAAGTACCACACAAACAAATACACAACAAGTGCAGAGTGACGTTAGTTTATTGACGAGACCAAAACTTCCACCCTCTCTCCACTTTCCCTCCCTCTGACACTTCTGAACTGTATTCAACAACAATGTTTTGTTATTTTCTGTCTAAACCTAGGGGGCCGTTTCACAAGGGCAAACGTTACGTAGCGTGAGCGCAAATCGGCAAAAACGGTACTAAGAAACGCATCTTTCGCCAACGTTTGCCAAAAACGTTTTGTGGCTACTCCCAAAGTATCTCTTGGCGAACTATCACGTGACTAGCATGGGGTGAATTCATTTCTTGTTGTTGATTGGTCCATTAAAGTTTGGTTAAAATAATGTAAAAACATTTGACCAATCAGACAAGAGCTTGTAATATTCTTCCGCAAACGTTTTCTAAAGTGTTTCTTAGGCCCCGTTTGGCGTAAGCGTTATTCGCGCGGCGACCGTTATCTAGAGAAACTAAAACCCAGGTCATTTGGAGACTGCTCGACTGTGAAGAGGAGCAGTATTGTTGTGTTAGTAGTAATTAGGATTTTTCTTCCACTGGGCCCGGGAGGGCACATATGGGACATTTGTGTTAATCAAAATGAAAAACGAGGGGGACAAGAAAAGACACAAGACAAAACGAAACGTAAACTAAGGGAGACAACCTAACGGACAACAACTAACACCAACACAAGACAAGCAGACTTTCGTAGATTATTGGCAGTTTTGACATTTGTGCTTGAGATTATCTGCAAGGGTTAATTCATGTCTAATATGAATGTTGCGAAATGGTAAAAGGTGTTTTAAAATTTCAGGTGAAAATGATGTTTTACGTCCTCTCGGTCATAGACACATATGGGACATTTGTAAATACAAAGATGTTGGGAACAATGCTGGGTGCAATGCCCGGAGGCAGTGCAACACCAGTAACGTCCCGAGTTTTTAACAATTATAGATAGGTGTAGCGGTAACCACGCCTCAGTTAAACCTCATCGGCTATGGTACCGCCACAGAGTGTTTTCAACTTTCATATTGGGAGCCTGGCCTTTACCTGAGCGGTCGATTCGTTAAAATTTCAGGACCACATTTTAAAACAAAATCAATCAACTTTATTAATAAAACATATATTCAAGGTCAATTTTTAAAATGAAAAAAGTATTTACATATAAATGTACACTATTTGCACATTTTTATTATTTTTATTCTTCTGGGCCTGTATTCACTTTGAGATAGCATGAGACTTAGCATGATGCTAACTTAGAAGCTCTTCCAATGTCCTATAGGATTTAATAGGACTTTTGGAAGAGCTTCTAAGTTGGCATGATGCTAAGTCTCATGCTATCTCAACGTGAATACCGGCCCAGGGACGGTATTCATGTCGAGATAGTATGAGACTTAGCATGATGCTAACTTAGAAGCTCTTCCAATGTCCTATAGGATTTAATAGGACTTTTGGAAGAGCTTCTAAGTTAGCATGATGCTAAGTCTCATGCTATCTCAACGTGAATACAGGCCCAGGGACGGTATTCATGTCGAGATAGCATGAGACTTAGCATCATGCTAACTTAGAAGCTCTTCCAAAAGTCCTATTAAATCCTATAGGACATTGGAAGAGCTTCTAAGTTAGCATCATGCTAAGTCTCATGCTATCTCAACGTGAATACCGTCCCTGGTTACATCAAAATAATGTTAACATGTATGAGCTGCTGCCAACGGTTGCCAAGGGAAATGACTCTGCTTATGTTGCCTCTTTGGTTTCTTTACTCGCGGGATGTAGTGTGACTTTCTTTCTGCAAACATTTGATATGCGAACGTTAAGTTCTTATTTAGTTGGAGGCTTTAGTTTCGTGTTTCTTGTGTGATAAAAAATGTGCCGTGAAGAGAAGCTACAACGGAATTTAAAGACCCCCCACGTCACGTGTCACATTCCCTCTTATCCTAGGAAGATTTATTAAAATTTCGTACAAGCTATAAGAGGGAAAACACGTGAAAAAAAGTGATTTTGACACTTGACGTGGTGGGTCTTTAAAAGGGCTATTGTGATATCTTATTGTCTGCCCTTAAAAAACACTACAATAAACAAACAACTACACGACGAGTGTAAAGTGATGTTATTTTATTCACAAGAGACAAAGCAAAACTACTGGATGTTTCGGCGAATGCGCTTTCATCAACATAGCTTTATCAACTATGTTGATAACTATGCGCCTTTATCAACATAGCTTTATCAACTATGTTGATAAAGGCGCATTCGCCGAAATATCCAGTAGTTTTGTTTTGTCTCTTGTGAATAAAATGACGTCACTTGACACTTGTATAGTTTGTTTGTTGTATGTTCCAGTGACGTTGCAGTCTGTTTCAGTTTTGTTTTTGTTTTTTTAAATACTAGATAAAATTTAGATTTGAGACCCCTGGCCGACAATGTAGTAGTAGTAGTAGTAGTAATTAGGACTAGAAGTGGGCCTCGCGGCCCTTTTACTTTTGTCGTTTGTGACTGATTTGTTTCCGGGTGGCTTGCTTTCTACAGCTAAACTAAAGTGTGTGCATTTACTTATAGGCCTATAAAAAGAAGCTGGCCACCACCACACAAGAAGAAGAACTCTCTGTCTGTGTGTGTGTGTGTGTGTGTGTGTGTGTGTGTGTGTGTGTGTGTGTGTGTGTGTGTGTGTGTGTGTGTGTGTGTGTGTGTGCTTAGTGTTATAATATAACCATTTAATATACACATTTAGTATTTTTCTTGTTTATATTGTTATGTTTTGTTTATTTTGTTGTGGCCAGAATGTTTATATTCATGTTACGTAAAATGTGTCGCTGAAGTGATATCATGTTTATCAGGGATCCTGTATAAATGAAGAGAGAGAGAGAGAGAGAGAGAGGAGAGAGAGAGAGAGAGAGAGAGAGAGAGAGAGAGAGAGAGAGAGAGAGAGAGAGAGAGAGAGAGGAGAGAGAGAGAGAGAGAGAGAGGGGGGGAGAGAGAGAGAGAGGGGGGGAGAGAGAGAGAGAGAGAGGTGAGAGAGAGAGAGAGAGAGAGAGGGGGAGAGAGAGAGAGAGAGTGAGAGAGAGAGAGAGAGAGAGAGAGAGAGAGAGAGGGGAGGAGAGAGATAGAGAGAGGTGGGGAGAGAGAGAGAGAGAGGGGGGGGGAGAGAGAGAGAGAGAGAGGGGGAGAGAGAGAGAGAGAGAGAGGGGGAGAGAGAGAGGGGGGAGAGAGAGGGAGAGAGAGAGAGAGAGAGAGAGAGAGAGAGAGAGAGAGAGAGAGAGAGAGAGAGAGAGAGAGAGCGAGAGAGAGAGAGAGAGAGAGAGAGAGAGAGAGAGAGAGAGAGAGAGAGAGAGAGAGAGAGAGAGAGAGAGAGAGAGAGAGAGAGAGAGAGAGAGAGAGAGAGTGTGGGCCGTGTGTACGCATTCCTTCCTGCTGCTTGTTGACATTTTCATTAGTTTCTGCGAGGGTGGTGTTATCAGAGAGTGACAGTGCTGGTGAATGAGGGTGGATGTCTTTGTGAGTGAGAATCATGTTATTATTTTAACTTTATTTCTTTGCACTGAGATGTTGGTAGTATGACTATCTTGTTGATTTTAATGCATGTTTTTAATGTTGATTTTGTAAAGCGCATCGAGCATACTACTGTATGGATTTTAGCGCTATATGAAATAAAGCGCTATATGAAATAAAATTATTATTATTATTATTATAATTATAAAATTTCACAAAAATATGGAATGGACTTTTTGTTTTTTATTCAACGAAAGTAGTATAAAAATTTGACTTCATTGTGTCTTAGTCCAGAATAATTTTGACTATATTTATGTTAGGTGCAGCCTTAATGTTAGTTTGTCAAATTATTCCAGTATTGAACAACTCGGTTAGAAAGGTAAAACTTGAGAATGTTAGTAACTGATCGTCTTAAAAATAACTTCTCTGTACTATTCCGTGTCATGTTATACCATTGTGGCCGACAATGTATAATAATAATATTAATAAGTAATAATGCTTATATAGCGCATAATCTTGCTAAGCAACTCAATGCGCTTTTCACTCACCATTCGTACAAACATTTCTAACAGACTGGTTCACGTATCCTCACCATACATCTCTATGAAAATGAATACATTAGAGAATGCATTGCATATAATCATAACACAACACACTAACACCCACCTCCCTTCAGTGTATAAGATAACGAATGATTGGTTTAACAAAGACTTGATACATTTTATGTTAAAATTCATGTGTTTTTGATCAGTGTGTTGATGATGATTAAATTATGAGTTGTGAAAGATATGTTTCTTATCTATCAATGTATTGTTCTGGCCGCGTTCCCCTTAGCCTCATCAGGTCAACCAGTGTGGCTATATGGGAGCCCAGGGCTCACTAAGAGGAGCATGTACAATGTATTGTTCTGGCCGCGTTCCCCTTAGCCTCATCAGGTCAACCAGTGTGGCTATATGGGAGCCCAGAGCTCACTAAGAGGAGCATGTACAATGTATTGTTCTGGCCGCGTTCCCCTTAGCCTCATCAGGTCAACCAGTGTGGCTATATGGGAGCCCAGAGCTCACTAAGAGGAGCATGTACAATGTATTGTTCTGGCCGCGTTCCCCTTAGCCTCATCAGGTCAACCAGTGTGGCTATATGGGAGCCCAGGGCTCACTAAGAGGAGCATGTACAATGTATTGTTCTGGCCGCGTTCCCCTTAGCCTCATCAGGTCAACCAGTGTGGCTATATGGGAGCCCAGAGCTCACTAAGAGGAGCATGTACAATGTATTGTTCTGGCCGCGTTCCCCTTAGCCTCATCAGGTCAACCAGTGTGGTTATATGGGAGCCCAGGGCTCACTAAGAGGAGCATGTACAATGTATTGTTCTGGCCGCGTTCCCCTTAGCCTCATCAGGTCAACCAGTGTGGTTATATGGGAGCCCAGGGCTCACTAAGAGGAGCATGTACAATGTATTGTTCTGGCCGCGTTCCCCTTAGCCTCATCAGGTCAACCAGTGTGGCTATATGGGAGCCCAGGGCTCACTAAGAGGAGCATGTACAATGTATTGTTCTGGCCGCGTTCCCCTTAGCCTCATCAGGTCAACCAGTGTGGTTATATGGGAGCCCAGGGCTCACTAAGAGGAGCATGTACAATGTATTGTTCTGGCCGCGTTCCCCTTAGCCTCATCAGGTCAACCAGTGTGGCTATATGGGAGCCCAGGGCTCACTAAGAGGAGCATGTACAATGTATTGTTCTGGCCGCGTTCCCCTTAGCCTCATCAGGTCAACCAGTGTGGCTATATGGGAGCCCAGGGCTCACTAAGAGGAGCATGTACAATGTATTGTTCTGGCCGCGTTCCCCTTAGCCTCATCAGGTCAACCAGTGTGGCTATATGGGAGCCGAGGGCTCACTAAGAGGAGCATGTACAATGTATTGTTCTGGCCGCGTTCCCCTTAGCCTCATCAGGTCAACCAGTGTGGCTATATGGGAGCCCAGGGCTCACTAAGAGGAGCATGTACATGGCCGCGTACAGCCTCATCAGTTCAAAGAGTGTGGCTATATGGATGCGCAGCTCATAAGGGATGAGAGACGAAGATGCGCAGAATGGGATCTTAGGATTTCAGAAAGATCTTAGATGATAAATAAGCGTTCGTCGTTTAGAATATTTATAATACAGTGATACCTCCCTTATAAGACCTTCAAAAATCCTCCATAATGAGGTCTTATAAGGGAGGTAATTTTAATACTTACAAAGAAGGGCAATGTCTCAGAGAAGTAGGTCTTATGTTGGAAGGAGTCTTATGATGGGAGGTCTTATAAGGGAGGTAATTTTAATACTTACAAAGAAGGGCAATGTCTCAGAGAAGTAGGTCTTATGTGGGAGGGAGTCTTATGATGGGAGGTCTTATAAGGGAGGTTCCACTGTATATGAAGAGAGGAATTTGGCTGGGTATATTTTATAAGTTCAGCTGGATATTAAATAAGGAATGTTCCCTAATGCCAGTTGTACTCCTCATCAAGGCAGAGAGAGAGTGCCCATGTTCCCACGGCAAGGCATCTCCAGCACGGTAAGATTCCATCCCGGTCTTCGAGAACAGTGGTCGGCCTAACATAGATTCACTCCCCTGTGGACAACAGCTGGTTTCGAATTCTGCGACTTGGAACAAGCCGGGGTGTGGCTGCGAGTTGGGACTCTGAAATGAAAGAGCCGCTTGTGAGCAACGGCCAGAAGATGAGACAGCATCCTTTTCGGAGTCCTACGTTTCTATATGGAAAGGATAGACAAGCTGTTGCATATTTTGGCGATGGAGTATATTTTGAAATCAGTGGGGAGTTATTATTTTGAAAGGGTCCACAACATTTGCTCCTTGATAATTGCTCCTCGACAATTGCCTCGCGACAATTAGTCCTTGGGATACTTGCTCCTGGACTAATTGCTCCTTGAACAATTGCTCCTCGCACATTAGCTTCTTAGGTGTTTTGCTCCTCGGACAGTTGCTCCTATGTTTCTTTTCTTTTCTCGTCCATTGTATGAAAGGTATCTTTAAAAAGGTATATTTCAGGGGTTGGCGGGGGGGCATTTCACATTGCTACAGTCTTTAGCTTTCAGGGAGGACAGAGAGAGAGAGAGAGAGAGAGAGAGAGAGAGAGAGAGAGAGAGAGAGAGAGAGAGAGAGAGAGAGAGAGAGAGAGAGACACAGAGAGAGAGACAGAGACAGAGACAGAAAGACAGTGAGAGACAGAGAGAGAGAGAGAGAGAGAGAGAGAGAGAGAGAGAGAGAGAGAGAAGAGAGAGAGAGAGAGAGAGAGAGAGAGAGAGAGAGAGAGAGAGAGAGAGAGAGAGAGAGAGAGAGAGAGAGAGAGAGAGAGAGACGTATATGTTTTAACGATAATTTTGAATGATGTAATAAATATAATAAATGTAAGCATTTCACACTGCTACAGTCTTTAACTTTCAGGAAGGACGGAGAGAGAGATTTCAGACTTCAAAACTTTATTTTTCAAGGATTAAGAATTTAGGCAGAGCCTACTCTTCCATTTTGTCCTTGCTACGACTGCTTTATATGCTTTTTCCACCAACACTACTACTACAACTACTACTATTAAATAGAAGTATGATTGCATGTGTATGTGGGGAGGGGTGGGTGGGTTTTGAACAGGGATCAATTATCACATAGACTAGGAGCAATTGTCTGAGGGGCAAAACTCCAAGGAGCAACTCTTCGAGGAGCAATTATCCAAGGAGCAAATGCTTAAGCGCTTCAGGAGGAATTGCACCTAGGAGCAATTGTCAAGGGGCAATTGTTGGGGAGCAAATGTCGGTACCCCATTTTGAAAGGGTGGTGTATTTTTGTTTGTGGCACAAGCCACAAACCTATAACTCACTTTGTCGGTCTGTCGGTCGGTCGGTAGGTCGGTCCAAAATTGTCGCACATATTGTAAAAGAGAAAACAATACTTGGGCATAAAGTAACATTTCAGTTGTCATATCTACGGTCCTTAGTTATCTAGGATTTTACGTCCTCTCGACCTGGGAAGGCACCAAATATCTACGGTCCTTAGGTATGGAAAGAGTTGTATACTGAACAGAGCACATGAATCTTTATTTTAAAGCGTACACAATAATAAACATACGTAATACAGACAGTGCAACAGACACGACGAGTATGCGGTGCTTCTTTCGATGAGCATAAGTAGGATAAATAGTTTTTAATGTTTTCCAAAAGACATAAAAAGTTACGAAATGGTGCAGAGATAATGTACAGATTAAAATTATTGAAAAGCCAGGGGAGGCGACTCAGTGTATGTAATGATTGGAGTGGTAAAAATAGACTGCCACAAACGATTGTGAATCCGCGTTTGTTTCTATATATATTTGTATAGTTTGCCAAGGCCACTTGGTGTGGTTTGTGGACATGGCGCTCATAACGTCCATGGTTTGTTTCACTCTCTCTATTCGTGCACTTGGTTATTATTTCAAACTGCAACAGTCTTTGTATTTTTGAAGGTGGAATAAACATGACATTTTACATACATGTATGTATTTGAGTGTTGTGTTCCATGTGCTGTGTCGTGCAGTCTTCTGGTCACTGTTTTGTCCCATGTCCTGTCTCTGAAAGGCAACTATGATAAGGTGTACTCATCCATGTGTCACTGACGTTGTAATCAATGTTTATGCAAAGAAAGGAAGGGGAAAAGAAAAGAAAGGGTTAAAATGAAGGCGGAAATGGTGCTGGGTTGCATGATGAGTGAGCAAGATAGCGGATGAATGATTGGGTGTGGTGTGAGAGTTACATATTTGTTAATATAAATTTATGTTTCATTTTTTTTTTTTTTTTTTTTTTACATGGTAGAAGACAAGTTTCCATGTGCGTTGTACAATGCCAATGGACAATAAAGAAACTTATGACTTATGACTTATGCAGTCAGTCTCACATGCACACACACGCGCGCGCGCGCGCGCGCGCACACGCACACGCACACACGCACGCACACGCGCACACGCACGCACACGCACACGCACACGCACGCACACGCACACGCACGCACGCACACACACACACACACACACACACACACACATATCAAATCAAGGCTTTACAATTTACTACCATTTCTTTGCATTGAGAAGGGGGTCAGGAAGTGGTGGGGCTAAACTAATGCAAAATGCACCTTTAATGGAAGTTCCACTTCAACTGGAATATTTATTTGCATTTTTAAATCGTGAAGCCCATTTACAATTCCAAATAAACTTGCGCACTTCAAGCATTGTGTGTATGCATAATTATGCGAGTGTGTACGTGTGTGTGGTTGGTTGTGTTGTGTTTTGTTGTTGTTGTTTTTTCTGCTCATTTGTTTGTTTGTTTTGTTTTTGTATATGTAACCATAGGGTATTCTGTCAAATAATCATAGCCTAAACTTGCAAACTGTTTGTAATGATATTTGAAAATGAGCTTAATGGTGCTTTAAATTTGTTTTTGGTTTTTTTCTCACATAACTGACAGATTTCGTAATAAGTGTAAATTCTTTAAACGTTCATGTGCTTTGAATTTTCACTTATTTGTGCAAAGGTGTTGTGTTTTAATGTCCCTACGTCATCTTCAATAAAGGTCGGTTACATCATCTCTGTCATGCTATAATCTTCTTCTTCTTCATCATGACGTTCAACTTCGTCGCTTTGAAGATTCTATCTTAATAATGATTCAAAGTTGTTTCAGTTACCTATGGTTGGAAGTGGTGTGGGTTTTTCTCCTACATTCTGACTCAGAGAAGAAGCCCCCACATTTTTAGCCCCAAACCAGGACTTAGCTGTATCTGGTTGACTCACTCTATAGTATGATAGTTGTTTGGTTGTGTGTCTGTGTGTCTGTGTGTGTGTGTGTGTGTGTGTGTGTGTGTGTGTGTGTGTGTGTGTGTGTGTGTGTGTGTGTGTGTGTTGCGTCCGTGGTCTAATCTCCAAACTTTAACGTTGGCATTTTCTTGGGAAATAGAAGGCGTACATTGTTCAAACTTTGCATGCACATAGATGTTTATGCAAGCTTTCAAACAATAATGATTTGAATAATTAAATACTTAAAACAACACTGTAAACAGATAACATTTTTGATTAGTGGGTTAGAAACTCATCAACGCTTAAAGCCTCGATAGCTTATTGGTAGAGTGTCTGTTTGTCATGCCAATGGTTCCAGGTTCGATTCTCGGCACGGGCACTTTAAAAAAAAAAAGTTGTATCCATTAACGATAGTTTCATTTGTACTTTAAAATTTTATTGGCAATCTTGTACTTTAGACACCCCCCTCAATCTTTGTTTGTTGTTGTCCCACATGTGCCTGTTCGAGTGAGCCTTGAAGGCTTTGCCTCTTGATTTAGAGTTGAAGGTAAAATCCCTCCAAACATGCCCTGCACGGTGTGACGAAACTTGGAGCCGAAGACGTAATAGATGACGAAGTTGACCGAAGCGTTGACGTACGTCAGGAGCTGTTGCATGTTGATGAACAAATAGTAGGCGTTGTAATACGTCCCGCTCAGGCTCAGCTCCGGAACGAAGGGGATAGCGGAGTGGAACACCAGAGGAGGGCTGGTGCACGCCACGAACAGACAGGAAGTCCCGATCAACATCCGGGTCAGGGTCACGTCCTTCGAGGCAGTTCCGGCGGAAGCGGACTGGTCCCGCCACAGCGCCATTTCTTTCAGTTTCATAACGGTGATGACGGTGGAGATCAGAACGCCGAGAACGTACGAGCCCGGAAGGACGATGCCAAAAACGACGCCGTCCATGAAATCCACCAGAGGCTTGTTCTTCAAATAGAACTCGCTGGAGTAGAAGGCATCCACCGTCCGCCCCGTCCAAGGATCGAACATGCACACCACGTGCCACCGCGTGGCGATCACGTGATGCCCCGCCATGATCACCACCTGACCCGTCACCACGACGACGGCGGCCATTTTGATTCGAACCATGCTCTGGGCTTTGAGAGGGCTGACGACGCACAAGCATCGCTCCAAGGCGATCAGAGTGGTTAAAAACCCAGACACGTAGATGAAGCCAGCCAGCGTGTGGAGCATGTTGTTCACCACAACCTTCATCACCACTAACCTGTAATGCGCGCCGGCCATTTCCGAATACAGCCCGTCCAAGTTCCATGCGAAATGCGGCAGTACGGTCATGAGGTCGGCGAACGACAGGCAGAAGAGACAGAGGTTGATTCTCTCCCTTAGCCCGTGTTTCCAGAACACGACCATGTTGAGAACGTTGCAGGGGACGCTGAGGAGGAGGAGTAGCGTCAGCATGTAAACGTTGACGAATTTGTTGAAGGTCTGTTGCGTGCGGTGAGAGACCAAGTCCTCTTGCTGGTTCCAGGGCGTGAACTCGGAAAACGGAAACGTCAGACATCCGCTAGGTGGCGTTGGAGGAGAAGAATTATGCGTCATGTTGTTGTTGTTGACGTTATGTGTTGATGTCATGATGTAAATGCAGAGGGCGTTATTTTATTGTTTTTAAAGAAATAAAATGGAAAGAATCTGTGCTCTGTCGATTTGTAAAGATATATAGGGGAAGACGGGGTAAAAAGCGCATGGGCGGGTAAGAAGCCCACCCCAATTATCTCATGAAATAAAGAAACTTTCAGTCAAATTTGCCCATGAGACGAATGCTAGACATTAACGCTCGTCTCATGGGCAAAATGAGACTGAAATTTGCTTCATTTCATGAGATAATTGGGGTGGGCTTCTTACCCGCCCATGCGCTTTTTACCCCGTCTTCCCCTACTAATAGCCAACAATGTGTTTAAATTTTCCCTGTTTCAGCTTATTCTTTAATTTTAATATTAAAGATCCACCAGATCACGTGTCAAAATCACGGGTTTCACGTGTTTTCTCTCTTATAGCTGGAAATAAATTTTGTTTTGACTAAACCTGACTCCCATATGAATGCCCCCAAATTCAAACCGAAACATTTTAAAAAGCAGTCTCAATTGAAGTTGGGGACATTATATATAGGTCACAGCTACCAAAAGAAAAAAAAGGGACTTAATCGTGGTGCGTCGATCAGTGTGTCTTTCAGTTCAAAACTTGTGGTCTAAGATCATGTTTTTCCACAACGAGGATGTATCTGGCAAAAATCGACAGTCATAAAAATTCAACTTTAAATAAATAAATAAACCTCGAGAGGCACTTGCTTAAAGTATTACCACCCTTCTTCATTGCTGTTGTGGTTGTCCTTTCAGGCAAGCGCCTCTCGAAATAGAGAAGCAAAACATCAACACAAGCATTCAGGAAGAACGGGGAGAGACTCGTGGAGGGGGAGGGGTCGACCAGCTCCCCGTACGGAGGCACGAGGCATCCACCCGCTGCCCCAGCAGAGGAGGCAACTGCTATTCTAGAGGAAAGAAAGCTGGGTTGGGATTTGTATTTCAGTAGAGGATCCTTTCGTCCCATCTCTGTGGGCAAAGAGGACGTCAGGACCGGTTAGGTTGGACAGGTCCCCTAAGGCCAACTCATCCCTAAGGCTGGAGTGATGCACGGTGATAGCAAAGCATGTACAAATTGTAGTGCAGTGTACGTATCTCACGTAGGCCTGTTTGAAGTTTCCGACAATGACTGCCAGATAGCAAATTGCAGAGCAGCTGCTTTTCCGGCGGGCGGCTGGGGCTAAGATTCGTTTATAGCGGAGAAGCCTTGCCCAGGGTACAGCCCCACTCTCTTGGCCAAAGGGGTTTGAGGATAGATTATGTCAGGGAAGGTCCCCGCAAAGGCCAACTCATTCCTTAGGCTGCAGCACCAAGAGCTAGGTGCAGACATCCCAGATTTTGAGTCATAGTCTTCCACTCTAGGTGGGAGCAACCCGAATTCCACAGAGACGCCTCTGTGACTACAAAGTACCTAATACATAATAAAAGCTTGGGCTGTACCATGATATTCCAATATTGTGAAAAAGCATTCACTGTACGGCTCTCGTGTTGCTGTTGGCCCAACAGCAAGCTAATGTCAACCAATGAGAAAGGCCATTGAGCAAAGGGCCAGGGTAATAAGGTAAAATCAAACTGACCAACTGACGTAAGCTGGAACACCAATATAATGTTATGTTATGCATAGTTATGCAGGGATTGTCTTTAGCCATGGCAAGCTCCTAGCATAACATCATCAGCCAAAAATCCTCCGAAGTCGGAGTGTGGCTGTCCACGTGGCGGGGTAGTCAAAAACGGTCACACACGTAATGTTCTCATCCCTAGCTGGTGCATTTCTTCGTCTTCTGTGGTGGTGACCAACTTATAGAAGTAATTGTACACACAATTTGTACCATAGTGTTCAAGTGCTTCGGCTGTTGGGATGATCCCTGAAGTCTTTTAGCCAGGGTATGACAACAACATAATGTAAAATTATGTTCGGATGATCCCTGGAGTCTTTAAGCCAGGGTATGACAACAACAACAACAACATAATGTAAAATATATACAAAGTACAATACTTCTGTGTTCCTGGGCGATATGGCCATAAGGGGTAAGGTACTCATGCGTCCGTTTTTCAGTTTTCACTGGTCTCCCCGCTGCATTCAGCCGACACGTTCTGATTTCGGAGGACGGAGCTCAAAGGTAGACATCTGGAAAGTATTTGGGGGGAAAAGGAAGGAGAATGGGCCAATAAGTCAGAAAGATAGTAGATGACAGTAAAGCAAAGGGAAAAGGCAGAGTCAAAAAGAATGACAGATTAAAGGAAGTTACAAGCACAGAACGTCCAGAAGATGGGGAACTATTTATGCAAAAGACCCCCCGGTATCCCCACGGGGAGCAAGGCGTTACAATTAGATATAGCGTAGTGCCATGCGGCACAATACAACAATAAGATACAATGCAGAACACCCGTGAAAGCGCAACAGACGTTCGGAACCAAAGACTACGACCTTCACCACCATGGATCAGTGCACGTCTGCCACACTCTAAAGAAAGCAACACAACAAAGAAGGAAGGAAGAATAAAGGAAGGAAGGAAGAAAAGAAAGATATGGGTTCAAGCATTTATAAATGGGGAGGGGGGGGGGGGGGGGGGGGGCGGAACAACACGAAAGGAAGAAAGAAAGGTTCAAACGGAAGGAAAAGATATGGGTTCAAACATTTATATGGGGGGGGGGGGGGGGGGGGGCGGACAACACAGAGGAAGAAAGATAAGATAGAAGGGGGGGGGGGGGGGGGGTTCAAACGAGGGGGGTAAAAACGAAAGAAAATGGGTGTTCCAACGTTTATATGGGGGGGGCGGGGGGGGGGAGGGGGGGCGGGGGGCGGTGGGGACGTGACTCCCAGGGGGGGGGGGGGGCGTGGGGGGGGGGGGCGGGACAGGTGAGGCAAACACACGGATGCGGGGGGGGGCTGGGGGGAAGAAAGGCTAGGGGACCAACACCTCCTGAAGAAATATATGGGGGGGAGGGGGGGGGGGGCGGACAACACGTGGTATATGGGGGGGGAGGGGGGGGGGGGGGCGGACAAACACAGAGGAAGATAGACAGATGCAAACATAAAAAGACATAAAGAAAGACACGCAAACATAGACAGACAAAGACAGAGAAGAAGAGACGATCAGGAAGACAGATGGTGAAGAAGGCAAGAGGACAGAGAAAGAGAAAGACACGGGAAAGAGAAAGAGAAAGACACGGGAAAGGACACAGAGGGAAAGAGTCAAAGAAAGAAAGAACAACAAGAAAAGAAAACGATTTTCATGATGAGGGTTATGGTGGCGACGACGACAGCGATGATTATGATAACGACGATGAAGATGATAACGACGATGATGACAACGATGACGATGATGGTGGTGGTAGTGATGATGATGATGATGATGATGGTGGTGGTGGTGGTGGTGGTGATGATGAAGAAGTCGACGACGACGACGATGATGACGACAGTGATGATGATAGTATCTTT
>CM065704.1:2562866-2565366 GCA_017654935.2 Phymorhynchus buccinoides
CTGATAAGCCTTGTAAAATGACTGCATTGCATTTGGAAACAATACGGCATCACCATGCTGTTTTCAAGATTCACCAAGAGAGACTTCCGGGATAGAACGACTAAGTTTTAAACGTCCAAAATTAAAAACAACTGAAGTTTAGTTTCTGTTGAAATTTAAAAAAATTAAACATCGGTGTGAAACTGAAAGAGCTGCACCCATGTGCGTGCGTGTGTGTGTGTTTGTGTGTGTTTGTGTGTTCGCGCGCGCGTGTTTGGTGCTTCCTTCGTTCTTACGATCTTGTGCCTTTGGCCATGTAGGCCTTAATAGTGAACATTGTGCTTTTTTTCTTTCCTTCTCGGGGCTTTGTGTGTGTCTTCCTTCCTTCCTCCCTTCCTTCCTTCCTTCGTTCGTTCGTTCCTTCCTTCCTTCTCTCGTTTCGTTCCTTCTTTCCTTCCTTCTTTCCTTCCTTCCTTCTTTCCTTCCTTCCTTCCTTCCTTCTTTCCTTCCTTCCTTCCTTCCTTCCTTCTTTCCTTCCTTCTTTCCTTCCTTCTTTCCTTCCTTCCTTCCTTCCTTCCTCCCTTCCTTCTTTCCTTCCTTTCTTCCTTCCTTCCTTCCTTCCTTCCTTCCTTCCTTCTTTCGTTCCTTCCTTCCTTCCTTCCTTCCCTTCCTTCCTTCCTTCCTTCCTTCCTTCCTTCCTTCCTTCCTTCGTTCCTTCCTTCCTTCCTTCCTTCCTTCCTTCCTTCCTTCCTTCCTTCCTTCCTTCCTTCCTTCCTTCCTTCCTCCTTCCTTCCTTCCTTCTTCCTTCCTTCCTTCCTTCCTTTCCTTCCTTCCTTCCTTCGTTCGTTCGTTCGTTCCTTCCTTCCTTCCTTCCTTCCTTCCTTCGTTCCTTCCTTCCTTCCTTCCTTCTTTCCTTCCTTCCTCCCTTCCTTCGTTCGTTCGTTCGTTCCTTTCTTCCTTCCTTCCCTTCCTTCTTTCCTCCTTCCTTCCTTCATTCGTTCGTTCGTTCGTTCCTTCCTTCCTTCCTTCCTTCCTTCCTTCCTTCCTTCCTCCCTTCCTTCCTTCCTCCCTTCCTTCCTTCCTTCGTTCTTCCTTCCTTCCTTCCTTCCTTCCTTCCTCCCTTCCTTCCTTCCTTCCTTCCTTCCTTCCTTCCTTCGTTCCTTTCCTTCCTTCCTTCCTTCCTTCCTTCCTTCCTTCGTTCGTTCCTTCCTTCCTTCCTTCCTTCCTTCCTTCCTTCCTTCCTTCCTTCCTTCCTTCCTTCTTTCCTTCCTTCCTTCCTTCCTTCCTAGTCCTGCAGGATGGCCGAGGTGACCTGTGTGTTCATGCCACACTCCCCAGTGCCCCTCTTGATGAGGAAGTAGCCGTGCATGCCCCACTTGGGGCCCCACGAGTTCTTCACCTTCCAGTAAGGCTTCTCTTCCACCAGGCCCTTCTCCGTGCCCCAGCCCACCAGCAACACCGCTGCACAGACACACACACGGACAACAAGACATGAAAAAGATAGCTAACAATTTGGTCATACCAGGCCGCGGGATTTCTCCGAATGAAATTCTGCTTAACGTCCTCCGGTCTGGAACAGACACACTGATATGGGAGATTAGTAGATATGAAGATGGTGGGAACTATCCTGGAGGCAATGCCCGGAGGCAGTGCAACACCAGGAAAGTCCCGAAGTTTTAGCAATATAGATGTGCATAAAGTAAAACTCTAATAAAAGGGATTATTTCTCCCTGCTCTTACCGACTTTTAACTACGGTGGGATTTTTACGTGCGTAAAGCAGCACGGGTCAGACTAGCTTTAAGTCCCCATCCGAAGGACTGAACGTTGAGTTCGGTTTTCCTGTCAAACTAGGAAGAAAGGGCGAGGCCGGGATTCGATCCCGGGTCACTCACGCTGCAGTCACGCATTGAAATCGGCAGGCGAGCGTCTTGACCACTCTGCAACCTTCCTTCCAATATTAGTGTACATTCAAGCCGAGGATGTGTCCCCCTTGGGGACCACAATCTTAATTACCACAACCCACAGCATCATTTTAACACAGCTGTTCCATCGCACACAAAGGCAAGCTCTCTAGTTAAATGACTGAATATAGAAACAGTAGATTGAAACTGCACCAAGAATGTCTTTACACAAATGTTTCGGCTGTGTGTTCTTCACAGAAGGAATGAAAACACTTAGTATCGCAAACATAAATAAGATTGCCCCTGAGTGAAAATCTAATAATAATCTCAAATGAATATGAGCACTTTTATCACAAACTACAACATATTCTTGACTGTTGTTTATGAGAAGCTACTTATGGCAAACTAAAGTTGGCTGAAGAAAACTTCTTATCTGAAAAAGTAAATGAACTAAAAGTTCCTCCGGGATCGCGTTTCTCTAGACGACGGTCGCCGTGCGCATAACTGTTGCGCCAAAAGGGGTCTAAGAAACACTTTAGAAAACGTCAGTTTGCGGAAGATTCCTCGGCGATACCTCCTTGGCGGAGGTGCTAGAAGTCAAATTCTTTCACCCAAAGAG
>CM065704.1:2575366-2717866 GCA_017654935.2 Phymorhynchus buccinoides
ATGTGCGCGTGCACACACATACACACGCACGCACACGCACATAGACACACACACACACACACACACACACACACACACACACACGCACCAATAGACCTAATCGTAAGCCCTGTCAATATGCACACAGTGAATACGTTTCCTCTTTTTACGACAATGTTTCTTCTTCTTTTACGAAAAAGAGAGTAAGAGAATGACTGGATTGTATTGATAGAGGGCCATAGAATAAGCAAATAGTAGGCCTACATGCTTTTTTTTACATCCAGCCCTCTTAAAAAATAATAAAATGGGACAAACAAAGCAATATAAAGAGCATGCAAAACACAGTCATACATAGTAAGATAATTTTAAAAAAATAAACCTAATCTTATAACGCACTCGCATGTTGAAGCAGACAAAAAAATAAAGATGATACAGTTAACAAACATATTAAGATAGTAAACGTCATACAAACAAGCATTTCCCTATGTATTCGTTTAATAGTGCATACATTTATGGCTTATATTGTAATAATGGAGTTAGTAGCATTGAATTTAGTCGGACACAATTTAGCTTTTGTGGTGATTAAGTAATTTTAACACACAGAGAGAGAGAGAGAGAGAGAGAGAGAGAGAGAGAGAGAGAGAGAGAGAGAGAGAGAGAGAGAGAGAGAGAGAGAGAGAGAGAGAGAGAGAGAGAGAGAGAGAGAGAGAGAGAGAGAGAGAGAGAGACAGACAGACAGACAGACAGACGGACAGAGACAAAGAGAGAGGTTGAGACAGAGGTGTATACGAGGTAAGAGAGGGCTAAGTCCTTTGAAACTCCAGAAGGCATGTGACTTGTTTCTTTAATTACAAGTTTAAAAGAAAACATCAAAGTCGATGTTCATATTGCACTATGCTGCCCTTTCTACTTTGCAGTGTGAAACAAACAAAACACCATTGACAACAATAAAATGCAATAGCACGCACATGCGCTCGAGCGCGCGCACACACACACACGTTTTTTCTCCACTCAAAGAATACAATTCTAATTGACTTATGCTTACCTGAACAAGTTTATGGCGGCCTCTTTTGTCTCGGGATATTCTGCTCTGAAATAAATGAAATAGAACATCAAGAAGCGCGCGGTGTGTGTGTGTGTGTGTGTGTGTGTGTGTGTGTGTGTGTGTGTGTGTGTGTGTGTGTGTGTGTGTGTGTGTGTGTGTATGTGTAGTACTATGTGCGTGTGTGTGTGTGTGTGTGTGTGTGTGTGTGTGTGTGTGTGTGTGTGTGTGTGTGTGTGTGTGTGTGTGTGTGTGAGAGAGAGAGAGAGAGAGAGAGAGAGAGAGTGTGTGTGTGTGTGTGTGTGTGTGTGTGTGTGTGTGTGTGTGTGTGTGTGTGTGTGTGTGTGTGTGTGTGTGTGTGCTGCGCGTGTGTGCATATGCACATACATTTATATGTATGCCGAAGATAGGCCAAAGTGAATAATATGTGTGTATGTTGAATACATGTCTAACAGTCCGACGAGATATACTAAAACCCCAATAAATGCATGCATATTGAAGTCAAAGTAGGTTGGATTAACGTCCACTTAGCCCTTGACTCTTAAGAACACGTTGTCTGAAGACGAAATCTTCCTGGTGATATGAAGATGAAGATGAAGATGAAGATGAGCAATCATAGTGAGATCAGATCAGAAGTTTTTGTTTGTTTCTTGTACATAAGCTTTCGGGACATTTGTTAGGATGATGATGGAGGTAGAAACAGAAACGAGGAAGGGGCAATATATTGAAGTTGGTGTTGTTGTCGTACCCTGGCTAAAAGACTCCAGGGATCATCCCAACAGCCGATGCACTTGAACACTATGGTACAAATGCACCAGCTAGGGATGAGAACATTAGTAAGTTATATACGTGTGTGACCGTTTTTAATTACCACGCCACGTAGGCAGCGACACTCCGACTTCGGAGGGTTTGGGAGACTGATGATGCTATGCTAGGGGCTTGTCATGGCTAAAGACAATCCCCGCATAACTATGCAGAACATGACATTTTGATGTATCCTTGGTGTTCTAGCCTATGTTAATTGCTCTGCCACAGCTTTAAGTCAAGGTGAAGGGGCAATATGAATGAAGGGGGATAATATTCATGAGGTATGTTTTTATTAGAATTTGGTAGTATGGGTATTTAGGAATCATAGTTAGTTAACTTAAAAATACGTGTAGTAACACTACTAGTATGTCCTGGGGGGGGGGGGGGGGGGGGGGTGTCTTATTTGGTAGGCCTAGACTTCTTTTTTTTTTAAATTTTGTTTTACGTCCTCTCGGAAATTTCCATGTGGGACATTTCTTTACATTTCTTTTTATAAAGTTAAAGTCAGGCCTAGACTACTTTGATTGTATATAAGTAATGTCCCATATGTTCTTTTAAAGAGCGGGAGGACGTACAGCATGACCGACCTTTGATTGTTTATTTTCTATACACAGGTGTCTTGGATGTCTTGAAATATTTCAGGGTCGGGTTTGTTGCTGTTATTTTGTTGTTGTTGTTGCTGTTTTATGCAAATCAAATCAAGACAAGCACAAAATAATTATCTCACCTTGACCAAACGGCAACGAAGAGAAGCCCCAAAATAGACAGAAGGCCCTTCATGACGTCACTTCCACAATGAAGGAATTAGAAGACGGAGGCGCTGATTGGACGATTACCTGTCGTCTGCTTGTCTGCCAATCTGAAATGTTCAGCATTAGATCTACAGATAATAATGAGGTATTTTCATTGAATGCAGTTTGCATTAAATGTTTGGTTTAATGAAGTTTAATGTTTAACACACTCTTGACCCGAAGTGTACATATGGGGCATTGTTAACTATAGATATGGGCCAATGAATGTTTGGTCAAGTAAAGGAAAGTGTGTACAATTAGTAAAGTGTGTACAATTACTTCTGTATATAGAAGTTGGTCACTACCACAGAAGAAGAAGAAGAGGAAGTTATTTTAAAGCTATTACACCTGAGCCTAAGTTATGTCAAGTGTGTCTATGTGCGCGCGTGTCTATTTGTCCACATGTCTATGTGTCCACGTATCTGTGTCCACGTGTCGATGTGTCTGAGTGTCTATGTCATGCGTCCAATGGTCACTTTGATGTAAATTCCACATGTTCAGTATTTAACAGCTTATTACTGTGACATGAGTATACCTTGTAAAATGTAGATGACGGCAGTGGTCAGTGACAATGATCAGTAGCCACTATGACTTAAATCCCACTTTAGCTATGTATCGATAACACTACCAAGATAAATCAGTACGGCTATCACTACGTATCGATAACACTACTGGGCTAAATCGCTACGGCAACTAAGGGTTAGGGTTAAAATATGGTTAAACTCAGGTAAGGAATAGGGTTCGGGTTAGAAATAGGGTTAAGGTTAGTCTGTCGGAATTCAAACTGACAGATTGGCACAGTCATCATTAATTTTTCTCTATGAGTCGTAGTGGTAACAACAGGTAGTTCTTTCGATACGTAGTGAAAGCGCAACAAGCCCCTTACTTACAGTCACCAAATAATGTAGAGTTTCTAGGCGTACATTTGCATATTGCAGATGACCAGTGGACATGAAATTCCACATTTTCATTATTTAATAGCTTATTAGGGGGTCATGAGTACCACCTTGTACAATGTAGATGACCACTGGTCAGTAACAACGACCAGTGGTCATTCGGACACGTGGACACATAGACACTCTGATACATAGACACGTGGACACATAGACATTTCATTACGGGCACATGTGGACACATAGCACGTGGACACATAGACACTCTGATACATAGACATTTCATTACGGGCACGACACATAGACACGTGGACACATAGACACGTAGCCTTAAAGGAGATAATTCATTGACAAAAAGGCCAACACTCCTACTGTTAAAAAAAAACCTAAAAAACCCGCATAACTTGTAAGCCTCATCGAACATAATTATTGTCTGGATGAAAATCTGTTTAACGTCCTCCGGTCTGGATCAGACACATATGGGACATTAGTACCGTAGTTTAAAGATGGTGGGGAACGATCCTGGAGGCAATGCCCGGAGGCAGTGCAACACCAGGGAAGTCCCACATTTGTAACAATACAGATGTGTAATCTATTAAATTATCGTCTTCATTCTTTGAAAAATTAAAAGAAAACCGCACAATGCCAATTTCTTTGTAACACGTGACATGGAGATGGCTGAATGTTAAGAGTTCATCTGCATCCTCAACAAACCAAGGAGGCTGTCAGATCGGTAGCGTGTGACCACCTTGAACAGGAAAAAACGTGTTTCTTTTTGCTCTCTTTCTTTCTTTTGTTTGAACAGTTACATCTTCTCTTACGGGAATATGTACAAACTCTGTCCTCTTTTAAGTCTCAGCTGAAAACTCACCTCTTCTCTCCGTCTTATTCCTAACTCCTAACTGCACCGAGCCCTGTCTGGTCCTGGTACCGTGGTCGTGGGTGCGTCTTGGGCGGTTGATGCGGGTGGTGTGGTGTGGATTGGACTAGGCTGGCACAACGACTGGCAGTTTGGTCTGGTTTGCATTTTGCTACCCGTGTTGGCTGACTGGGTCGCACTCATGATTTCGGTACGCGCTTGCAAGTAAAGTAGCCTTTGGGCAAGAATGTCTTTTATGTGTGTGTGCTGTGCGTGTGTGTGCGCACGAGCACGTGTGAAGTATTGGATTTGGATTTAAAATATATATTTCTGATCGTTTTGTGTTTATTACTATTGTTATTTTGTTGTCTAAAGTTAACTTTGTAAGCGCTCTGAGCTCTTTGGAGAAAGAGCGCAACAAATATCCATTATTCTTATTATTATATCATTGATGTGGATGTTGCCATAATTATAGTTTCTATTTTGTTCAGGAAGAGACAAGGCAGACAAATCACTAATTGTAAAAAAAAAAAAATGTTTAATTAAATGTCGGTGGAAGTTTAGAAACAACAGCAATAATCTCAACAACCAAAACTCACCAATTCTTTGTTTCGTGCATATATACAGACGGGGTGATGGTTGCGCTACTGAACTGAAAGAAAGAGTTTGGTATAGTATACTGTTTGTCTGAAAACCCCAGTGTTGGCTGCATTCAGAGCTCCCTTCCGCACCAATACTTTGGCCTACTGTTTAACCCTTTCACCGCCAGCCATATTTCAGCCAAAAATTTCCAGTAAATTTACCTGGGTAGAGAACAAAATCCATCTGCAGTATTGGGGATTCTTCTGTGACATACATAAAGTCCTTACTTCCCAAAACTAAGACAAAAGGGTCTTTGGATAATACAGTCGATCCCCTCTTTTAAGACCTTCAAAAAATCTTGAAAAATCGGTCGTGAAAGAGGGGTGTCTTAAATCAGGGGTGACCAAAACAATGCACTCACCCCAATTTGAAGCCTTTTAGTGACATAGATCACTGTGGTGCTAAAATGCGACTTTGGCGGTGAAAGGGTTAATGATGTTCTGACCTACACTCTTTTTTAACTGACGGCTACAACTGAATTTTTTTATATTTTATTTTAAGGCTCATTCGGTCTGCAGAGGCTGTGAAAAAGTACAGTACCATCATTCTTAGCCGTTACTTATATTACTAGACTTGTTCTTGTGAAGGTGCATATCAAACATTGAACTCGATTTGAGAGAGAGAGAGAGAGAGAGAGAGAGAGAGAGAGAGAGAGAGAGAGAGAGAGAGAGAGAGAGAGAACGCTGAACGCTTATTGTCATTACCTCAAGGGTCTGGTGACAAGGGGGGGGTGAAAGGAATAACAAAGTTCGGCCAATCACACAATCATCATGCAATAGAAAATATATAATAGAAAATAGAAAACAACGTGAATTGGTACAATCATAATCATTAGTTTATGTATATTCACTATTAAGAGTTATTCCGCTTCTTTCAGTCGCACCCTCTGCGCCTCAGCTATGAATTTAGCCACAGATTTGAATAATTCTTCGTCATTAGACGTTAAGAGGGAAGCAACATCCTTTCTCTCAATTATTTGAAAACTAGAAAACTTACATTTCACTCGTACATCATTATATGTTTGACAGTAAAATAGAAAATGACATTCATTATCCACACCTGATTTGCATAAAGGACATAGCGTTATTTCACTCGTATGTGGTTCGAACCATCTTTTATTAGCCATAAATCCAAGTGTACGTAACCTAAACCTAATAAAGCTTACCCTATGCCAATTGTCTGTAATGATTTCAAGATATTTTTCTGGCTGAAATACACTTTTAAATGAGAAGAACCATTTATATTTTTCCTTACATTCCATATCAGCATGCCAGTTCTGCTTGAAACAACAAATGAGACTGTCTTTAAATTCTTTTATAAAATGTTGGTCATTTCCGACTCCCTGGGACAACCATACTATACCAAATCCATGTTCTGACAAAACCTTTTTAACTCTATATGCCCAATTCTCTTTATTTAATTATAATTGCAGAAGCAACATGTCATAGGCTTGTCTACATACACGTGACTGAGGTAATCTTAATAACTTCAACCAATATGTTATAGATTTTACAAATGTTCTTATATATAAAGGAGAGAGAGAGAGAGAGAGAGAGAGAACTTGAACTTGAAATGTTTAATGAGGATAAACTGAATAAGCAAAACAACACTTCTTTTCATCAGGTCCTCAAACAAATAAAATAATAAGCAAGCAAAATTGAAAAAACAAATGAATAGACAAACAAACAGCAATATTATAACATCATTACACATGACAGCAACAGAACGACGAAATTATAACAAGAGAGAGAGAGAGAGAGAGAGAGAGAGAGAGAGAGAGAGAGAGAGAGAGAGAGAGAGAGGGGAAGAAAAAAAAGAGAATTATTTATAAGGACATTAAGAGTCGGAAACAAAGAGTTGTAAATATCATCACCCTGTGTAGAATTATGTTTGTAGACAGACGGTATTTGAAGAGAATCATGCCACATCGTCACACTCGGATCGCAGTTGGATCGAGTCGTGTGCAGTGGGTCGGCCCCTTTAGCCAATATATAGTTGGACTATTTGAGAGAGAGAGAGAGAGTCGTGTGCAGTGGGTCGGCCCCTTTAGCCACTGTATCATTCAACCACGAAAATAGTTGGACTATTTGCTGTCTGCAAGAAGCCCCTTCGGCAAAGGTCTAAGTGTCAAAAAGTCAACCTGAATTATCTGATCACAGGCACTTATCAGCAGGTTAGTAGGCCTAGGTGCTGTTATCAACAGACCTCAGCTGACAGATGGATAGGTACAAATCTACAGCAGTTCTGGCTCGCTCTTCTAAATCAGCAACAATTTGGTCATATCATGATCTCGTATGTGTATATGATGTGTGTGTGTGTGTGTGTGTGTCATTTAACACTTTCACCGCCAAAGTCGCATTTTAGCACCACAGTGATTTAACACCTATGTCACTAAAAGGCATCAAATCGGGGGGTCTATTATCCAAAGACCCTATTGTCTTAGTTTTGGGAAGTAAGAATAGGCCTGGTTTTATGCACGTCACAGGAGAACCCCCAATACTGCAGATGGATTTTGTTCTCTACCTAGGTAAATTTAATGCATTTTTTTGGCTGCTAAAATATGGCTTGCGGTGAAAGGATCAACATCTGTTCATTAAGCATGTTAGACACAAGTATGTGTGTGTTCGTGCGAGCACGCATGTATGTGTGCACACATACACATGCATGGGCACACATACTGCAATCATTTTCACTTAATCAGTAGGCCTAAAACAGGACTTTGATCACAACAGCACAATTTACATATCTCGTAAATGTGTCCCACATTGATTATTTATCAACTGAAGCGATTAACATAACAATGGAACTGGCCTGTCCATCGCAAGATTACTGTTCTCGTTTGTTGGTTTCTTTGCACGACTATGGCGTTAAACATACCTGAAAATGCACATTCCAATATTCTCATGCGCATGTGAGTACACACAACAACATGCAGTAAATTTATGCGGCGCTGAATCTTGATAGAAATCAAATCAAAGCGCACACACACGTTAGCATTCACAACGCATTCAAACAAAAACGCAATACAAAGCGAACACATGCGGATGACATAAATGGAATACAGCAGAAACAGACCTAAAGGCAAGGGAGGGAAGGGAGAGAGCGGAGGCACAGGCACATACATAGACACAAATATTGTTCACATTGTCATGCCTGTCCACATACACACACCATAACTATTCTACATTCATGAATTTACAAAACAGGCTTAATTCTCAAGATAAAAGTTTATGCTAAAAAGAAGACCACACACACACTCATTTTCCTGAGAACACACACTATCATCATGAGAGAGAGAGAGAGAGAGAGAGAGAGAGAGAGAGAGAGAGACAGAGAGAGAGAGAGAGAGAGAGAGAGAGAGAGAGAGAGAGAGAGAGAGAGAGAGAGAGAGAGAGAGAGAGAGAGAGAGAGAGAGAGAGAGAGAGAGAGAGAGAGAGAGAGAGAGAGAGAGAGAGAGAGAGAGAGAGAGAGAGAGAGAGAGAGAGAGAGAGAGAGAGAGAGAGAGAGAGAGAGAGAGAGAGAGAGAGAGAGAGAGAGAGAGAGAGAGAGAGAGAGAGAGAGAGAGAGAGAGAGAGAGAGAGAGAGAGAGAGAGAGAGAGAGAGAGAGAGAGAGAGAGAGAGAGAGACAGAGACAGAGCGAGCAGCACACATAGACACACTGTCTACCTGTTTTTTGTTGATGTTTTCTTTATTACAAACAATCATTGCAGTAAATGACACAGATCAGCAATGAATCATTAACTGTGCAAATTCCTTATGTGCATACATCTTCGCTGTCTTTCATCCTCATTCACACATTACATAGCAGCACACTGTTCTGGAAAGCATTTCACTTCTTCTTCTTCTTCTTCTTCTTATTCGATCGCTCAGTTTCCTGTCAATTATGAGCGCAGATGCGTCATGCTGCTGTTATGCGCCTAACTAAGTAATAGCTAGGCCCAGCAAGTCCGACTTCGGCTGGAGGAAATCATTTTGAAAGTGTCGTGAAAAAAGGCAGGAGAATGGACTGGTAAGGCAGAAATATAGTAGATGGCAGTAAGCAAAGGGAAAAGGCAGAGTCAAAGAGTGACAGATTAGAGGAAGTTATAAGCATAGAACTTCCAGAAGGTGTGGGAACTGTTTATACAAAAGCCCCCCCGGTATCCCCACAGGAGGAGCATTTCATTGCGCTTCGATTTTTCTACAACTGGACATGTAGCTTAGAAACATACCTCCTCTCACTGCCCCCCTCCCCTCCAATTAGCTCTTCTAGCACCATAGGCGAACTCAGTGTACTCACCCAAGACATCACTCTACACTCCCATCAAATGCAAAGAACATTCACTGCCAAGCACCCTGCCACGCGTTTTCTTATGATAAATCTTGCTTCAGGAAGTTTTCACACTTTTTCCCCCATTGAAGGGTACGGTACAGTAAAATATAATTAAAAATGATTAACAACAACAAACTTTATCTGATCGCTGATTTCACTTTCAGTCAGAATTTCACCGTTTTCAGTCAAATGTTTCTAGCATGACAATGTAATACAAATAGTTAATAAAACGTCATTCATAACAACAACAAAATTTCAATTTTTTAACAGCAAATGAATAATCAGGAAAAATTCGCCTTCGCTTAAGGCTGTGTCAGACCAGTTAACATAGGCTAGAAAACCAAGGCTACATTAAAATGTTGTTATGCTCTGCATATCTACGCGGGGAATAGTCTTTAGCCATGACAAGCTCCTAGCATAACATCATCAGTCTCCAAAAATTCTCAAAGACGGAGTGTGGCTGCCCACGTGGCGGGGTAATAAAAAACGGTCACACACGTAACGTTCTCATCGCCTAGTTGGTGCATTTGTACCACAGTGTTCAAGAGCACCTTGGTATTGTTACCCAAATTTCAGATTTTGTTCTATTTTCTTACTATATTATTAGTCACATTATAAGACGCAGGGGTCTCACCTGGGGGAAAAAGTATCGCCTTATAGTCCGTAAAGTATCTAAAGTACAAATTCCAAATAACTATCGGCATTTTCGGACTATAAGGCGTACCTTTGCATAAGGCGCACACACACACACACACAAAAACAAAACAAAAAAAATAAAAAGTTTTACCCAAATTTCAGTTGTCATAATATTTTCTTACTATTTTATTAGTCATATTTTAAGGGGCAGGGGTCTCAGTCTGGGGAGGGGAAAGCATCACCTTATAGTCAGAAAAATATGGTGTGTAAAGTGCACAGCTTACACAAAGAGTCAAAACAGATTTTAAAAACAACAACAAAAACCTAGCTTGAAACCTACTTAAAACGTGGGTCACACCCCCGATATTGCGCCGAATTCAGACATTGTCACCATACATGATCAATACCTGTTTCGTAAGAAATAAAAAATAAAAACTTATTGTTTCCAATAAAATTCTGGAACTGTGCCATAAATCTAAACTACAAGATCACTGAAAGTTGGCTTCTATCAAATACCAAAAAGAAGAGAAAAAAAATCTGTTGTTCATCATTTTCTTGTGAGGTTTATACCACTGATCCAGGATTAAACCCCTATTCCTCAACTCCTTGTGTGTCGCTTTTCAACTCCAGCAAAAGTTTAGCATTTATGTCCAATGCCGGCAATGGCTGTTGTACTCGCTTCAACCGCCGTTACTTTCATTTCCATCATATCTCCATCTATACTGTCCAATGGTTGTCGATGTAAGGGCCTTAAGTTCAACTTCACCAAATTCTTTACCTTTTTTATCGTTAAGGGTCGTCGTCATCGTTTTAAACACAATCTTTTTTTCTTCTGTTTCCTGTCACCTCACCTTCATTAAATTTCAGTGTCCAACGGTTGCTGTTGTTGCTATAACTGCAACCATTTCTTTTTTTTAACCAAATCTGTCCCATGGTTGACGTCGGTCATTTCAACTTCACCTGAATCTCTTATTTTGTTTCCATTCAGGCATTATTTTCTGTTCTAGTCTGGTAGTCATGTCTGCTAATAACAACAATCACATTCATTTCACAAAATGATACATTTCTGTCCAGTAACTGGCATCCGTTATTTCACCTTCACCTTTGTATGTTCTAACCAGTGACTGTTGATCTCGTTTCATTGGTATGATCTGTCCAATGGTTGTTGTTGTCATTACTGTAACTGCAACCACTTTGTTTCTCTTACAAAATCTATTATCGTCTGTCCAAAGGTTGGATTCAGTTATTTCAGCTTCACCCAATTTGTTTTGCAATTTCTGACCAATTGGTGTTTGTTTCAAGCGTTATTTTCTGACCAATGGCAGCTGTTGTTTCAAGCGTTATTTTCTGACCAATGGCAGCTGTTGTTTCAAGCGTTATATTCCGACCAATGGCAGCTGTTGTTTCAAGCATTATATTCCGACCAATGGCAGCTGTTGTTTCAAGCGTTAATTTCTGACCAATGTTAGCTGTTGTTTCAATGGTTATATTCCGACCAATGAAAACAGTTCTTGGTCTATCTGCGGATGCCTCGTCTGCGGGCCCTGATGGCGGTGTTGCGTGGTTTGGGGGCCGTTGTCCCCGCGCCTGTCGTGAACATGTTGGGAGCACCACCCCCACCCCCACCCCCAACACCTGAAAACATGAAGGAAGAACGAAACAATGATAATAATAATAATAATAATTTCATTTATACAGCGCGATAAAAATCATGCTAAAAGCACGCTCTCAGCGCTTTACAAACACTGATGAAACCATATAACAAAAATATATAAAAAATTAACAAATTGACACACCATGTTTCATAACAATGATAAAGAATAATAGTAATATTATTTAATAACACTGACACTTGTTTATTGTCATTACCACCGGGAGGGGTCTATTATTTAATAACACATGAGAGAGAGAGAGAGAGAGAAGGCAGGAGGAGGTGTGTGTGTGTGGGGGGGGGGGGGGGGGGGGGGGGGGGGGGGGGGGGGGGGGGGGGGGGGGGGGGGGGGGGGGGGGTGGGGGGGGGGGGGGGGTCAGGGTTAGAGGTGTCAGGGTTAGACAGACAAAAAGACGGAGACAAGTGTGCAGGGCAAACTTCGACATCCTGAGTAAGACGATAATGATGACCAACAACCGATGAATACAGAACCTTCTTAATCTTATTCTTCGGTCGCTCACGCATTTTCCTGTCATACGAGCGCAGATGCGCCATGCTGCCATCATGCGCCTTACTAAGAAATGGTTAGGCCAAGCATGTCCAATTTCGGCTAGAGAAAATCTTTGTGCTTCTTGAAGAAGAAAAAAGGCAAGAGAATGGACCAGTAAGAAGGCAGAAAGATAGTAGACACCAAGCAACTTAGGGAAAAGGCAGAGTCAAAGAGAGTGACAGAGTAGAGGAAGTTACAAGCACTGAACTTCCAGAAAGTGGAGGAACTATTTACAGTGGAACCTGAGCCTCCCTTATAAGACTCCCTCCCACATAAGACCTACTTCTCTGAGACATTGCCCTTCCTTGTAAGTACTAAAATTACCTCCCTTATAAGACCATAAAAAATCATCCAAAATGAGGTCTTATAGGGAGGTTCCACTGAATGAAAGACAGCCCCCGGTATCCCCAAAGGGGAGATAACAGTAACGAGCCCCCCCCCCCCCCTCATTTACCCACTTTCAGTTTTTCACACTTAATACATACATCACCCTACAAAATTTGAAAGCAATTCTAATGCAGTTCTTCACAAGATGTTCTTGTGACATACAGAAACCAGAAAACAGACAGTAACAAAAATAATACCCCTCTCATTGAGTCTGTGAAATGAGGGACTAATAATAAGCCATGTCAGCTCTAACCCCATTGAGTCGGATCACACTGAGAGGGAAAGAGAGACCTACACACTGACACACAGAGAGACAGAAAGAGAGAGAGCAACAGAAATGTACACCAGAGGGAAAGGGAGACCCACACACTGACACACAGACAGACAGAAAGAGAGAGAGCAACAGAAATGTACACCAGAGGGAAAGGGAGACCCACACACTGACACACAGAGAGACAGCAAGAGAAATGTACACCAGAGGGAAATAGAGACAGAAAGAGAGCAAGAGAAATGTACACCAGATGGAAATAGAGACAGAAAGAGAGCAAGAGAAATGTACACCAGAGGGAAATAGAGACAGAAAGAGAGCAAGAGAAATGTACACCAGATGGAAATAGAGACAGAAAGAGAGCAAGAGAAATGTACACCAGAGGGAAATAGAGACAGAAAGAGAGCAAGAGAAATGTACACCAGAGGGAAAGAGAGACAGAAAGAGAGCAAGAGAAATGTACACCAGAGGGAAAGAGAGACCCACACAGAGAGACAGAAAGAGAGAGAGCCAGAGAAATGTATAACAGTCTAATGTGATCATCACAGTCACACGCAAACAAATCTACACTAAAATTAAAGGAACACATTGCATCGAAACTCAGCTCTTGGCAAACCACCATCATAGCTGAGCAACAACATTCACACACACACACACACAGACAGACAGAAACACACACACATGTATACACACACTCACACAGTACTCACCAAAGTTGAAACTGGGCCCCCCACTGGCAGCAGCACTGAAGTCAAACCCCCCACCTCCTCCTCCTGCCCCTCCTCCTCTCCCTCCTGCTCCAAAGTTGAACCCAACAGATGGCTGCCCCCCACTGCCCCCCGCCCCAAACACAAACGCCCCTCCCCCTCCCCCACCCCCACCCTGGTTTGCCCCCGACACTCCAAACACCGGCCCTGTGGTACTCGACACCTGAGACGACCCAAAACCCGGTGTCTGCCCAACGCCCCCACTACCACCGCCGAACGCCGGTGCGCCCGAACCAAACGCCGGTTGTTGTGTGGGCGGAGCCGGCGCTGAACCTGAACCCGACCCAAAATTGAAACCGGTGGAAGAACTCCCGAAACCACCGAAGCCGGCCGTTTGGGTCTGCGGGGCGCCGAAAGCGGGCGGGGCAGGGGCAGTGGGTTGTTGTTGTTGTTGTTGTTGTTGAGGGCGGTTAGGGGTTGGACCGCCGAACGAAAAACCCGCCCCCCCGCTACCGAAAGGCAACGGTGCAGCTGCCTGGTTAGTAGAGCCCACCTGAGCGAAAGCCGGCACTGGGGGAGGAGCCGAACCGAAAGGAAAACCGCCCGTTGAAGCCGTGGTCGTGGTTGTGGCTGCCGTGGCGCCGAACGAAAACCCTGTCAAAGCTGAAGGCGCGGCGGCTCCAAACCCTGCAGAGGAAGCCGTGGTAGTGGTGGCGGTAGTTGTCGTAGAATTAGTAGCAGCGGAGGCCCCGAAACTAAACCCACCAGGCGGCGCTGCTGACTGCCCGAAATTGAAAGCGGGGCCGGCGCTAGCAGAAGGCGCAGCGGGCTGGCTTTGTCCAAGACTGAAACTCCCCGCGTTGGGCGCGACGGCAGCGCCGAAATTGAACCCAGTCCCGGCGTTGGTCGTGGCAGTTGTGGTGGCGCTCTGGCCAAAGCCGAACATGCCAGAGGCTGCAGTTGTCGTGGCGGTGGGTTGACCGAAAGGCGCTGAGCTCTGGCCGAGGTTGAACCCCCCTGCAGTAGAAGGGGCCACAGAAGCAGCAGCAGCAGCACCAAAGTTGAAACCCGCGCCGGGACCCGAAAATCCTGAAGGTGCCGCCACACTGCTCGTGGCCTGACCGAAACCTAACCCTCCTCCGGGGACCGAAGAGTTCCCCCCGAAGGAAAACCCGGTCGTCGTGGCAACAGCGGAGGAAGAGGAGCCGGCGAAGAGTGCTGACTGCGTGGAAGGAGGTCCAAACCCGGGGAAGCCTCCCGCTAACGAAGAAGCAGCGGGGGTTGGGGTGGAAGTAGCTGATTTAGGCGTGCCGAACAAGTTCTTGGGCTGCAGATTCTTCCCTGAATCAGCGCCCCCTGTGGAGCCAACCAGCTGCGTGGACTGGCCAAAGGGAGACGACACGCTCTGCTGGCCTCCTGCTGACGACTGACCGAAAGGCAAACCGCCAGAAGCCGTGACCCCGAAGCCGAAAGGAGCCGACCCTGCCACTGTTGGAACTGCCGATGACGAGGCCGTTCCTAACAAGAACTGTGATGAGGCTGGCAGCCCTGACGACGAACCCCCAAAACCAAAACCCTGGGAGCTGGCTGTGGTTGTAGTAGTAACAGCGATAGTCGCCCCGACAAAACCAAAACCAGCCGACGTCCGAGGACCTGACACAGTGCTACCCCCTGAACTCTGTCCAAACCCGAACCCGCTAGATGTCACAGAGGTGACTCCCCCTGCGAGAGAAAAACCACCCGCTGTCGGCGTGGACTGGGCAGGAGCGGAAACGTTCCCCCCCGCTCCAAAACCAAAAGCACCACCCTGAGTAGAAGCGACGCTGGACGTTCCACCCCCTGAGCCGAACAACGACTGCGTCACAGAAGCGGAGGACGAAGTTTTCGCCGTCTGCCCGGACAAGGCCGCCGCGAAATTGAATCCCCCAGAAGCGGAAGAGGGGGGGACTCCCGGCTGAGAGCTAGGGGCAGACAACCCCCCTCCTACAGAAAACCCTCCCGAGGCAGAAACCTGGGGCTGTATTCCTCCCTGGGTAGAGGAGGAAGAGGAGGAAGGAGAGGCTGCAGTGCCGAACACAGGCGTGAACGAGTACTGCGACTTCACAGAGCCTGCAACCGATCCTACACCCAGAGCAGACGACTGAGAACCCAAACCTGAACCCAAACCAGAACCCGCCACGGCAGCTGAAGCTAAAGAACCCACTGAGAAACCCGTAGAAGATGTCAACGAAGAGACGCCAGCTCCGCCGCTGTTCACGGACGTAGGGGGCGCCACAGACCTGGACACAGCCGAGCCCACCCCTCCGGTGGAGCTTAAGGGAGAGCCGCTAACCAACCCCAAAGCCGCGCTAACCCCCGAGGACTGGACCAACCCTGCAGCGGCGCTGCTGACCGAAGAACCCAACCCCAAACTAACGGACGTCGGCTTGGCTGCTGAGGAGGAGGGGGAAGAGGGGGAGGGGAGAGATGTGGAAGAAGAGGAGAGGGAGGGGACGGAGAGGGGTGTGTGGAGGAGCTGTGAGAGGGAGGAGATAGAGGCAGAAGTGGTGGAAGGTTTGGTGGTGATGGTGGTGGTGAGGGGGGTGGCTAGAAGCGAAGGGAGCAGCTGTGAGGATTTCGTTGTAGTGGCAGTGTTAGCGGATGTGGTTGTTGTTGTGGTGGTGCTGGTGGCCTTGGATCTTGCAGGATCTGAAAATAAACAAATACAAAACACTTGATACATGCACCACTGAAATCAGCGTGAGTGTCTGGAGAGACCAAACACGAACATGTTAAAAAAACAAAGCAGAGAGATTTGTTTTCATCCAAAGACAAAATAAAACAAAAAAATATGTAGCATAAAACACACACACACACAAACTCACTTTTTTCCTCACCATCATCGTCGTTCAAGAAATCCAACATGGCCTGAACACGCACTGCCTCCACTATACACACACACACACACTCACACAAACTCATTTTTTTCCTCGTCATCATCGTCGTTCAAGAAATCCAACATGGCCTGAACACGCACTGCCTCCACTATACACACACACACACACACACACACACACACTCACACACACACACACTCACACACACAAACTCACTTTTTTTCCTCGTCATCATCGTCGTTCAAGAAATCCAACATGGCCTGAACACGCACTGCCTCCACTATACACACACACACACACACACTCACACACACACACACACAAACTCACTTTTTTTCCTCGTCATCATCGTCGTTCAAGAAATCCAACATGGCCTGAACACGCACTGCCTCCACTATACACACACACTCACACAAACTCACTTTTTTTCCTCATCATCATCGTCGTTCAAGAAATCCAACATGGCCTGAACACGCACTGCCTCCACTATACACACACACACACACTCACACACACACACACACACACACTCACACAAACTCACTTTTTTTCCTCGTCATCATCGTCATTCAAGAAATCCAACATGGCCTGAACACGCACTGCCTCCACTATACACACACACACACACACACACACACACACACACACACACACACACACACACACACACACACACTCACACACACAAACTCACTTTTTTTCCTCGTCATCATCGTCGTTCAAGAAATCCAACATGGCCTGAACACGCACTGCCTCCACTACACACACACACACACACACACACACACACAAACACAAACTCACTTTTTTTCCTCGTCATCATCGTCGTTCAAGAAATCCAACATGGCCTGAACACGCACTGCCTCCACTATACACACACACACACCAGACCTGTTTACCCTAATAATGAAAAACCTGGAATTTGCCACACAAAAACCCGGAATTTGAGAGAAAAAAACCAGAATTCACATCGGTACACGACTCGCGATAAAATACCAATTCAACTCGGCGCCATCGCGATCAATTTTCTCTCATCGTATTTTCCAGTGATAATATAATCTAAATGGACTCATTTCAATCCCTAATTACAATCTCTACCATTAAAAAACTGCCCGGAAAGCTCTTCGAATCGACAGTAAAAGCCTGGCCGCCATTTGCATTCGGTTTTGGTCAACCCTTGCGTCTTTCCATACGAACGGAAACAAATAATAGACGTTTTTTCAAAATCCCAGAATTTTCAGCGTTCACCCGGAATTTACTATTTTACCCAGAATGTTAGCAAATTTCCGTAATAATTCCGGCAAAACCGGAAGGGTAAACAGGTCTGCACACACACACACACAAACTCACTTTTTTCCTTGTCATCATCGTCGTTCAAGAAATCCAACATGGCCTGAACACGCACTGCCTCCTCAGCCTTTCTGTCCTGCTCCAGATCAGCTGGGCTGGCAATGACTACCGGTCGCATCTGAACAAAAAATATTTACAAAAATACTGCTGGATGAAAAGCATTTTCTTTGAAAATATTTTATGGATTGAGATGTCATGGTGAGGTCAAGAGGCATCGAGCGCTTTATGCAGGGATGTGAGTGGACCGAAAACAAAAAAGCGTAGCCGATGGCATTGTCAAAAGTACTCAAACAAATCTTTTGCCTGCGACATCAAATTTGCGGCTTGTCTTCACGGATCTTACAGTCCGATACAGTTTCATCCAGCCAAGCCCTGTCAAATTTGTGGCTTGTCTTCACGGATCTTACAGTCCGATACAGTTTCATCCAGCCAAGCCCTGTCAAATTTGTGTTGGCATCCTTTGTCAATCTCCTCTTTCTTCAATCTATAATGTGATGTATCAATCATGAAAATGAAAACATTCACGCTGCAATCTTCTTTCGCCTTCACCGTGTGCAGAAGCAGAAAGTCTACCGAATTCAACACTCTGTACGATCTCGTCTCCTCTCTGTACATTTGGTTTTTCCTTTTTTTAAATTAGGCAGTCGAATAAAAAAAAAAGAGCGTATTTACGCACTTACGCGTAACTCTCACATCCCTGTTTATGGTGATTGAGGGGGTGGGGGTGGGGGTGGATTCCTGTTCGATACGGATATGAAATTATAAAACAGTAATAAAAACTAAATATGGAAAAGAACTGATCTCCTCAAACTAAAAAAAACGTGACATTTGTTTTGCTATACAGTGGAACCTCCCTTATAAGACCTTCAAAAAGCACCCAAAATGAGGTCTTATAAGGGAGGGGTCTTATAAGGGAGGTCATTTTGATACTTACAAAGGGCAATGTCTCAGAGAAGTAGGTCTTAAATGGGAGGGAGTCTTGTAATGGGAGGTCTTATAAGGGAGGTTCCACTGTATCTACTTTCCTCTTAGTTCTTTCCCTTGTGCTGATAACACAAAAGAGCATCCAAGAGTTTTCCAGCACAAGCAACATTTTCACACTGCTTCACTGGCGGTTGCGCCCCGAAAGGCCTAAAATAGATTCGCCCCCCCTTGGATTGCTGATTTTGGATTCTGCGACCTGACAATCCAGGGTGTGGCTGCAAATTGGGACTCGGAAAGAGCGGGAATGGTAGCAACACCCACTGTTCGGCCCAGAATATAGCACACACACCCCAACAAAAAATGTCGTACTGCCACTACTCTTCACACTCTCCTTCGACACACACTTCCCTGTCTCCTATTTTTAAATAACAAAAAAAGAAGAAGAAAAACAACAAGAGGCAAAGCCTTCAAGGCTCACTCGAACAGGAACATGTGGGACAACAAAGATTGAGGGGGGTGTCTAAAGTACAAGATTGCCAATGAAATTTTAAAGTACAAATGAAACTATTGTTAATGGATACAACTAAAAATAAAATAAAAAAGTGCCTGTGAAAGAATCAGACCAGGAACCATTGGCATGACAGACAGACACTCTACCAATGAGCTATCGAGGCTTTCAGTGTTGATGAGTTTCTCAACTCAAGTTGCCTGTTGAATACTCTCTAAGTCTAAGTCTAACCCACTAATCTAAAATGCTATCTGTTTGTTATCTGTTTAAAGTGTTGTTTTAAACCCAGAGCCGGCATACATAAAGCACACGCGGCGCGAGCCATCATTCTTATCGCGGCTGGCGAGAGAGACGGTTCAACCGTTCTTTTTTCCCTGTTGCTCGAGCCACTGTGAGTCAGAACTTCGCAGCGACGAGGCTAGCAGTCTACATCTGATCCCTGGGATCGGTAGCTTTCCCTTTAAGTATTGAATTATTCAAATCATCATTGCTTGAAAGCTTGCACAGACATCTATATGTGTGCAAAGTTTGAACAATGTATGCCTTCTATTTCCCGGAAAATGCAACGTTAAAGTTTGGAGATTAGACCACGGACGCAACACACACATACACACACACACAACCGAACAACTATCATACTATAGACTCACTTCGTGTCAACTTCATTAGCACGAGTGAGCCAAAAACAACCCTCTTACCATGGGCATTTTGCGCTGTAACGCGGGGTAAACGTCTGACGAGCGTTTGGTTGCTGGCTCTGTGCGGGTGATGGGTGGCCGATTCTTCGCTGGAGATGATGTTTGGGACGTTTCCTGTGACAAGACAGATATCATCGAGGGTGAGAGTGAAGCGGGTATGTGCTTGTGGCAAGCACCGTTGTTTAGATGAACAAATCAAATAAAGAATTTAACTCTTTTCTCACCCCGTACCAATTCCCAGCAGCTTTTCACCACAGACGTAGTAAAATCGACCATTTTCATCTCTACTTTTTCTTACTTTGCATATCAAGTGTGAGTGTCTGGTGTTGTTGGACAGAGCAAGCCTCTGGCTATAACTACATCAAGTTTCTCTACTTTTTCTTACTTTGCATATCAAGTGTGAGTGTCTGGTGTTGTTGGACAGAACAAGCCTCTGGCTATAACTACATCAAGTTTCTCTACTTTTTCTTACTTTGCATATCAAGTGTGAGTGTCTGGTGTTGTTGGACAGAACAAGCCTCTGGCTATAACTACATCAAGTTTCTCTACTTTTTCTTACTTTGCATATCAAGTGTGAGTGTTTGGTGTTGTTGGACAGAGCAAGTCTCTGGCTATAACTACATCAAGTTTCTCTACTTTTGCTTACTTTGTTTGCATCAAGTGTGAGTGTCTGGTGTTGTTGGACAGAACAAGCCTCTGGCTATAACTACATCAAGTTTCTTTTACTACTTTTTTCCATTTTTACACCAGAAATGCATGAATACAAACATAGCCATCTTGTTCCAATAGTGGGGGTTTTCCTCTTTGCCGCGCTTTCATTTTGTCTTTTCAAAAGCTGCTTGTCACCAATTTAGACAAGCTTTGCTCAAGGGAAAGCACTCAGACAGATAACTGATTGCTGAATATAATTAAAGAAGTTTTTTCCCTTAGTCCAAACTTAGACGTGCACTGTTCATAGTCAAAGTCACCACATACATGCGTGCTGCGTGCTGAACGGAGGAAGCTTTGAGCACACATATGTGCATGCTACGTAGTGACAAATATCAATACAGGCATTAGAAAACTAGGTTGAAATCTAGGACAAGTATATCTGTCATAAGATGTGCTCGAGTTGGTATTGTGTATCATGATTTGGACACATTTTCATTAAAATTGCCCTTCATTGGCCATTTCTGCTTCAGAACCCTTTTTTGGTTGAACAAAATGTTGGTGTCCAGTGCTTCCCATAAAGATAAATTGTGGGGGTCCCAGGGACCCTCTGTGCAAAATTGTAATGGTTCTTTTCAAATTGTTAACGGTCCCCAAGCAACATTTATTTTTGGTCTGTGAAAGACATACGTCACAGGGATGCACGGCACAGAAATGAAAGTCCTTTCCTGATATTAGTGCTTCAAGGAAGCACAAATGTGCGTAAAAGGAAACACAGGTGTCAAATCTTTGGATGAACTATATTTAAACAAACACCCATCATTTTCAAGATTTGGGAAATTATTCGGGCAATTTTTATGAATGACTGGTTGGTTAAAGTAGTTAAGCTGCTTCGATAAGTAAGAACACTACTTTGCTGCCAAGACATGCAAACAAACACACACGCATGCACATACCACACACTACTACCACTCACTCTCTTGTCTGGTGTGCCTTGGGGGTGAGGGGGAGGTTGAGGCTTGGTTGCCTGACTCTTGGCAGACGGGGGTGCTGGTGGCTCTCTGAAAACACACATTTTCCCGTATTTCATGAAAAGGAAAGTAGAGGAACATTGGAGAGTGTAAACGGCCAGCCGGCCCATTCTCCTACCTGTTTTTTCTCTCCAAATAATGTTCTCCTTCGAGATCCTCCAAAATCGGAATGCGACGGCTGAATGCAGCGGGGAGACCAGTGAAAACTGAAAACCGGACACAATCGTACCTTACCCCTTATGGGCCATATGGCCTGGGAACGCATAAGAAGAAGAAGAATGTAGAAGTGCTAGTCACCTGGTACTATCGACGTTGTCAGTCGGCCGGTCACGGGCGTCCCTTTTTCTGGCTGGTCGAGATTCGTCGCCGTGCGACGTTGATGACGGGCTGTCGTCCCTCGCCTCAGGGTGACTGCGTTTCCCCTTCTGACTGGTTGGCTGGGAGACTGGGGCTGCCACCTGGTGTCGACAAGCAACGACGCACAATTATAATACAACTTCCCATGTACACCTATCTATGGACTTTTGGGGGGGCAGCCATACGCATTTTGTTTCTTTAGCAACAAGTTTTTGGGGGGGTTTTAAATTAAATTAAAAAGAAGAAAACAAACCTGAGTTTTACTGTTGAAAAAAGATTATGAGACTTTACATACCATTACCCTGCCCCAAAAAAAATGAGAAAAAAAATGAGGGGTGAGACAAGAGAAACTAATGCATGGTTGAACCTGTACAAATGCTTTCTTCTTTTTGCAAAATCAACAGTGTGAGTTGTCTTCACTCTTCAAGCGCCATCTATTTTTTGACCTTCTTGGTTGTCCGTTGCATTTCAACCGACAAGAGTGGAGTGAATATTTTTTTGAGTGCGCATGTGCTGCTTTAATGGAAGAAACAGTCTTAATGGAAAAAACAGTCACATAAGCTCTTTAAGAAGACAAACACATGGCAGGGTACTTGGCAGATAATGTCTCTGTATATGGTGGGAGTGTAGAGTGATGTCTCGCGTGAATGTATTCCCCATGGTGCTGGAAGAGTTGATGAATTGGAATTGCACACACAATAATAATAATTGGCACTTATATAGCGCACGTCTAGAAAATTCTATTCATGGAGCTTTATAAAGAAATAAAACTACAAACATTTCCATTCACACACACACATAACAAACAAAAAAGACAAAAGGAGAAGACGAAGAAGGGGAGAGGGTGGGAAGGGGGGGGGGGGGGGGTCACACACACAAACACTGCACACACACACAAATAACTCAATTTCCATACGGCACAATCAACCTATGCATGTCAGCTACAACTTTGAAAAGAGATGAGTTTTTAGACTGGTTTTGAACAGTAACACACACACTCTACAAACTTCACACACACACAAAATTCAGACATATACTCCCCAACACCCACCCCACCACCATCCCCCACCCCATGACCCCTCCCCACTCCCCCACCCACCCCACACACATCACTTACAGAACTCAGCGAGCTCAGAATGCGACTGTTGTTGTGGTGCTTCTCTCTCTTCGCCTCAGACGCCCCCTCACTCCCTGCCCCCACCACACCCCCTCCCCCCGCCGCCCCCTCGTCCACGGAGCTTCTCCGTGGGGCCGCCGCAGACGAGGGCCGCTTGAGAGTGAAGGGTTGGACAGGGGTCAGGGGAGAGAACATATCCACCGACGATGATGATGACTGGGTCGCTGACAGGTCCGGGGGCATCTTGTTGGGCATGCTGGGCATCTTGCCGGGCAGGGAGAAGGTGGAGGAGGAGGAGGAGGTAGAGGAGGTGGAGATGACGCCTTCCTGTCGTCTGAAATTGAGAACACATTTTTTTGAAAGGGTTTTCAAAATTTGATGATTTTTTGTCGATTACCGTATTTTTCGGACTATAAGGCGATACTCTTTCTCCAGACTGAGACCCCGTATAATGTGACTAATAATGTAGTAAGAAAATAGAATAACAAGATCTGATTTTTGTGCCTTACAGTCCAAAAAATACAGTCATCTCCTCACTGCCCTCGCAACAACAAAAAAGGAGAAACTATCTTCTGACCGCTATTGTTTTGTCTGCTCATGTTATGTTACAGACAAATCTCTATTTTAAGACTTCCAAAATGTCCAGAAAAATCGGTCATAAATTGGAGGGGTCGTATGACGGAGGTTTTCACTGGCAGCCGTAGAAAGAAAAAGTTCAGCACAGTTCATACTCTCTTCTTCATGCACACATACAATGACATATTAAAACTGGATTTGGGTCTTTCCAACTCCATAGGATTGTGCAATCGATATTACAGTTTCACTTTGCCGACTTCTTTTAATCACCTCCACTCTCGTCCAAAGTCAGTGGTTTTCTTTTTCAAAGTCAGTGGTTTTCGTGCTTTTCCTACGCTCTCCGCCATCTTTTCTACAACAGTGTTTCATGTTTTTATTCCATTTCAAGTCTGTGTAAAGCGCCCTGTAGCCTACATAGTAAGATGGGCGCTATGTAAATTGTCCTCATTATTATCTATCTTCTTTATCATTATAAACTAAGAAAAGAGACCTGCACCTGTGGTAGGTTAGAGTTAGACTCCATCTGAGAAATAGGGTCTAGAGATATATCTTTCCTGATTTGTCTAAACCAAAAAAACGTCAATCCAGGGCTGTGATATCAAAAGTTATGACATCATCCAGTAGCGGACGTGGGGCAAGGCAGGGAAGGGGTTAATATTGTCATTTTAAAGAAAGTTACATAATGCGTAAAAGGGCAAAAGTAAACACGATCTACAAATGCACACATTTATGTTTGTGCGTGCAAACACATTTGTGCAGAAACACATCCGCGTTTGTGTTTCCATAACAGTGCACATGAAATTGTTATCATGCCAGAACTTTCTTCTTTTAATAAATGGATTTGGTCATGCCGATTACTGTTGCATTGGCAGTTCAGCACATATCTAATCGTGTGGTTTGCGTTGCATAATTAAAATAAAAGCGACCCTGATTACAGTTTGAAGAATACTTGAGGATTATCACGATCAACTCATCAAGTGTTACATTTTCAACATTATAATAAATATAAAGCAATCTTTCTTTTCTTTAAAATTGGACTGCTGAATGTTAAAACTGGTAAATGTTACAGCAGGATTCAAATCTTCATTTACTTAAAAGTGGTAATATAGAAAACTTTTAAAGTAAATACCACTAGTTGTGGGGTTTTTTCCATATTTCTGAGGGTTTATGGACAATGTTTTCATATTTCTGTGGGTTTACGTACCATGTGCTTTCACATTTATGAGAGTTTACATACCATGTGCTTTCACATTTATGAGAGTTTACGTACCATGTGTTTTCATATTTCCTAGGGATTACGTACCATGTGCTTTCACATTTCTGAGAGTTTACATACCATGTGCTTTCACATTTATGAGAGTTTACATACCATGTGTTTTCACATTTATGAGAGTTTACATACCATGTGTTTTCACATTTATGAGAGTTTACATACCATGTGCTTTCACATTTATGAGAGTTTACATACCATGTGTTTTCACATTTATGAGTTTACATACCATGTGCTTTCACATTTCTGAGAGTTTACATACCATGTGTTTTCATATTTCCTAGGGATTACGTACCATGTGCTTTCATATTTCTGAGAGTTTACATACCATGTGTTTTCATATTTCCTAGGGATTACGTACCATGTGCTTTCATATTTCTGAGAGTTTACATACCATGTGCTTTCATATTTCCTAGGGATTACGTACCATGTGCTTTCACATTTCTGAGAGTTTACATACCATGTGTTTTCATATTTCCTAGGGATTACGTACCATGTGCTTTCATATTTCTGAGAGTTTACATACCATGTGTTTTCATATTTCCTAGGGATTACGTACCATGTGCTTTCATATTTCTGAGTTTACATACCATGTGTTTTCATATTTCCTAGGGATTACGTACCATGTGCTTTCATATTTCTGAGAGTTTACATACCATGTGTTTTCATATTTCCTAGGGATTACGTACCATGTGCTTTCACATTTCTGAGAGTTTACATACCATGTGCTTTCATATTTCCTAGGGATTACGTACCATGTGTTTTCATATTTCTGGGGGTTTACGTACCATGTTTTCACATTTCCTGTGGTTTACGTACCGTCTCTTGGCGATCTGTGTGTACTCCTCTTCAGTGATGCTATCGTCAGCCAACTCCATTGTGCTTCGCTTTCGGCTGCTGTCAAAATACAACCAAAACGCCAAGTGCTTCATCAGACAAAACCTCTAGCGGAATGGTCGGCAGTAAATAAAATGATACCACGCATCAGATTAGAATGCTTGTTGTTGTTTGCTGTTGTTGTACCCTGGCTTAAAGACTCCAGGGATCATCCCAATAGCCGAAGCACTTGAACACTATGGTACAAATGCAACAGCTAGGGATGAGAACAATATGTGTGTGACCGGTTGTTTTATTATTACCCCGCCACGTGAGCAGCCACACTCCGACTTCGGAGGATTTTGGACTGAAGATGTTATGCTAGGAGCTTGCCATGGCTAAAGACAATCCCCGCATAACTATGCAGAACGTAACATTTTGATGAAGCCTTGGTGTTCTAGCTTATGTTAGAGAGAGAAGAATAGAGATTTTACGCCTTCTGGGCCAAAGGGCCATTTGAAATTATAAAGATCCTGGGAATAGCTTATGTTAATTGGTCTGACACAGCCTTATGCCAAGGAGGGATCAGATTAGAATGAAGTCCAATCCTGTGAAACCCAAGAATGAAGGTACCAGGGCCACCAAGGTCCCAGACTGTAGAGGGACAACACTGAAATCGGTTCCCAACATGAACAAAAAGGCTTCAATTGAAGTGAGAAATCACCTTAGCATGCCAATTAACAGAAGAAGATAATTCACTCATTCAAAACCAACCCAAACCTCTGACAGCAGAAGCTAATCGTCTGTCAGAAATATCTTAATGCTCTGCAATGTGCAGATCCTCTGACAATTCTGATGCCTGCAATACAGTTAAACTATGAAATTTAACCCCCCAAAAATATAATGGACTTTTTTAAAATTATTATTCATGGAAAGTAGTAAACAATTTTCACATTGTGTCTTGGTTCAGAAGATTTTTGAATATATTTGCATTAGGTGCAACCTTGAAGGGACACCTTGACGGATGAGTTTTTGCAAGAAACATGTCGAGATCACCAGAAAGACAGCCTTTTCTAGGATCGGAACACTCACTTTGCTCTGGTTTCATATAAATCAAACTGTCAAAACGGCGATTCCTCCTTGGTGGAGTTGCCGGAGAGAGAAGCCATTTTGGACGGGGTGGGTGGAGGCCACTGAGAATGGTTGAAGCTTTTTCTTCTTTGTAGTGCAGTAAAAAAAAAAAGGGAGCTATTTCCTTTGTTGTGAGTGAAACTCCTTTTGGTAAACTGTATCAAAACTGTATAAAAAGGCTTGTATTGTGGACATTTTGTGCAAACGATTTGGTCTAACTCAGGCGGCCATTAGAAAAGAGAAGGCACATGCCTTCTCTTTCATTGAAAGAATCCGACTTCCAGCACCTCTGCCAAGGAGGAATCGCCAATTTGACGGTTTGATTTCTAGGAAACCAGAGCAAAGTGAATGTTACTTGACAAATTACAGGAAGATAGCACTCAAAGGCACACACACACACACACACACACACACACACACACACACACACACACACACACACACTCAAAGGCACACACACACACACACACACACACACACACACACACACACACACACACACACACACACACACACACACACACACACACACACACACACACACACACACACACACACACACACACACACACACACACACACACACACACACACACACACACACACACACACACACACACACACACACACACACACACACATACTCAGGCATGGGAATTGTCAGAGACAAACAACTCTGAAAAAAAAACCAACTGAAGTATTTAGTAACAATTTCAAATCTTTTTTCGCGGACAATTCCCATGCCTGACACACACACACACACACACCACTTAGTATGTACACACACACACACACACACCACTTAGTATGTACACACACACACACACACACACACACCACTTAGTATGTACACACACACACACACACACCACTTAGTATGTACACACACACACACACACACCACTTAGTATGTACACACACTCACACCACTTAGTACACAGTCACACCACAATTTCCATGACTGACCTCCTCTCCCTCAGGGCGGACACGACAGTCTGGGTGTCTACGGCTGCTGGCCGTCTGACAGGGGAGGTGGAGGGGGAGGGGGCGATGAACACACTGCAACAACCAATCAGAACAGTTCAACCAAAAGAGGAGTACCATATTCTACGGATTATAAGGCGCACTTGATTATAAGGCGCACTCCCCAAATTAACACAAAATTCAGATTTTGTTACTTTATTTTCTTGCTATATTGTCAGTCACATTATAAGGCGCAGGGGTCTCAGTCTGGGGGAAAAGTATCGCCTTATAGTTCATAAAATATGGTACTTCTGGAGAACTACTACAGAGAAGAGTTCCATCAAAGCTAAAGCATTGCTCCACAAGTACAACAAAGTGGAAATGTTCAATCAGGAGTGCTAGTGGGAGCAGGTCCAAAAAAACTGAAATCAGAATTCTTGGAAACCTGAAATCAAAGATAGTTAATTTAATCCAAAATTCTGAAACTTCCTAAAAAGATATTGACCAAGGGAGTGTGCGTGTGTGTGTGTCACTGTGTGTGTGTGTGTGTGTGTCACTATGTGTGTGTGTGTGTCACTGTCACTGTGTGTGTGTGTCACGGCCCTTTTTTTTTTAACGCAATCTTTAGAATTTAGAACCAACCAATTATAAATGTCAAAACCTAACCAGGCGGGAGCAGGGCTTTTTATGTATTTTAGGTATTTTCTAGCCACTGAAACTCGTCTGTGAAATTCGGGTTGCTCCCACCAGGAGAGCGCGTCGCTCTAGTACAGCACCATCCATTTTTTGCATGCTATGATGTTTTCCTAAATTATCTCATGCCGGGATTTTTTTTATACCTGGCAGTGGCATTGCGAATGCTAAGATTTTTCATAGTGCATCCCTGGGACCCCCTGCACATTCTTAGAGGGTCCCTTAGAATTTTAGTCCTTCATACCACCAAATGGGGGTCCCTGGGAGCCCTGACACTTGTCGTGTAGTTTGTTGTATTACCTTGGTGAGTTGAGCATGGATCGGTCAGGCGCTGCCACCTTGACGGTGCTGGGGGTCTGGACGCTGCGGCCGGTGATCAGGTGCAGGGATGGGCGGCGCTGCAGTCGCACAATGGGCAGGCGGCCCGGGGTAGAGCGCGTCGGGTGGGTCGGCCCGTAGCTCAGACTTTGGGACCGCCGCACGCTTGGACCGCCCATGGGGGAAGATCGGGTTCTGAGGAAACAAGAAAATTTCTTTTTAATCTGTTCGTTACAACACACACAGTGACACACACACACACAGTGACACACACATGACACAAACTGGTCAACGTTTACATGATTCAGATTACATTTTAACAGATCTTTAAGTGCTGTGTGTGTGTGTGTGCGTGTGCGTGTGTGTGTGTGAGTGTGTGTGACGTGAGTGTGTGTGTTGTGTGTGTGTGTGTGTGTGATGTGTGTGTGTGTGTGTCTCATTTAGTCATTATGCCTTTTTCTTGATACCCAAACATGAATTTTTGTATACAAAGTATATGTAAGTCACTGTCAGTTTTCGCATATATATTGGTGCACATCTTTATAACTTCTTCTTCTTCTTTTCCCCATAGCAACCGCAGTCACTGCTGACTATTAATATTATGTCGCTGTATTCGGGAGGATCTACGGGAATGCGCAAGACAACAAACTATCAGGAAGAAGGGGTGGAAAAGAAGAAATATAGAAAGCTTGGCCCAGCCAGCCAGGTCCCGCTAATCGGTCCCTAACATGATGCCGCGCCAAGCGAGAGAATGACCCAGCCAGTCAGGTCCCGCTAATCGGGCCCCAACATGATGCCGCGTCATTGGGAAGAATAAAATAAAGGAAAATGAACTAAAAATAAATTAAAATGAACTAAAGAAAATAAAGAAAAAGAGAGAAGGGAGTGTAGTTACTGTGATTTGGAGACCCAGGACACAAAAGTGCCCAAGGTCCTCGCCTCAACAGCCTGTTCTGGGAGGTTGTTCCATGCCTTGATGGTATGTGGCAGGAAACTTGCTTGCTAAAAGGAAGGACGCATTGAGAGGCTGCAAGGCCTGGTCGTCCAAATACCTGACCTGACCTGTATTGGGTACGGCAGTAGGTCTGGGCCAGCTGCTTGACCAGACATTTAAACCAATAATGCAATTGCAATGTGAGTGAATTGAATGACCTCTCTTCTGTTAATGTCTACACTGGTACCAGTGGTAGAATGATAAAGATGACTGACCCGTAGCCCTGCCTGAGGCTGTCATTCAGCTCGATGACTCGTTTGATCTTGGGCAGAAGCGGGGTCGTCAGCAGCGGTTTTCCTGACGGATTGGTCACAGAACTAGACGCCGTCCTCGAATCCTCTCCAAACACTTGGCCTTCTGCATAGCTCTCCCGTTTAATGAAAGGGGATCGGGGTTCTGAGGCAGAAGTCTTTTCACGAACGTTGGCCTGGCGGTTAGAATAGTGTCGTCCGCTTGCGAGCGTTCTTCCTCTGTCAACGAGCGTTCTTCCTCTGTCATCTCCATTCGCTCCCGATTTCTCTGGCGGGTCACTTCTGCCGCCATTTTCCTTTCCCTTTCTGTGGTTTCCACCCGATGCGGTTGAAGAATCTTTCTCGTCCTTCTTCAAGAAGGAAAACAAACTCTTCCACATTATGCTGAGTCGAACATCGACGTGTGGTCGAGGTTTTAAAATCCTACTTCCATAACCGGAAGTCAACGTGCTTGTGTCCAACAAATATCTATTTACTGAAACGCGGGGGCCTAAGTGATTTGATAACAAATCACATGGGCCATATTATGGAGTGTTGTGGCTCTCGTTTAGGTTTTAATTTGAGAGAGAGAGAGAGAGAGAGAGAGAGAGAGAGAGAGAGAGAGAGAGAGAGAGAGAGAGAGAGAGAGAGAGAGAGAGAGAGAGAGAGAGAGAGAGAGAGAGAGAGAGAGAGAGAGAGAGAGAGAGAGAGAGAGAGAGAGAGAGAGAGAGACGGAGAGAGAGAGAGAGAGAGAGAGAGAGAGAGAGAGAGAGAGACAGAGAGAGAGAGAGAGAGAGACGAGGAGAGAGAGAGAGAGAGAGAGAGAGAGAGAGAGAGAGAGAGAGAGAGAGAGAGAGAGAGAGAGACAGACAGAGAGAGAGAGACACAGATAGAGAGACAGAGAGAGAGAGATATGCACAGGCATTCTTTCCAGTTAATATACTTTTGTTCAGTAGAAATTGGAGTACAAAAATCAAAACACAATCCGATCTGTAGAGGCCCGTAGCATCTTACACTGATATCTTTTGGAACAGTTTAAGCGCATATGCATCTGTTAAAGTTGGAGATTCAGAAGTCTTTCGGTCAATGTTTCTACTGCATTTTGCTAAAAAAAAAAATGCTACCTGAAATTAATTATATGATGAGGCAGCCAAACAAAACACACACACACAACAACAACAACGTCGAACAACAACAAAACTGTTCAAAGGGAAGCAAGAACCTTCGAATTATCACCCCCATTCCACCCCACCCCCATTCAGAACAGAAAAAAGTTTAAGGCAAATACAAATGTTTGAAAATTTCTCTGTTTGTACTACTACTGAAAATATGCTTTCTGTCTTGTATACGGCTGCACTGTCTGGAGTAAAGACTAAAGACTAAAGCACACGATTTCTTGCGATTGGTGTGTTTCCTTACGGTTAATATAATTAGACAGTAGTTTGGCCGATTAAATCCTTTAAAAAAATGTGTATGTTGCAAAGACATGTTGCGTCTGTATAATATAAAAACCAAAATTTGTAATTTACTTAAAAGTAAGGTTTAAAATCGGGATAAGGAAAACAAATATTTTTTCTGAATTTTCAAACATTTTTATTTATGTTGTAGGCGACGAAAATGTCGCTTAAAGCTCTAATAACATAAAAAGAAAACGTTTATCTGCATCTATATTCAATGTTGAACTATAACAACTTTTTATGAAAACAATGAAATATAATTAAAGCTCATATAATAAAATAATAAACGTTCTTAGATCTTTCTCTATATTACAAGCGATTCAAGCCATATAAAATGTATGTATACTAACTCTGACAGCTTGATAAACAAGTTAAGTGAACTGGAATTTCTAATTGATGAAAAAGATTTTGACTTAATAGCAGTAACAGAGGTTTTACCCAAGAATCCAGGTACCGACATTGTTGACTTTGCTATGAAGGGCTGTACCTGTACTACTGTGAAGGAAGGAAGGGGGTATACTTAATAGCAGTAACAGAGGCTTTACCCAAGAATCCAGGTACTGACATTGTTGACTTTGCTATGAAGGGCTATAACTGTACTGCTGTGAAGGAAGGAAGGGGGTATACTTAATAGCAGTAACAGAGGTTTTACCCAAGAATCCAGGTACTGACATTGTTGACTTTGCTATGAAGGGCTATAACTGTACTGCTGTGAAGGAAGGAAGGGGGTATACTTAATAGCAGTAACAGAGGTTTTACCCAAGAATCCAGGTACTGACATTGTTGACTTTGCTATGAAGGGCTGTACCTGTACTGCTGTGAAGGAAGGAAGGGGGTATACTTAATAGCAGTAACAGAGGCTTTACCCAAGAATCCAGGTACTGACATTGTTGACTTTGCTATGAAGGGCTGTACCTGTACTGCTGTGAAGGAAGGAAGGGGGTATACTTAATAGCAGTAACAGAGGCTTTACCCAAGAATCCAGGTACTGACATTGTTGACCTTGCTATGAAGGGCTATAACTGTACTACTGTGAAGGAAGGAAGGGGGTATACTTAATAGCAGTAACAGAGGCTTTACCCAAGAATCCAGGTACTGACATTGTTGACTTTGCTATGAAGGGCTGTACCTGTACTACTGTGAAGGAAGGAAGGGGGTATACTTAATAGCAGTAACAGAGGTTTTACCCAAGAATCCAGGTACTGACATTGTTGACTTTGCTATGAAGGGCTATAACTGTACTACTGTGAAGGAAGGAAGGGGGTATACTTAATAGCAGTAACAGAGGCTTTACCCAAGAATCCAGGTACTGACATTGTTGACTTTGCTATGAAGGGCTATAACTGTACTACTGTGAAGGAAGGAAGGGGGTATACTTAATAGCAGTAACAGAGGTTTTACCCAAGAATCCAGGTACTGACATTGTTGACTTTGCTATGAAGGGCTATAACTGTACTACTGTGAAGGCAGGAAGGGGGGTATACTTAATAGCAGTAACAGAGGTTTTACCCAAGAATCCAGGTACTGACATTGTTGACTTTGCTATGAAGGGCTATAACTGTACTACTGTGAAGGAAGGAAGGGGGTATACTTAATAGCAGTGACAGAGGTTTTACCCAAGAATCCAGGTACTGACATTGTTGACTTTGCTATGAAGGGCTATAACTGTACTGCTGTGAAGGAAGGAAGGGGGTATACTTAATAGCAGTAACAGAGGTTTTACCCAAGAATCCAGGTACCGACATTGTTGACTTTGCTATGAAGGGCTATAGCTGTACTACTGTGAAGGAAGGAAGGGGGTATACTTAATAGCAGTAACAGAGGTTTTACCCAAGAATCCAGGTACTGGCATTGTTGACTTTGCTATGAAGGGCTATAGCTGTACTACTGTGAAGGAAGGAAGGGGGTATACTTAATAGCAGTAACAGAGGTTTTACCCAAGAATCCAGGTACTGGCATTGTTGACTTTGCTATGAAGGGCTATAACTGTACTACTGTGAAGGAAGGAAGGGGGTATACTTAATAGCAGTAACAGAGGCTTTACCCAAGAATCCAGGTACTGACATTGTTGACTTTGCTATGAAGGGCTATAGCTGTACTACTGTGAAGGAAGGAAGGGGGTATACTTAATAGCAGTAACAGAGGCTTTACCCAAGAATCCAGGTACTGACATTGTTGACTTTGCTATGAAGGGCTGTACCTGTACTGCTGTGAAGGAAGGAAGGGGGTATACTTAATAGCAGTAACAGAGGTTTTACCCAAGAATCCAGGTACTGACATTGTTGACTTTGCTATGAAGGGCTATAACTGTACTACTGTGAAGGAAGGAAGGGGGTATACTTAATAGCAGTAACAGAGGCTTTACCCAAGAATCCAGGTACTGACATTGTTGACTTTGCTATGAAGGGCTATAACTGTACTACTGTGAAGGAAGGAAGGGGGTATACTTAATAGCAGTAACAGAGGTTTTACCCAAGAATCCAGGTACTGACATTGTTAACTCTGCTATGAAGGGCTATAGCTGTACTACTGTGAAGGAAGGAAGGGGGGTAAGTCTTTTTGTAAAGGAGGGGTTTGAGATAGATTCACTGGGTAAGTACAAGAGCTTGTTCTCCCCAAGCATAGTATGCAAGGTAACATCACCAGAGAAAGAAACTTTTATTTGTGTTCTTGTGTACAGATCACCAAACAGTTCGAGGGAACAAAATGACAAATTAAACCAACTTATCAATGCAGTGGCGGGGGATTTTAAAGATAAAGAAATTGTTTTACTCGGGGATTTTAACTATCCAGAGATAGACTGGGCTCATGAAATAGGCAAGAGAGGATATGAGCATTCATCTACTAAGTTCTTAGAGACAGTCCATCAAAATTACTTGTTCCAGAAAGTCAAAGAACCAACACACCACAGAGTCTTACAGCAGCCTAATATACTGGACCTTATTTTAACAAACCAAGATAACCTTGTGTCAGATATTGACTACTTACCACCTTTGGGAAAGAGCCATCATTCAGTTTTATGTTTTAACTTACATTTTGTAAAAAAAAAAAAGATTTACTACTGCTACTACTAAATATTTAGTCAATAAGGGAAAATATGACAGCATGAGAGAGTTTGTGGGATCTGTCAACTGGTCCAGCACTTTAAAGGATGAATGTACTGTGGATGAGTGTTGGGAGATTGTGAGTCGGATAATTGTGGAAGCTTGTGACAAATTTATACCAAAAATTAAGGTATCCCAAATGGGTACCCGCAGAAAGGACCCTCTTCCAGCATCTATCCTTGATAAGATAAGAAAGAAAAGGAAAGCGTTCAAAACCTATAAAAAATACCCGACCAAGGAAAATTGGGACTTCTATGCCAGGGCCCGAAACCAGGTTAGACAAGCTACCAGAAAGCATGTAAAGGAAAGAGAATCTCTTTTGGCTCAGGAAGCCAAAAATAATCCTAAAGTATTTTTTAAATATGTATCTGACAAGACTAAACCTAGAGAACAAATTTCAAAATTAAGGCAAAAAGATGGGACTTATACTGAAACAGATATGGATAAGGCAATAGTCTTAAATGAGTTTTTTGGTAGTGTTTTTATAACAGACCCAGCAAATAGTTTGCCAAATTTTAAAGCAAGTTATAATTCAGTGATTAACTCAGTCACAATTGGTCAGGAGCAAATGCTGAAAGCACTACAGTCCTTAAAAATAGATAAATCACCTGGACCTGACGAAATACATCCTAGAGTCCTCAGGGAGTTGTCTAGCCAGTTGGCGTGGCCTCTAACATTTTTATTTAATAAATCTGTACTAGTAGGCAAATTACCTACTAGCTGGAAAGTAGCTCAAGTTACACCAATATTTAAAAAGGGCGATAAGAGTAGTCCTGGGAACTACCGCCCAGTGAGCCTTACCTCCATCGTTTGTAAACTTTTTGAAGGTTTTATCCGTGACGCACTGTGTGATCATTTAATTGAGAATGATATTTTATCTAAAGACCAATTTGGTTTTACCCGGGGACGATCTTGTGTCACACAGCTGTTAGTCACCTTGGGAGACTGGATAGGCTCCCTGGAGGAAGGTAGGCCAGTGGACGCCGTTTACCTAGATTTTCAGAAGGCGTTCGATACTGTTTCACATTCCAAACTTATTTTGAAGCTGGCGGGTTATGGCGTGGGCGGAAGACTGTTGGGGTGGATCAGGGATTTTTTGAGCGAGCGCACACAATATGTAACTATAAATGGATTTAGTTCTAAAAAGGTAGATGTCACTAGTGGGGTCCCACAGGGTAGTGTCCTGGGTCCCACTTTATTCCTGTACTTTATAAATGATTTACCAACTTGTGTAGACTGTAATATGAAGATCTTTGCTGATGACACTAAGGCATACAATAATGTAGAAAACAATGATGAATCAAGAAAAAGAGTTCAAATGTGCATTGATAACTTAGTTACATGGGCTGATACTTGGCTCATGAAATTTAATAGTCAAAAGTGTAAGGTTATGCACCTTGGTAAAAATAATCCCAAGCATACATATTATATGAAAAATAATGAAGATAAACGGGTGCTGGAACCTACAGATGTTGAGAAAGATCTTGGGGTGTTTGTGGACCCGGGCTTGACTTTCGAACCTCACATAAATAATATTGTATTAAAAGCCAACAGGATGTCTGGTCTGCTTGTTAGCATTATTACTAACAAATCAAAAGTTATAATGATTCCTTTATTTAAGGCTTTGGTGAGACCTATGTTAGAGTATGGAAATCCTGTATGGTATCCACATTTGAGAAAACACATTGATATGCTAGAGGGAGTTCAGAGGAGGTTTACAAAAAAGATTGTTGGTACAAATGATATGACCTATGAGGAAAGACTTATTTATCTGCGGATACCTAGCCTAGAGTATAGAAGGCTCAGGGGTGATATGATTGAAGTTTATAAAATATGTCACCATTTATACGATTATTCCACTACTAACAGCCTACTAACTCTTTGTGAGGGTGATAGAACCCGTGGCCATAACTTTAAGCTGTACAAAAAAGATACTAACACCAGACTAGCACAAAACTTTTTTACTAACAGAGTAATAAATGCATGGAATAACCTTCCCGATGAAGCAGTTAATGCAAAGTCATTAAATTCATTCAAAAATATCATAGACAAGTTTTTCCAAAACAAAATGTATTCAGTTAATATACAGATTTAAAGGAATAAAACACAGATGCCTTAGTAGTCATCAGTGAATGAAGCCAAACCAAATAAAAATCAAAAAACATATTTAGAGGGCAAAAGGCTATAGTGCCATTTATGCTATTATGCTATGCTATAGACTAGTCTAGGCGTTCAAGACTGCACCGTCATCTCCAAACATGGAACACTCCATTTTTTTTGGTAAAGTTTTATTTTGTGTGTATTTGACGGTTTAATGTTTTGGTTAATGTTAGGGCTAGAGTCAGTTTAATTTCAGATTGAATGGTTAAAAGATGCACATTCTAAAGTTTCGCTGAAAACCGACATTGTCAGTCACACGAATGGCGTCACTTTCCATATTTGGAGATGACCAAGCGCAGCATTGAACGTCTTGTTCCTTATAGCAACTCCAACAGGCTTGGCTGCTTCTAGTAGTAGAAAACATTTGCCTGCATAATGCACTGAATGATTGATTTTGAAGTAGAAAATCGTGTTAAAGATCTAGTAGGTTTGGGTTTTTTCTTTTCTGCAAATCCTACAGAATAGGATGCAGTCTTGGCTTATGAAAAGCTGTGTTGATGGGAAAGCAGTTACAAGCAGAGCAAACCCACACATAACCTAACACCCCCCCCCCTCCTCCCCCCACCCACCCCTAAACACTAACGCACACTGACACACCATTGCTTTTGTTGTTGTTTCTGCTTGATTCAGCTGCGTTGGGTCCCGCTGAGCAGGTCCTGGCTGGCTGGGTCATTTGTAGATTAGGTTTTGCTGCCACCTGATATGACCCACCCCCATGGCCGCCGTGGAGGAAGCATCTGACTTAAGGGCTGTGCACATTGCATGCGGAAACCTCATGCTCTTATCCACAACTAAGTAAAATTTGTAAAGAATAGAATAGAAAGAGAAAAGTTCTGGCGACACAAACTGAAAACAAATGACCCCTTTGGCCTCAACGTCTGGGACTAAGGGGTCAAACCTAACAGTTGTGTGCCTTTGCTTCAAGACAAAGACTACGGATGATTTCAAGAGAGAGAGAGAGGGAGACACAGAGAGAGAGAGAGAGATTGGTGGGGGGGGGGGGGGGAAGACAGAAAGGAAGAGTGAATGGCAAGGGGAGACAGACAATCAGAGGGGTGGAGAAACAGTGGTGAGAACTGGAGAGAGAGAGAGAGAGAGAGAGAGAGAGAGAGAGAGAGAGAGAGAGAGAGAGAGAGAGAGAGAGAGAGAGAGAGAGCGGTTGGCTCAATTTACTTCAAGCCATTAATCATGAATATTATTCCTTTAACTTGTTTATGCACTTAGACGTATGCTGATCAATTGATATTCTCAAATTAATTTTCAACCATGAGGTCTTTAATTGGCGTTACTAAGTGATATCAAATAAATGACCGCATAATAATTTGACATCATTAGGGTCAGTCCATGGTCAGTCCATAAAGAGGGCCAGACCCCTCGAAATATCTTGCTCCATTAATTGGTGTTTTGTTTGTTGTTGTTTTGTCAATAAGTAAAAAAGGTAAGAAAAATAAGCCGGCATGTGTTTCCGGGAAATGTATGCGCTTATTTCTTACTTATGAATTTTCCTTGTGCCAATGTCAGGCATGATTCACTGCATTACGTGTTCCAGAACACACAAATGAAGTAATGTACAGCATAATCCCCATTGTTTGGCTGGGTAATATACTTCCGTTTATTTCTTGTTTTTGCTCCTTTATGCTTTTATGCACTATATATTCTGTTTTTCAATCGGGAAGTCAGCTACTTCTAGCAAATGTATTCACACACACAAAAGAGAATGCAAATGAGTGAATGAATCAAGCTTTGATTGGCCTATATCATGAGCTGACATTTCTTAAATCAACAAAATACATATCAGTTATCAGACAACTGGAAGAGATCACACATACTATGCATGCATACAAAAGAAAATGATAACACACACACGAGAGAGAGAGAGAGAGAGAGAGAGAGAGAGAGAGAGAGAGAGAGAGTTTCAAACACACACACACACACATAGTGACACCCACACCACTTTAATAAACAAGCATATTTTTTTATTTCCAAATACAACATTGCAAACAAAAAAGCATGTTTTGATTTTGACCAAGCCAAAGCTATGAACAAAAACAAATTCAAGAAGACATATGGGGTGGGGGGGGGGGGGGGGGGGGGGGGGGGGGGGGGGGGGGGGGGGGGGGGGGGAGAAAGAAAAGACAGAGCTTAAAAAAACAATCCTATGCATCTTTTTGAAAAAAATACAATTTAATTGGTTTTTCATTTTTCTTCAAGACTGAAAATCAAGCACCCTTTAATGCCATGTCACTAGAACTAACTAATGCAGACTGAAAATCAAGCACCCTTTAATGCCATGTCACTAGAACTAACTAATGCAGACTGAAAATCAAGCACCCTTTAATGCCATGTCACTAGAACTAACTAATGCAGACTGAAAATCAAGCACCCTTTAATGCCATGTCACTAGAACTAACTAATGCAGACTGAAAATCAAGCACCCTTTAATGCCATGTCACTAGAACTAACTAATGCAGAAAAGAAAATTGCAAAGAATTGTTTGAAGAAAAACGTTTTATTTTAGAATTATCAACCTTCCTCTTCAATAATAATTTGTAATGAAATATTTAAGACGAGTCCTTTTATTTTAGAGGGCAAAAATGTTTAGGAGTATCGGTAAATCTGGGTAGGCCGACACTTAAAACGCTTCCTAGAGTTATTGAACGTTTCATCAAAGACTCCTATATTGAAGAGTGTGACGGAGAAAATATGAGAGGTCGGGAAGGTCAACAAGCTAACAACACCTAACAGAAATTCCACAAAATCATAAATATACAAAAAATGTTATCAGCTCAAATCGATTTTCATCAAACATACAATCCTGTCGCATAGCACAACACACTCAAAAGCGGATGAACTTACTTCAGGCTTAGAAACGGATATATACACAGAATTAACGGAAAAGTAGTCTGCGCTTGGTGAGCGCACATAATTATCTGTGCGAGTGTGTGTCTGCGCATGTATGTACATAAGTGTGCGTGTGTGTGTAATTCTGTGTCTGTTTGTCTGACCGTCTTTGGGTGTTTGTGTAATTTTTATTTCCCATTCTTTATGCTATAATTATGTTAAATATTATATGTGGTGGTGTTTATATGTGTATATTATATTGTAAACGCCTAGGGCATCTATATTATAATACGCGTGCCGACAAGAATTTTTCATCTCTATTTTCTCCTAAGTCGCGGCGATTTTTGCCTTCAATTGGGAAATATAGGGGCACGTGTAGGTGCTTAGCAATTCTTCCAAGTGAAATTCGCCAAGTCGTCGTTTAAAGCCGGGATTTCACATAAAAGTTGCTTAACAGAGGGAGGGATTTGAAAGAAAGACAGTTTCACGGCAGTGGAATAGTCTAGCAAAATGTGTCGTCTGCTAAACACGGTCATGAATTGACATGAAACTGAGCAAGCATTGATTAAGTGTGTGCTGTCTACTACAGTGTGTGTGCGTGTGGGGGGGGGGTTTTTTTTTTCCTCACATTTATTTTTCTCAAAGTGACAAAACCTAAGTCGGTTCTATGCGAGGCTTACAATTGCTTTCATGAAGCTGCGTCAGGTGTCCGACTGACTTGACTGCTTTCCCTTCTTCCTCTTATAATAATTTTTTTACATCGACTGCCGTACAAGCCTTGATAGGTCAATGGGTAAAGCGGTGCAAATCAGTAGATCGAGGCACGTCCGTGGTCGTGGGTTCGAGTCTGCCCCTAGCCACAATTTTTTCTTTCTCGGGATGGGCATCATTTTTTTTTTTAAAGGAGAGGGGAGTGGGCGTTAGGGATGGGGCACCACCACATATTTTTGGGTCTCTTTTCTTCATTATTTACATCTAACCATTTCTTCTTCTTCTTCTTCTTCGATCGCTCAGACAGGTTCCTATCAATTATGAACGCAGATGCTTCATGCTGCCGTGCGGAGCACGGGTTTATCTAGTTAGATTGATTAGGCGTGCTAAATGTTCAAATAATAATAATAATAATAATAATAATAATAAAAGAAGCAAATAGTTGTCAAAGTTACGACAAAATCATTTACGCAGGAATGTTTGAGGACAACGCTAAGAAAAGAAAAGAAACAGTCTAGGACAAACTTACTACTCCAAGGATTTGCTATGGCAATATGAACTGTTCATGCATTCTGGAGAAAACAGGTTATGGCAGTGGGTCTAAAGGCAGAAAAGAGGGCAGCCAAAACAAAAGATCGGATTTCAGAAAAACATGTTTACCGATGAACATGACTCACTTAGCTATAGGGGTCTCAGATTCAGGACAAATATCACTTCAATTGTCTTTGAGCGGTTTCGTAATTAAAGCTCTGAATTTCACGAAAAGGCCAAATTAAGAAACAGATGAGTTCACACAACTTTCACAAGGAATGGAGAAGGAGAGCACCGAACGGGAAAAAGAACAAGACCTGGACACACTGACTTAAAATAGGACACTGGGCAATCAAAAAGGATGCATATATACACAGGCAAAAATTAATAGATAAAATGCTTACATCAACATCATTTCAGAGAGAGAGAGAGAGAGAGAGAGAGAGAGAGAGAGAGAGAGTGAGAGAGAGTGCGTGAGAGACAGAGAAAATAAAGAGAGAGAGAGAAAAGAAGTAGGAAAGAAAAACTTTGAATCAACTGTTTAATCCAATTCAAACCAAAAAAACGATACAAAATCGTTATCATACAAAATTCATACATCAACGTAAAATAATTAAAAGCCCCCAGATATTTGACAATATTAAACAGCAAAATAATAAGATCCCCAACGCACAGAAATGCACCAGCCATCACCCGCACAGCCACACCCCATCGACACAAGTGATGACCCAAGGAACCCCCCTCTCTCCGCATTGAGGCTGCCGGCTGGTAAACCGGTCAGCCCATTATCAAACCTCCGCCCCTCCGATGCCGGAGTTTGGGCAGGAAGTCGTCATAGCAACGCGTCAAGGGGACCCTTGCGGGCATCAAGTCGGGTCAGTGGGGGGTGGTGGTGGGGGTGAGGAGGGTGGGTTGTGGAGATGGGTTGTTCTAGTCGGTGATGCGAGTATGGGTGGGTGCTGACATTACTGTGGCCGTTTTGATGTTGTCACGGCCCGACAGCTTGATGGCATCTGAAGAGAAACACACAAGGATTGACCTTATTTTAAACTAAAGACTGTTAAGCAATACCTATATTTCCTGACTTCTTCTTACTGCATTTGCAGGCCATATTGCCATAATGCATAAGGTATGCATGTGTCCGTTTTTCATTTTTCACTGGTCACCCCGCTGCGCTGCGTACAGCTGACACATTCCGATTTCGGAGGAGCTCAAAGGAGAATTTTTTTTTTTTTTTTAAAGGCAGGAGAATGGGCCAATAAGTCAGAAAGATAGTAGATGATAGAAAGCAAAGGGAAAAGGCAGAGTCAAAGAGAGTGGCAGATTAGAGGAAGTTACAAGCACAGAACTTCCAGAATTTGAGGAACTATTTTTACGAAAGATCCCCCGGTATCCCCACGGGGAGAGACTCGTGGAGGGGGCGGGGTCGTCCAGCTCTCCATGTGTGGGCACGAGGCATCCACCCACTGCCCCAATTTTTCCTGACTGAAACCCTCATAATGTGACTTATAACATAAGATCTTTTATTACAAAATCAGCTTTTGGTAAAATATTGCTGGGAGCGCTTTTTAATATAAGGCACTTTGTAGTCTGTAACTTATGGTACAGATGTTTATAGATCTATACATTCTATACATATTTATCAACAATTGCTCTCTTTCAGCAGTTGAATGAAGTAGTAACTTAGGAAAGACTAACCCAACTCTCCCCCAAAATATTACACATTAACTTATCAAACCCCAAAGGCATGACTATTAGTCTTATCCAACATCCCTACCCAAAACACTTTAAAAAGCCTATGTGCACACTGTCTCCTTTCTTTTTACACACACACACACTAACACAAACACTCACAGCAGTCATTGTATTCTTTCTTGGGTATACATTTCACACACATCCCCCCCCCCCCATTCACAGATAGACCAAGCACCAACACACAAACCCCCACCCCCAACACTAACAGTCACATATACACACACTCTCTCTCTCACCCTCACCCCCCCCCCCCCCCCCCCCCCAGCTCCCTCTCTCTCTCTCACCGCCCACCACCTTATTCTTTCTTGGGCATCTGGCACACATCTCCATCACAGGAGGGTGAGGCAGCGGCAGGGGCAGCAGCCCCGGCAGTGGCCCCCTCCTCCGGTGCGGCGGGCGTGCTCTGGGGCGCGGCGGGGTCTATGCCCAGAGCTTTCAGCACCTCGCCATTCTCCACGTGATCCGACACGCTCTCCTGCTTGAAGCTCAGCAGAGTCTTGCCCCCTGAGACAGCAGACAGGAAAAAGATGGAGAAACATCAACATTTACCACTGATGCACGTTTCTTGGGAGCACTGATGGCACAACGCGTCCTGGTTCCAGTTTCTCTGGACGAGTCGCTGCGCGCATAACTGTTACGCCAAAAAAAGGGGCCTAAGAAACACTTTAGAAAACGTTTGCGGAAGAATATTACAAGCTCTCGTCTGATTGGTCAAATGGTGTGGGAACGCAGAAAAAGAACAAAATCCCCCACCATCCCATCTGGCTTGTTCCTCCTCTTTTTAGTTCCTGCCTCCCTCCATGCCCCATCCCCTCCTCCCTGTGTCCACCTTTCTCCACCACCAGGACCCCCCCAGTCTGCATTCCATCCCCCCTCCTCCCTGTGCCCACCTTTCTCCACCACCAGGACCCCCCCAGTCTGCATTCCATCCCCCCTCCTCCCTGTGCCCACCTTTCTCCACCACCAGGACCCCCCCAGTCTGCATTCCATTCCCCCTCCCCCCTGTGCCCACCTTTCTCCACCACCAGGACCCCCCCAGTCTGCATTCCATTCCCCCTCCCCCCTGTGCCCACCTTTCTCCACCACCAGGACCCCCCCAGTCTGCATTCCATCCCCCCTCCTCCCTGTGCCCACCTTTCTCCACCACCAGGACCCCCCCAGTCTGCATTCCATTCCCCCTCCCCCCTGTGCCCACCTTTCTCCACCACCAGGACCCCCCCAGTCTGCATTCCATCCCCCCTCCTCCCTGTGCCCACCTTTCTCCACCACCAGGACCCCCCCAGTCTGCATTCCATCCCCCCTCCTCCCTGTGCCCACCTTTCTCCACCACCAGGACCCCCCCAGTCTGCATTCCATCCCCCCTCCTCCCTGTGCCCACCTTTCTCCACCACCAGGACCCCCCCAGTCTGCATTCCATTCCCCCTCCCCCCTGTGCCCACCTTTCTCCACCACCAGGACCCCCCCAGTCTGCATTCCATCCCCCCTCCTCCCTGTGCCCACCTTTCTCCACCACCAGGACCCCCCCAGTCTGCATTCCATCCCCCCTCCTCCCTGTGCCCACCTTTCTCCACCACCAGGACCCCCCCAGTCTGCATTCCATTCCCCCTCCCCCCTGTGCCCACCTTTCTCCACCACCAGGACCCCCCCAGTCTGCATTCCATCCCCCCTCCCCCCTGTGCCCACCTTTCTCCACCACCAGGACCCCCCCAGTCTGCATTCCATCCCCCCTCCCCCCTGTGCCCACCTTTCTCCACCACCAAGACCCCCCCAGTCTGCATTCCATCCCCCTTCAGGTCTCCACCCAGCTTCTCCTCCTTGGCCTGAAACACACACACATATATGAAATAGTGAGGCCAAGAGAGAGGATATAGTGAAATGAATGAGGGAAAGGAACTTCTAGTAAATTAACTCCCTTTTTTACCAAAGTTATTTATGGCACTGATTCGCCTGCCTGCAAAGTGAAAGTAGCTGCCACAACAATACAGACCCAAGGTCATCGCACATGTGCAAGCAAATACACATGTGCCACACACATATGCGAATGTACACACACATGCAGGCACGCACACACACACGCACACACACACTCACACACATGTGCACGCACACACATGTGCACGCACACACATGTGCACGCACACACACAACACACACACACGTGCATGCACGCACGATGACCTGGGAATGCAGAAGAAAATCTCCTGAGTAGCATAGAAAAGGTAACAAAAATCAGACATCTGCACACGGCAGAACATCAGCACTGATGGGCTAACTTTAAAAATGATGCATGCGTAAAAGTCACAAACAATGAAAACGAACAGGAATGAACTTCGATGCACCCACAACAAAACAAATGCCAGTTAAATTTGACTAATGTTTAACCCTTTCGCCACCAGCCATTTTTCAGCCCCAAAATACATTTAAACTGAACTGGGTAGAGAAAAAAAAATTATCTGCAAAATTGGGAATTCCTCTGTGACATGTATAACATTAAGCCTATCCTTACCTCACAATAATTAACCCTTTCACTGCCAGCCATTTTTCAGCAAAAAATTACCATTAAACTTAACTGAGAAGAGAAAAAACGACGAAAATTGAGTTTTACGTCCTCTTGGTCTGAATCAGACACATATGGGACATTTGTAAATACAAATATGGTGGGAACAATACTGGAGGCAATGCCCGGAGGCAGTACGACACCAGTAAAGCCCCAAATTTTTTTAATTACTACAGATAGGTGTAGCGGTGACCACGCCTCGGTTAAACCTCATCGGCTATGGCACCGCCACAAGTAGTGAAGAGAAAAAACCCTGCAATACTCATTATGTTGGGAATTCCTCTGTGACATGTACAACATTAGGCCCATCCTTACCTCCCAAAATAAAGAAAATTGGGTCTTTGGATAACAGGCCCTGATTTGATGCCTTTTAGACATGGGTGTTAAACCATTGTGCTGCATAAATGCGACATTGGCGGTGAAAGGGTTAAGAAAATAGGGTCTTCGGATAACAGCCATGATTTGATGCCATTTAATGACGTAGGTGTTAAACCATAAATGCGACATTGGCGGTAAAAGGGTTAAACATTGACTTGAATGGGTTTTTTAAAGTGTGTAAATCCACCTGTCGCTGGTCTTCAAGCTCTCACCTTACTGTAGGCCGTTCTGGAAGCCTTGGAAAAGATGGCTGGAAACAAGGAGAAGAAATTGAGCCTGCACATGAGACAAAGAAGATGGCTGGAAACAAGGAGAAGAAATTGAGCCTGCACACGAGACAAAGAAGATGGCTGGAAACAAGGTGAAGAAATTGAGCCTGCACACGAGACAAAGAAGATGGCTGGAAACAAGGAGAAGAAATTGAGCCTGCACATGAGACAAAGAAGATGGCTGGAAACAAGGAGAAGAAATTGAGCCTGCACACGAGACAAAGAAGATGGCTGGAAACAGGGAGAAGAAATTGAGCCTGCACACGAGACAAAGAAGATGGCTGGAAACAGGGAGAAGAAATTGAGCCTGCACACGAGACAAAGAAGATGGCTGGAAACAAGGAGAAGAAATTGAGCCTGCACACAAAGAGACAAAGAAGATGGCTGGAAACAAGGAGAAGAAATTGAGCCTGCACACGAGACAAAGAAGATGGCTGGAAACAGGGAGAAGAAATTGAGCCTGCACACGAGACAAAGAAGATGGCTGGAAACAAGGTGAAGAAATTGAGCCTGCACACGAGACAAAGAAGATGGCTGGAAACAAGGAGAAGAAATTGAGCCTGCACACGAGACAAAGAAGATGGCTGGAAACAAGGTGAAGAAATTGAGCCTGCACACGAGACAAAGAAGATGGCTGGAAACAAGGAGAAGAAATTGAGCCTGCACACGAGACAAAGAAGATGGCTGGAAACAGGGAGAAGAAATTGGGCCTGCACACGAGACAAAGAAGATGGCTGGAAACAAGGTGAAGAAATTGAGCCTGCACACGAGACAAAGAAGATGGCTGGAAACAAGGAGAAGAAATTGAGCCTGCACACGAGACAAAGAAGATGGCTGGAAACAAGGAGAAGAAATTGAGCCTGCACATGAGACAAAGAAGATGGCTGGAAACAAGGAGAAGAAATTGAGCCTGCACACGAGACAAAGAAGATGGCTGGAAACAAGGTGAAGAAATTGAGCCTGCACACGAGACAAAGAAGATGGCTGGAAACAAGGAGAAGAAATTGGGCCTGCACACGAGACAAAGAAGATGGCTGGAAACAAGGAGAAGAAATTGAGCCTGCACATGAGACAAAGAAGATGGCTGGAAACAAGGAGAAGAAATTGAGCCTGCACACGAGACAAAGAAGATGGCTGGAAACAAGGAGAAGAAATTGAGCCTGCACACGAGACAAAGCAGCAAACTGCACCCTTCACACAAACATGGGTGCAACTCCCCAACATGAAAACAAACTGAAAGACAGGGGTCCAGGGACCCATGGCCCCGGCAGGGTACAGGGGCAGAGCCCCGTCGGACGATTCAGGGGGGCAACTTAAGAGAGAGATATAACGAGACAGACAGACAGTTAAAATGATAGGCAGAGACATTTTGAGTCTGATAAGCCTTGTAAAATTATTACATTGCCTTTGTAAACTTCCAAGTCAGAACAACTAGACTAACTTCAAAACGCCCCAAACAGCATGAGGTCAAAATTTTTTGGGATGAATTAAAAAATCCTGAAGTTCAGTATCTGTTAAAATCAAAAATACTGAAATCATTGTAAAAATGAAAGAGTAGCACCCATGCACAGAGCAAGGGGACACTGCAAACAATTCTCTTCTTGGGGCCTGTTAAAGAACCCACTGTGGCTCAGTTTGCTACAATCGCTGGCTCCTAATCCGTCAGGTTTGCAGGTTCGAATCCAGCTCCAATCACAGTCAGGGCTCCCAGGGACCCCCATTGAAGTACTAAAATTCTAAAGGACCCTCTAAAAGAATGTGCAGGTGGTCCCAGGGATGCACTAGAAAAATTCGTTTTAGCATTCACAATGCCACTGGGACCGTCTATCCCGCCTCTAGGACCCTTTATACTGTAAGTGAAGGAATCCCTGGGACCCCTTGTTTTGCAGGACGATTGGGAGCCCTGACAGTGGTGAGTGGTGACAGTGGTAAAGGCAATTTACTTCTGTTTCCTCACTCCATCCAAGTGTAAATGGGTACCTGGTGTCAGTTGGGGGAAAATGTCCTTCGGATGAGACTTAAAACCAAGGTCCCTTGTGTGAACGCATGCACAAGGTCTTGCGCACACGTTAAAGCCCATTCCACTATTCGTTAGAAGTAGGCCATGTTGTGCCGGTGGAATGGATGACACGAACTCACAAAGCATGCATCTTCTGTGTCAATAGCAGTCTAGACGAAGATTTTATGCTTGGGGCAGGACAAACATCCCCAATCGGAAGAAGGGCTTAATTCTTTAAAAGTAGAACATGAGTTAAAATAGACAAGAAAATTAGGAATCAAGGATTTAAACAAATTTGATTATTGTAAGCTCCGCTCCATGTTTATTTGTTTGGTTTTTTAGAAATAAATGTAATGCTACTCTATATGCAGCAAATAAATTAACTTCACCAATTATGCATTCAGCATATCATATGGAAGAGGTTAAGCTAAACAAAAATATTTTCGATGCAATCATTGCTAAAGCATAAGTAAAGCAACTGACTTGGTGCACAGTCGGATTTATTTTGTGACAGTAAAATAAAACAAAAAATTCAAAAGGAAATCCCATGATGGAGATACTGTATTTTTCTGACTATAAGGCGCACCCCAAAAATGTGACCCAAATTTCAGATTTTGTTACTATATTTTCTTACTATTTCATCAGTCACATTACAACTTATAAGGCGCAGGGGTCTGAGTCTTTGAAAAAAGTATTGCCTTATAGTCCGAAAAATACGGTAGCCTAAAGACTAGACTTGCTTTCCTTTCCCACACAGATATGTGTATCCATTATAGAGGAAGCTTTTAAGGATAAAAAAGAATGTTTTAGCAGAGGACACCCACACAGACTGACAAACACGCACACACACCTCAACACACACACATTGCACTTTCATTACTTTTGTTCCTATGACACGCTTGAACAGAGTTTACACTTACCTTCTAAAACCCATCAGTTTATACGTTTCCTTCTTTGCGTCAATATACAAATCTGGAAAAGAAAAACCGACAGACTGATAAATTGTCCAGAAACAGAAACACTCAATCACACATTTTGTTTCCCTATTAATAACAAGTTACGCTTGTATCAGATGCCTGTGTGTAGCTTAGGACATGACAAAAAGAGCAAAATGTTCTGTTCCTTAGTTCCCAAAGTTCTAGTGTTAACATTACGAGTGTGACCGTTTTTGATTATTTCTGATTACCCTGCCACGTGGGCAGCCACACTCCGTCTCCAGGGGATTTGGGAGGACTGATGATGTTATGCTAGGAGCTTGTCATGGCTAAAGACAATCCCTGCATAACTATGCAGAGCATAACTACATTTTGATGTAGCCTTGGTGTTCTAGCCTGTCAATTGATCTGACACAGCCTAAAGCCAAGGTGAGAGAATCGGGTGAAAATTGGCAATGTTTACTGATCCACTGATCTAAAACTAAGCAGGTACTAGGTTAGACGGTAGTTTTTGAGCAACAGAGCTGCACATGTGTATGTTAAAATGAACACTGTAAGATTTCCACTACATAATATATTTCCACTACAATATATATATATCCAGGGGTGCAAATGGTAGGACGTCCCAAAACCTGACAATAAAATTCCTGAAACAATGAAAAGCCCTAAACCTGAAATTAAAGGTTGTGAAGAAAACCCAAAACCTGAAACTGAACTTTAATGACGTTTATGAAAGCCTCCAAACTGTAAAATCCTCAAACAGCAAAACTTTTGGTCGAGCAAGGATGTGTTTGAGTGTGTGTGTGTGTGTGGTCTTTTCATGTTTTCAAACCGCAAGAAAATCCTCTCACAGATTCTCTCAGTTTGAAACCTCCAAACTGTAAAATCCTCAAACAGCAAAACTTTTGTTCAGCAAGGTTGGGTGGAGGTGGCGAGCGCCTTTAGAACACACATATTACGTCAAAAACTTGACTACATTTACAATAAAATGATGTCATTTTGCTCGACAACCTTAAAATAGACGTTTCACTTATATTTCTGATCCCGCAATTTTTTCACACCTTGATAGCCTACAAACCCGGAAGACACGTTTTCGGGCAATCTAAAAACCTGACGCTACATTTTGGGCCACTCCCAAAACCTAAATCTTGGGCCACTCCAAAAACCAGAAGCCACATTTTGGGCCACCCCAAACAAATATCGTAAGCCACATCAAAAACCAGAAGCCACATCTTGGGCCACTCCAAAACCTGGAAGCTTCATTTTGTGACACTAAAAATCTGGAAGCCACATTTTGGGCCACTCCAAAAATCCGGAAGCCACATTTTGGGACACTCAACAACAAAAAACGGAAGCCACATGTTGGGCCACTCCAAAAAAGGGAAATCTGTTGTATGCCTAGTAATAAAAGATCCACCTTTCATATAATAACACTGATGCTCACCCCCAGCGAAGAACTGCCCCTGCTTGAACTCCTCCAGGCCGAGGTCCTCCAAGCCGATACCCACGAGGCTCACCCCCCGGGCATCCAGCTGAGGCTTCAGCCCAGACAGCTCCTTGGCATGGAGCCGGCAGAAGGCTCATCCGAACCGTCGCAGGAAGATCATCACACACGTGTGGTTGGCGTAGAGTGATTCGATGGTCACGTTCTGTTTGTGGGTTTGTACACACAAATATAGACTAAGGTATAATTATACATACAGACACGCACACACACAGATACACACACACACACACACACAACCAAACCGCCGCAGGAAAATCATCACATGTGGCTGGGGTAGAGGGATTCGATGGTTACGTTCTGTTTGTGGGTTTGCACAAACAGATGCAGATACAGAGAGAGAAGTAGAGAGATAGGCCTATACACAAATGCACGCGCACACACACACTTCGTTAAGACTGCCATGGAGTGGAACCAAGTGAGCGAGGCTACTGTCACCACAGGCTCCGTCAGCGCATTTTCATCAGCGCTGATCAGATCACCATCTGAGCCTGCGTCCACTGACCACTTGAACATTAGGGGTTGTTTGTTTTTTGCTTGCTTCTGGAAGTGGAGTCTGGGCCTTCCCGGCTGAACTGGGGGGGTTAATAGTATTAACCCAGGGTAAGCAGTATGTCTTTCTCCTTTCTATCTTTTTCTAATAAGGTATGCGCCCTCCTAGTTCCATTGCGTCTATCTTCAGAAGTGGCATCTGCGACGTATTCTACCAGATCCATATCCAGACACACACACACACATTATTGTTATTTCTCAATTTCAGTATTGGCAGAGGCTGCTGTTACGGGTCCGTAACCGCAGCCCCCAGGCTAAAGTTATGGCGTTCCGTCACAGGATGCATTAATTGTGCCCACGTGTCTTGGAATTTACTGACTAGACAACATGACCCTGGCCTTTTCCTGAACCCTATCCCTTTGGCTAACCAACCCTTGTGGAGTTCAATGTATGTTCAAATCATATAATAAAAAGGCAAGCATGTGTGTGTGTGTGTGTGTGTGTGTGTGTGTGTGTGTGTGTGTGTGTGTGTGTGTGTGTGTCTGAAACACAAAACGGGCCTTATAACTCCGCCGTTTTTCGTCCGAATCGACCGGCAGAGTTTCTAGTCAAATTGTATTGTGGCGCTCTGAAAAACATATCCCATCGTAAATCAACATAACCATTGAATATTTTGGAAGCTTCGATCAGATCCCCTCTACTTCTTCTTCCTTTCAGAGAAAACAAATCAAGATATTGAAGTCTATTTTCATAATTCACATTCTTACATTGTTTAACGAGTTTAGTAGCCCTACGTTGAACCTTTTCAATAGCAACAGATTGATATTTATATTTGGGGGACCATATAGTATTACCATACTCTAAATGTGGTCTTACTAATGCTTTATACAATTTGGTAAATATACAACGGTCAATGTTAATAAAAGTTCTTTTGATCAAACCAATCATTTTGTTTGCTGTATTGATACAAGTTTGGGTAAAGGTCAAGATGTGCCACCCCCCCCCACCTATCTCGGTTAATTGTATTTTTCCGTTATTGCCTTTCTTACCATACATAAAGCTGTATTTTAGGAACATTTTTAGCTAATAACCTTTTTGGAATACTAACCCTAACCCTAATCCTAGCCCTAACCCTAACCCTACCCCCCACCGTATAAGACGGGAAAACGCAACGAACCACAACTGTGACATTGTTCTTAGTCATAGTATATTCTTCCTGTGGATTATTTCTACCAATGTGCATGACCTTACATTGCATGGTCAAAGTAAACACCCAAATCTGTTTCCTCTGTAATAGCAGCTATTGGCTGGACACCATCATTTAGTCTCATTTCATAGTCACATTCAGGATTGTTCTTACCCACATGCAAAACACCACATTTAGATACATTAAAATACAAATTCCACTTATCGGACCAATCTTGCAATTTAATATGGGAGTCCAACCTGGTCAAAACAAGATTTACCAGCTATAACAGTACATGTGTATAAGATGGAAAACACGTGAAACCCATGATTTTGACCTGGTGGGTCCAGGGTCTTTAAGACTCATAAGAGGATGGGGAGGAGGAAGGACAGAACGCAGCCAGTAGGCCTTGTCGCAGTCAAAAGTGTAGCTCGTGCAAATCTGCCGCTCGCTACTATGAGAGTCTGTAATTGCGACATTGAGCATGAAAACAAATTTCACTTTTTTGTAGGGTTAGGGATAGGGTTAGGGTTAGGTAAATGGTTCAAGCAAAGAATGAGTGAAATTTGTGGTTGTCGCAAATACACTCTCATAGTAGCGAGCGGCAGATTTGCACGAGTTACACTTTTGACTGCGACAGGCCTTGGGTGTCGGTGTAACTAGTGTCACATAGATAGTGTGAGCGTGTCTCTTACTTGTCTTGAGTGAAAATAAGAAAATAAGAATTTTGTTGACGACAAATTCGACTAGGAAGAGTTGCTATCCCTGAACATGGTCTGAGTGAACTATTGCATTAACGCCGTAACCGTAGCCACTGGCACTGTGAATTCATTAATTGCAACATCGTCTCACGTCTCGTCTGCTATGCTAATTTTACTATCATCATGCCATGGCATGGTCACATGCCGATGGTGCTTTATTTTTATTTTTAAAGGCCACTTTTATCCATTTACCTCGTTCGTAGCGACACTCCGGACCAAGCACTTGGCTATTTTGGACAGTTCCATGACGGTTGACTCTTGAAATCGTTCAAGTCTGGGTGCAATATTAGAATCTGTGTCTACTTTCGCTCGGTCAAACCGTTCACTCAACCCCTTTTTTATGTAACAAAATCACGTGACAAAAGTTGGCCCAGTTTCCAAACGGGTCGTTCTTTTTGAAGATGACCCATTTCCAAATATTGGAGGAACTTTTTACCCAAATATTTACATAACAAGAAACTTTTGATCGCCCCATCACCCTTCTCCTCACTCCTCGACACCCCCCCCCCCCCTCCCTTCTTTCTTTCTTCTCGTAGTCCCTGATTTTACCCTAGATATTGAAGCTGAACCCAAGTAAATCTATACTAATAGGGTGACGTGTGTAGCCCTTTCTTGGAAAACTGATAATGTAATGTGTGTACCCTTTTCTCTTTCCCTCTTCCGCTTCTTTTTCTATGATCACCCCCACAGAAGAAGAAGAAGAATGGGAACAAGGGTCTGTGCGTTTCTCAGTCTGTCCGTGTGTGTGTACGTATGCCCGTACGCCTTCCTTATTCCTTATTCCTTCTCACCGTTGACTTTCTGTCACTGTACAGAACTTTAGGAGGATCTACAGAAATGCGTGAGATGGTACAGAAAGTGGGGGCACTATTCTTATTAAAGAGCCCCCGGTATCCCCACGGGGATTCAAGAGACTCGTGGAGGGGGCGGGGGTCGTCCAGCTCCCCATATGGAGGCACGAGGCACCACCCACTGCCCCAAAGGCATATGGAACAACCAGTTATACGACTTATTTATCTGCGGATACCTAGCCTAGAGTATAGAAGGCTCAGGGGTGATATGATTGAAGTTTATAAAATATGTCACCATTTATACGATTATTCCACTACTAACAGCCTACTAACTCTTTGTGAGGGTGATAGAACCCGTGGCCATAACTTTAAGCTGTACAAAAAAGATACTAACACCAGACTAGCACAAAACTTTTTTACTAATAGAGTAATAAATGCATGGAATAACCTTCCCGATGAAGCAGTTAATGCAAAGTCATTAAATTCATTCAAAAATATCATAGACAAGTTTTTCCAAAACAAAATGTATTCAGTTAATATACAGATTTAAAGGAATAAAACACAGATGCCTTAGTAGTCATCAGTGAATGAAGCCAAACCAAATAAAAATCAAAAAACATATTTAGAGGGCAAAAGGCTAAACAAAATAGCCTATAGTGCCATTTATGCTATGCTAAATAAAATAGAAGAAAATGGACAGAATAAAAAGAAGACAGAAAACATGACCCAGCCAGTCAGGTCGTGCTCAGTGATCGGCCCCCAACGTGATGCTGCGCCACTAAGCAAGATAATGACCCAGCCAGCCAGGTCACGCTGATAGTCGCCGGGTGACAGCAGCATAATAGTCAAAAGTGACTATGGTTGCTATGGCCACTGCAACTAGGGTTATATTGACGCCCTTGACAGTGAGAGTTAATCCCTTGTTGGTCAGTATCCAAAAGGGAATTCACTCTTGCAAAAGGCAGCCATTTAGTGGCCTCAAATAGGGTTATTGGCGAGAGTTACTCCCTTGTTTGGTCAGTAGGGGAAGACGGGGTAAAAAGCGCATGGGCGGGTAAGAAGCCCACCCCAATTATCTCATGAAATAAAGAACATTTCAGTCAAATTTGCCCATGAGACGAATGCTAGACATTAACGCTCGTCTCATGGGCAAAATGAGACTGAAATTTGCTTCATTTCATGAGATAATTGGGGTGGGCTTCTTACCCGCCCATGCGCTTTTTACCCCGTCTTCCCCTACTCAAGCATCTACTAAGGGCATTCACTCTTGTAAAAGGTGGTCGTTGCAGTGACCATAGGGGGCGGGGGGGGGGGGGGGGGGGGAGAGAGAGAGAGAGAGAGAAAGCAGTTATACGTGTGATTTGGAGACCGTGTCTATGGCACAAATTAAAGGTGCCTCTAGGTTCCCGCCTCAACAGCCTGTTCAGGGAGGTTGTTCCATATGCCTTTGGGGCAGTGGGTGGTGCCTCGTGCCTCCATATGGGGAGCTGGACGACCCCCGCCCCCTCCACGAGTCTCTTGAATCCCCGTGGGGATACCGGGGGCTCTTTAATAAGAATAGTGCCCCCACTTTCTGGAAGTTGTGTGCTTGTAACTTCCTCTAATTGTAATCTGCCATTCTGTTTGATTCTGCTTTCCTCCGTCTTTGCTTAATTTCTATCATTTACTATCTTTGTGACTTATTGGCCAATTCTCCTGCCTTTAAAAAAAAAATCTTCCAAATACTTTTTCTCCTCGATCTGAGCTCCTCCAAAATCAGAATGTGTTAGCGGTATGCAGCGGGCCGGGAGACCAGTAAAACTGGACATACGTGCCTTACCCATTATGGCCACATGGCCTGGGAACACAGAAGAAGGATAGTCAAGCTTACCTTAATGGTACGCCTGTGTATGAGCAAGAGAAGTTCCATTTCACAGCACACACCTAAAACACTGCGGAACCGAATCCTGACTGGTTTAACAAACAAAAAAGTCTTCAGTTGAGAGTAATTAAAAAGAAATATTATCTTTTTCAAATATTTGTTATTACAAAAAAGGGCAAACATTATAATCTTAATTATATAGAAGCCGGAAAAAAAATGTAATAAGGAAATTAAACAAGCTAAAAGAAAACATGAAAAGAGCATAGCCAAAGATTGTAAACTAAATCCAAAGAGATAGGTTTTGACAAAAATGTAATAAGGAAATGATTAAACAAGCTAAAAGAAAACATGAAAAGAGCATAGCCAAAGATTGTAAACTAAATCCAAAGAGATAGGTTTTGGAAGTATGTTCAATCAAAAAGTAATTTCAAATCAGGCATTAGTCCTCTGATTAAAGAAAACGGCGACGTTGCTGTTTCAGATTATGATAAAGCCAACACTTTAAAATTATTATTTTTCCAGTGTATTCGCCAGAGAGAAATTGGATAATTTACCTCCAGAGAACCCAGGTATGTGGTCTGAGGGTAAAGCAGTCACTGATATCATAGTTACACTAGAAGCTATTGGAAAAAACACCCTGAAGGAATTAGACGTAAAGAAGGCCCAAGCGGTCCCGATAATGTACCCCCTAGAGTTTTAAAGGAACTTAGTCAAGAGTTGGCACTCCCACTAAGCATCATATAGTAAAAAGCCAACTGTCCGTCCGTCCGTGTGTGTGTGTGTGTGTGAAACACAAAACGTGTATAACTCCGCCGTTTTTGAAACACGCTTCAAACGGGCCTTATAACGGCCGTGTTTTCGACCGAATCGCTTCAAATTTGCTGTGAGCCCTAACGGGGCGATGGGGGGGGGGGGGGGGGGGGGGACTAGGCAGTGGAGATTACAAGGGCTTGACCCTTTACACGTAATCTGTATTATTAAAAAATCAGGACTTTAGGCTTGCTATGACCAGGGCAAACTGCCTCCGGGCATTGCCTCCAGTATAGGGGGTGTTCAATACTGGGGGGTGGGCCATGGGGTTAAAACTGACCACGGGATCTGTATTATTAACTGCCACGGGGCGATTGCTAGTTCTTTTTAATAAGTCCGTGGAACATGAAACTGTCCCTACAGAATGGAAAAATGCTAACGTAATTGCTATTTTTAAGAAAGGAACAAAGAGTGACCCAGGTAACTACAGACCTGTTAGCTTGACGTCTGTTACATGTGAAGTATTTCATCTGTCTGTAATTAGAGATGTTCTTGTAGATCATATGTATATTAATAAACTGTATTCAGATTGTTAGCATGCTTTCTGTAGTCATAGATCTTGTGCTACACAACTTTTACATGTTATGGAACATTTTACAAACTTATTGGATAAAGGAAAAGATATTGACATCATGCTTTAAAGCACCTCTACTAAACAACCATTCCTCTGCCCTCCCCTCCCCACCTCCCACCCTGCATTCCCACACCTAAAAACAGACCCCCCCCCCCCCCCCCCCCCCCCCCCCCCCCTTTACATGCATGTCCCCTAAATACAAATACTCCTGTGCATGCATCATGCGGGGCCCGTGTTTCCCCGGCTGATCTGGGGGGACTTAACGGTCGTGCATGACACACTCTACATGCATCATGTGGGGCCCGGGTTTCCCCGGCTGATCTGGGGGGACTTAACGGTCGTGCATGACACACTCTACATGCATCATGTGGGGCCCGGGTGTCCCTGGCTAGACTGGGGGCATTTAACGGTCGGGCATGACACACTCTACATGCATCACGTGGGGCCCGCGTGTCCCTGGCTAGACTGGGGGCATTTAACGGTCGGGCATGACTTTTAACTCTTTTTTCCCTCTATCACACACCCACCCACCCCAACCCCCTCCATCCCACCCACCCTTTTTCTTCTTTTTTTTCAAATCAAATCTTCAAATATCTAACAAACTTCCTTCGGTTTTGAATCTCATGCCACCCACCCCCACCCCAACACCCTCCATCCCACCCCACCCTTTTTCTTTTCTTTTTTTCAAATCAAATCTTCAAATATCCAACTAACTTCCTTCGGCCATCTCATGAATATCTTTCTACATAGTAAACTGTGTGTCTGTAAATACTTCAGTTATTTCCTAACTACCTTGCAATAATTTCTTTTCCCCCATAATGTTATCATTTCGCTTTGTAGCCTACTCTATCTTTCGCTATTTCTCTCTTTTTCGTACTACCCACTAAAGTGCAACAGAATCTTCAACGTCATGAAGTTGGCTGCCTAAGGACAGGGACAGTGTATATACAAGCTTTCTGCTAAGGAGAAAAATAAGAAGAGGATCTATACTCAGATTTTAGAAAAAGCTTTTGACTCGATCGGTTCCTCATCAAAGATTGCTAATTAGATTACAGTACTATGGTATAACAGGTAATATACTAGCATGGTAAGATAGTAAGCAGTATGTTAATTAGAGTTAGCGATGCATGCTCTGGAAGTGCTGATGTCTTAATTGATATTCCACAACGGAGCACACTGAGTCCAATTCTTTTTACAATTTTTATAAGCGACTTGCCCCATACAATACACCATCCAATTATAATGTTGTACAAAAAGATTTAAATGCATTAGTCTCATGTGGCATACAAAATATATGGTGTGAATAATGTTTTAACCAAATGTACAGAAGAGAAAGATCTCGGAGTCACCTTTGATACAAAACTAAAATTTGATTTGTCACATACGTAATGTTGTAAACACTGCTAACAAGACGCTAGGAATAATAAAATGTCACTTTTCATTTTGAGATAAAGATACTTTCTTGCATCTGTATAAGGGTTTGGTAAGACCCCATCTAGAATATGGAAATGCCATCTGGTCCCCACACCTAAAACGACAATCATCTATGATGGAAAAACTGAGAAGAGAGCAACAAAGTAAAAACTACTCATATAGTGATATGTTGAAATACCTAGGTTTACCATCATTGAAAGCTAGAAGGAAAAGGGGTGATCTTATTCAATGTTATAGATTATTTAAATTCCATTGATTACATAAACATATCTGATTTTTTTCAAGTTATCAAACTATGACAAAACAAGAAATAGCACTAACAAAATATTTATTGAACATTGTTATACAAACACAGGGACATTTTTATTCAGTAACAGAGTGGCACCCCTGTGGAATAAATCACCTACTAATATGAAAAGTTCACTAAATACTAACTCTTTCAAAAATGTACTAGACAAGTGTGGATATTAAAGACTTATTATATGACTATGACGATTGATTTTAATCATCGAAAACCTGAAAAATAGATAGACCTTGATATAACATTAAAACTGCATAAAATGATGGGACTTTGAAAGCCTAACGGCTGTTCAACCTTTTTATCCCAGCTACATGTATCTTATCTGATCTAATCTGATGTGGCAGCTCTGAAAGAGTTTCACACACACACACACACATATACATACACACACACACACACACACACACACACACACACACACACACACACACACACACACACACACACACACACACACACACACACACACACACACACACACACACACACACACACACGCACGCACACACATTATTGTTCATCCACAATTTTCATTTTTTGTTAGCAACTCCTCTTTAAAACATCTCGTGGAAATCCCCCTTTCTCAACATCTGACCCATGCAGATAAGAAAGAGAGAGAGAGAGAGAGAGAGAGAGAGAGAGAGAGAGAGAGAGAGAGAGAGAGAGAGAGAGAGAGAGAGAGAGAGAGAGAGAGAGAGAGAGAGAGAGAGAGAGAGAGAGAGAGAGAGAGAGAGAGTACCGTGCAAATACGAATACGAAACTTTTTTTTTATGGAAAGCGGATAAGCTGAATCAACTTTTTTACACCATGCCCTCAAGCAAAAAGCAAACAAAAACATGAACGAATTTTACAGAAGAAAAAGGCAACCAACCAATGTGGACACATGTATCATGAAAAAAAAGACTGAGATTGCAAGTACATATATAATTTTTACATATAACAATTCAATTATAGGTACATAACATCCTGCAAACAGAAAAATAATAAAAAGAGAAGAACTCAACAACAAAAAAGATTGCAAGTACATATATCATTTTCACATATAACATAACATCCTTCAAACAGAAAACCCCCCACAAAAACAGAAGAATTCACCCCCAACATACAAGCGCGTGCACTGCACACACTCACACACTCAGTGACACATGATACATTGGCATGCACGCACACATACACACACACGCGCACGCACGCACACGCACGCACACGCACACGCACGCACACACACACGCGCACACGCACACACACACACACACACACACACACACACACACACACACACACACACACACTCGCACGCACACATACACACATATCTTATACAATACGGACGTTGTCCCAATAGGCTATAACTTCAGCATTGAATGATATGTATAGAAGTATATTGAAGGGTACGTGATGTGGGTATATGTAGTACTATTGGACATAATGCAAACAGTAGGCCTATACACGAATTTATAATTGATCAATTATATATATTGAAATATTTATGGTACGCCTTCCTGGGTATAATAAACTAGGTTTCGTTTTAAACATGTTATAATGTGCACTTTTCGTTCAATTTCGACACGAAAAGTACACCATAGACCTAACACTAGCTGAGCTGAATGAGTAAAGATTTGGTGGTTATCCAATTTCGCTTCAGGTAATAAGTAAATTCGACCAATGAGAAACATAAGGAAGTAGGTCTTTTTCTGATCAACCAATCAGAAAAACAGGAAGTCTTGCTTGATGGTTAATTTTATTTATTAAATTATCTTAATTGCAGAAAATAATAATTGAATATACTTTGGAATGTTATCTTTATGTTGTTGATCAGGAAATAGACAAATATTGTAGTTTAATTCTGACTATAAGATGTTAAAATTTACAACTGTTGGAGAATCGATCAATAGATTATCAGTCCATTACATTTCTTTGCTGAGTAGACTACATAAGACATAGGTGTAACCCTAGGCAAAATCAGTCACGTCATCTGTATCGTTGCAAATTCGGGACACTATTCCTGGAGTTGCGCTGGCTCCGGGTATTGCCTCCGGGGTCGTTCCCACATCTATCTACTAGTGTCCCATGTGTGTCTGTTTCGGACCGGAGGACGCTAAACGGATTTTCATCAAAATCAGCCTCATTGCCATTGCGTCGTCTTCATCCCCAGAAGACATTACCGTCTTCGGGAAGACCGTCCATAAGGGTCTTTGACCAATTGGACGAGGCTCACCTTCTAGCAAAATCAGTCTCTCTCACCCTGCTACCTCACTACCTGCACATCCTCCTTTGGGGAGCGATCCTCCTTGTTGGGCTGTGTGTTCTGCTGAGCTTGAAATAAACACAAATAAACCACTCCATGTGGCCCTGTGGTTAATTGGAGAGAAAGAGATCTCTAAGTTCCTTCCCCTCCTCTAAAGTCCTGCAATCCCCCTTTTTAACCTTTCAACAAACGTATGGGCATGTAGTCAGTGGTATTGTGGTCCTCTCGGTAGACACCATATATAGCCGATGCAGGTCCCGAGTTTTTAACCGAGGCGTGGTTACATGCTAGGGGAAGACGGGGTAAAAAGCGCATGGACGGGTAAGAAGCCCACCCCAATTATCTCATGAAATAAAGAAAATTTCAGTCAAATTTGCCCATGAGACGAATGCTAGACATTAACGCTCGTCTCATGGGCAAAATGAGACTGAAATTTGCTTCATTTCATGAGATAATTGGGGTGGGCTTCTTACCCGCCCATGCGCTTTTTACCCCGTCTTCCCCTACATCTGCATTGTTACAAAATCGGGACTTTACTGGTGTTGCACTGCCTCCGGGCATTGCCTCCAGTATTATTCCCACCATCTTTGTATCTACAAATGTCCCATATGTGTCTGTTCCAGACCGAGAGGACGTAAAACATCATTTTTCATTCATGGGCATGTAGAGAGAGAGAGAGAGAGAGAGAGAGAGAGAGAGAGAGAGAGAGAATTGAATTGAATGAATTGAATCACTTTTATTTTATAGAGAGTAACACGATAGAATAAGCAAATATAGTACATGCTTTTTCTTTTTACACCCAGCCCTATTAAAAATGAAGAAAAAGGCACAAACAAAGAGAAATAAAAAGCATGCAAAAACACGGTCATATATAATTATAGTAGTGAAATCTAACCTAACTTATATGCACACGACGCAAGTTGAAGCAAACGAACATTAAAAAAAGAAAGAAAAAAAGATGATAGTCAATAAATATAAAATTGGAAAATACATATACAAACAAGCATTCCTACAATACAATTATGGCTCATTTTGTAACTGTTATAATGTGAACTTTTCGTTCAATTTTGACACGAAAAGTACACCATAGGCCTAACCCTGGTTGGGATGAATGACTAAGGAATAAGTGGTTATTCAATTTCAGGTGGTAATATGTAAAATTCGACCAATGAGAAACATAAGGAAGTAAATCCTTTTTCTGATCAACCAATCAGAAAAACAGGAAGTCTGGCTTGATGAGTAATGTTATTATTAAATTAACTTATTTGCAGCAAATAATAATTGAATATACGTTGGAATGTTCTCTTTATGTTGTTGATCAGGAAATAGACGAAAATGGTAGTTTAATTTTGACTATAAGGTGTTAAAAGTTTACATGTGTTGGAGAATTGACCAATAGAGAATCAGGTCATTTAAAGTCTTTGTTGGGTAGGCTATACATATAGGTTGTAACCCTAGACCAAAATCAGTCTCTCTGACCTGCTATCTCGATCACTACCTGTACATCCTCCTATTGGGAGCGATCATCCTTGTTGGGCTGTGAGTATCAGTATTTTTCGACTTTGATTTATTTCATGATGGTGGTGTAGAACAAATTAAATTCGGTCTTAGGATTGCAACTATTTAGCTGAGATGCTAATTCATTTAGAGCTTAGAGAGCTTGGGATAGCTTCTTTATAATTCATTATAAAACTGATGAAGTAAGTCTACAGAAATGATCAAATTGATCTAGGTGCATGATAGACTGAATCCTTGTGGAAAACAGTCCTAGTAAAAGAATGCGAGGAATTAGTGTGTCGATTTTACAAATCAATGTTACAAGTACGGGTTTTAAAGATTGGAAACGTCAGTAAAGAAATCTGAGCTTCGAATCTGTAATACATGTCGTAGAGGAACTTCGACTAAAATCGGTAACAAACGTCATAATTGGATGACCGGTTGAAACACGTGGCGGAAAGAGATTTCTATATTGAATGAGTAGGTCGCACGTCTAGCGCAACATTCAGTCATTGCCGGACTGTCCCCAGTCTCATCTCTCTCTCTCTCTCTCTCTCTCTCTCTCTCTCCTTTCTTTGTGTGTAAGTCTGTAACTTTCTTTAAGACCAAAACTATGGTTCGTTTTGTGGATCAAAAGTAGCATTTTGTTGTTGTTGTAGACAAGTAGATTTTATGATCGTTTTTGGGTTGGATATTTTGGTTTTGTCATGTTTGAGTTTTTTTGTCATGTGTCATGTGTAATGCTTGGCATTTAGGTGACTTTCATTGGCTAATGAAAGTCCATGAGGGGCTTTCTTATTTTTCTGTCACATAGAAGTGATAAAGCTTAGAAGAGGCTCTCTGCTATTTTGTGTTGTGTATCATGTATGTTTCCATTTTAAATCTGATTTTCAATTCCTTTTTGTATTTCTGATTTTCAGATTTTTCGCCGGAGAGAGATGTTCAGTTCTCATTGCACTGGATAGAATCAGCATCGATGACAGAAGGGAGGACAAGACTTGGCAAGTTTTACGTGCGTTATGAGTCGATTGTGGTAAACAGTTATAAGTCGGGAACTAACCCGGATATTACGCATGCGTACTGTACTCTGTAGTTCGGCAACCATCCGCCATTACCGCAAGAATGGATTCTACAGCGGCTGCAAGCGCACCTGAAGATCAAGTATCTCCAGTGAATGGCCAGGCTGCAGATGGCCAGCGCACTCCAATCGAGGTGATCCCAGGAACAAACCTGTATGTTAAAAATCTAAACGATAACTTTGATGATGATAGTTTGAAGAAGTTGTTCGAACGATTCGGAAACATCACCAGCGCAAAGGTAATGACGAACGAAGGTGGTCGTTCACGAGGGTTCGGATTCGTATGTTTTACAACTATTGAAGAAGCCACGGAAGCCATGCGAGCTATGAATGGTCAGATCGTCGCTTCGAAACCTTTGTACGTCGCTGTGGCGCAGAAGAAGGAAGAAAGAAGAGCGTTCCTGACGAAGCATTACAGTCAACGGATGGCCGGAGGTGCGCAGGGCGGTAGCCAACCACCCAGCCAAATACCTACCCCTCCCGGTGCTTCCCCTCAAGCTCAACCGTCCCCTCAACTGCCGGTGTCCAACGTGGTTCCAGGCCCTGGCCCCCAGACCCCCCAGCCCCAGCCCCCCATTGTTGCCACTCCTCCCTTGCAGCAGCAGTACGGAGGGATGAACAACTTCATGCTGATGACCCCCCAAGTCGGACACGCCGCTGCCGCTCAAGCCGGTTACTACTTCACCCCATCCCCCTTAACCCCTACACCAACCACCATGCACCAGATCTATGCTCCGGCCGCCGCTGCCCGTTGGCCGGCGCAGGTTTACCCGGCCATGCCCACGCATCAAAGTCCAGCGGCAATGGCCGGCGTGCGATATCCTCACGTTCACAGCACGCCCACCAGCCCCCAGGCTGCTTCCATCGCTCTGAGTCCTGCGGCGGTACGCCCGGTGCATTTAGGTCAGCAGAGCTACAACACACCGCTGTTCTCCCACCCGCCTTTAACGATGCCACTGGGCATGGCCCACTCGGCCAGTGTGAACTCGTACCAGGGGGTGGCCATGCACCCTGCCATGCACAGCACCGGGATGGCCACCTTCCCCCAAGCACAGACTCGGTGGGGGCTGCACAGCCATCAAGGCGACCCATGACAGTGAGCGCTGCTGTGCTAGGCTGGGGTTGTACAGTGTGTTGTTTTTGTGATGAACCTATTGTGAGACAGATCGCATGTTATGATGTTATGCTTGATTTTTTTTTGTGCCCTCCCCCCCCCCCCATTTCTCGAAACAGCCTGCCAGGATGTTTTATTTAAGATCAACCAGATTGTGAACTTCCAGAACAACTATAAATCATTGGGTGCAATGTGTTAAATTCTGTTTCCTTTATGATCAGGTGTGGTCCTGTGCGCAGTGAGCGTGTCGCCCTGTGTGTGTGTGGGGAAGAATATCTGCAAGAGAACTGCCTAGTCCTTGTTGTTGGCCTGTTGCTGTTTCCAAGTGGTGGAGGACGTTTCTGTCGGGGTTTGAAAGAAGTCATGGTGTAGTGTGGGCCCGACCTGTTGCCAGTTGTGATGCGTCTCGACCGATCCTAACTATTTATTTGCCTTGCTTTCCCGTTCAGCGTCGTTCGTCAGATGACATTTTCAACTGTTGAAGACTTGAAGATGTGATTGTGAATTTTGTCAGAACAGTTGATAAATTGTAATGTTTTTTTCGTTGTTGTTTTTATTTTTAAGAATGGCAAACGCTGACTAATATTGGTGACTTCATTTATAGCGAGTGAATCCTCCTGTTCATCTGTTTGTGTTTGTTACTGTTTAGTAAACATGACTGTTCTTGAGATTGCGCTTATTTTGGGTTTGTTTTAGTTCATGCGTTTTAAATGATATGAACTGCAAGTTATTTTCAGTTTAGGATGTACTTGTATTGTAAACATCCCTGGTTGTCTTGAAGAAAGATTTTCTCCAACGTTTTGGAGGGAAGTTTCTACACCATGTCCATTGAGTGCTTTCCATCAATGAATTAGGGGTATATAATATTTGTGGATATGTCTCTTGCCCATCAATTTTAATCATAGTTTGGATGAATGCACATTTGATTCTTAATTTGTGTGCCCTGTACTTTGTTTTTATGAATTGAAGTAAAATTTGAAAACCTGGGTGTTTTTTTAAGAACTGATCTGACAGTGAGTGATCTACAGTGGAACCTCCCTTTTACGACTTTGAAAATCATCCAAAATAAGGTCTTAAATAAGTTGTATAAGGGAGGTAATTTTAATACTTGCAAAGAAGGGCAATGTCCCAGAGAAATGGGTCTTAAGTGGGAGTCTTATATTATCAGGGGGGTTGGGGTCTTGTGAGGGAGGTTCCACTGTATATTTGTCAAGTTATGGGTTTTTTTCTAAATAGAATTTTTCCTAGTTGAAACAATGACTTGAAAATCAACCCTGTTCCTTTTAAATCTACGGCATAATATTATTAGTAAACTGGGAGATTGTAGCCTTATCTTGTCATAAACTGTCCCATTTCATTTTGCTGTCACAGTGTCTGTCGAGCTCGCAATTTCGCCATTGTTGTTTTAAAGTCTTTCCTTGAATTCCACAAATACATAGTCATTTTTATTTTAATTTAAGTTAATTTAAAGGTTATGTATTTAAAAAAAACCCACTTATTATTTTAGGATTCCTCATTTTCTTTCTTCAAAATCAAAGGTGTGTTGATTACTGTTTTAATGATTAGCAATAATGCAAAGTCTGTTTAAAGATGGACCTTTTGCATACATGACACATGTGCATGTTAGTTGTTACTGAAAACGTTTACTCACTATTGAATGTGAGTCCCCCCGTGGGGATACTGGGGGGTCTTTTGTACAAATAGTTCCCCCACCTTCTGGAAGTTCTGTGCTTGTAACTTCCTTTAATTCTGTCATTCTCTTTGACTCTGCCTTTTCCCTTTGCTCACTGTCATCTGCTATCGTTCTATCTCACTGGTCGATTCTCCTGCCGTTTTTTCGGTAAATTCTTACAAAGATTTCTTCAGCCAAAGTCAGACATGCTGGGCCTACCCATTTCTTAGGCGCATAACGGCAGCATGACGAAGAAGAAGAAGAAGAAGAGATTGAGTATATTTTAACATACATTAAGTGCGTTGGTGATCCGTGCCCAGAAAAGAGATATTTTGCAATTTTAGTGATAACTGCACAGTAACTGGATTCATGGGATTGTCTGAATTAAAATGGATTTAAAGTGAACTCGTTCAGGTATCATATTATAATCTTATTCTTAATCTTAGTGATCGATTTTCAATGAAAACTAAGATTAGTCAGAAATCCTTGTGCATTTACAATTATTATAAATAATCCACTATTATTCATCAAAAACCGGAAAAGCAACAAGGTTGTTGATAAACACTTTCTTCGAGCTGCTCCATGAAGTCCTTAGTGTTGGGGATTAATTTTCTGTTTATATACCACGCATTCCATGCCCCCCCCCCTCCCCACCTACCATAAAATGTGGACTATAAGCCGCTACTTTTCCCCTCAACTTTGGCCCATGCGGCTTATATACTGATGCGGCTTATCAGTGGGTTTGTTCAATTCTATGTTTATCAGTATCATTAAATCTGTTTCCAGCCACATTCGCAAAATTGGTTTTGACAATTAATTGATTAAAAAACATAATTTCAAATCCTATGTTTAAAGTGTTTAAGAATATTACTTACATACTCCTGATGTAATAGAATGTGCATGTGTTCATTATCTGTAATAAGGCAGGCAAAATCTACTGCTTTTTGCTTTAACTTTAAGTAACACCTTTTTGCGAATATCATTTTCTCTGCGCCTTATAAACTGATGCAGCTTAATATGTGAATAAATACCTGGTATTCTGTCAATTTAAGGGATCATGCGGCTTATGTACAGGTGCGTCTTATAGTCCAGATTTGACAGTACTTACCCGTTCCACCTAGTGACCTATACAAACTGTTCTGGGAACCTTGTAACTTGTTTCGTTGCAAACTGTGTTATTTAAAAGTTAAACCGATTTGACTTTGGTTGACTTCTTGATAGGAGACTGACTGACTTTTGTTAATTGGAGAAAAGGTAGTCTAGGGATATTGGTTAGATTTTTTAATCCTAGAGGTGTTTTATGATTAGGGTATTTTTTAATTAATTTCATGATCGGATTATGAATGTGAATGGCTACCATAGTAGTTTGCAAGTAAGGTGTGGATGATGATGATGTTAGGTTATAAATTGTTGTTCCGTTGACTTTGTTGTATGTTATCATTGATAATGATTCACAATTGTTATTGATATGTAATTGCATTGTTTGTTTTGTGAGTGGTAGAATTTTTATGAAAATGTGAGTGTCCACGTAGTATGATATAATATGAATATGATTACCTCAAATTTCATCCATTGTTATGGGTATTATTACTGAGTAGTACTAGTAGTACCTACCATCCAAGGATAAGAAGTGCGGTAACCAGTGTGTATGTGTTATTAAATCATAATGTGCCTTTCAGTTTTATTCCTCAACCATTTGGAGTGCACACCCATCTTCGCTTCATTCTCCTCCCCTTCTCCCCTGTCCTTGCCCCTCTCCCATGCTCTACACACACACACATGCACGCACACGCACACACACACACACACACACACACACACACACACACACACACTTTTTTACAACGCAGAACAGATACTTGACACTTTAATTAGTTTTAACTGTTATCAGGTGTTTGGTTTTGTTTTGTTTTTTTCTTCATTTTTTGTTCTCTCAGCTCCTTATGCTTTTTGAGAGAACTAAAGGTAGGTTCAAGATTGCGCCTGTGTGTTGAATTCTCGATTCTAATGCTGTATATGGAATTCCCTTTCTCGTTAAGGGCTGATTTGTTGCAGGATATTCATAACACAATGTTACAAGCCACATGATATGGTTTGCTTGCCTGTGTCAGTGTGTGTGTTTAAAATAATATAATTTGAACTGTTATGTAATGGTCTGTTCGGTTAATGACTTGGTCTGTGAACTTCTGTTTGGGGGGAAAATAACATTTGAACTGTGAAATGTTAGAAATGTTGCCAGTAAGCATTGTTTTCGTTTTTCTGTTTGTTTTTGACGTGATGGGTTTCGTCGTGAAGGGGTTTTCGTGTTGTGATGTGAGTGTTTCGAAACTTTCGTTCATATGAAAATATGAAACTTGATTGAAAATAAAATGAATTGATATTGATATTACATGTATTGATAATGCCATTGTTGTTGAGACTTTGTGAATGTCATCATACTCATGATGTTGATGATGCATATTGTCATATGTGGCATCTTGGTCTGTCTGATTCAGTGATGGAGTGTGGGAAGGTAGAGATGTGATACTGATACTACAGGGAGGGAATGTGTCGGACATGATAGAGTGTAATTTTGCTTCACCCCCTCTCATACCCCACATAATCAGGCAATCCACGTTTACTGAGCGTAACAGGAAATAATTCATTGACTATTAGCACTGAACATTATATTTATAATGTCATAATATTGCAGTTGAGCATCTCTCCGTCAGTTTATTACCTCCCTTGCACAGGTCAGTGTGGATATATTGCAGGACTGAGTGTGATCATTGACGAAGGGATGATTTATTAACAAAAATGGTGGTGTTGTTTGTCTTTGTCAGTTTGTCAAATAGGTTGCGTGGTTTGCAAAGCTCAACGCCAATATCAAATGTGTTGGAATGACGTGCTGTTTTCACCGTAATATGCACTCATACAGGTATGCAGGAGGGAACATAATATTTATCAGTGAGAAATGTATTCAATACCAGCGATTCTTTTTGTCAGCCAGATGTAGTGTTAAGATTATTTCATTACTCTTTGGACCGGAAATTTGTTATCTGGACTGGTCTCATTTGTTTTCTTTTTGTTTTATTGGCTGAACCGTTCAGTGATCGTAGCTCTTGTTTTGTTCAAACTGGATTCGTTGTAGCGAGTTTGCTTGTTTCAACTTGCGCATTATGGCACAAAAATCCTAAGCTTTAGTGGAATTAATGCGAAAATTAGAAGACTTGGAAATTTAACTTTATAATTATTACCTTAAATTTTAGAAACTTTCTCCTATGATAATTTAAATCAAGTCAGAAGGTACTGGTAGTATGCAGTCCACATTACACCTTGTTTTGATTAAGTATGAATTAGAACCAAGCAATTGGTGTGTTCCTTTAAATTAAAAATAGGATAACTCACATACATGTGCACACACATACACAACACACACACACTCTTCATGCACGTTTGTCTGAATCACTTTTAGTGGAAGTACATACAATTGAAGAACACACACATACATGCGCGAATGCGCACACACACATGTATACTAACAAGCTCAATGGTGCATTTTATATTTTGCTCAGCTGTTAAGCGGTACTAGAACTGAATTTTTTTTTGGCACCTGGCCTGCTTCCCTTCCTATCAACTCCAGCCTCAACCCATAGCACTAACAGCTTCCATTATTGACTGAACATTTTCCAGGGAAATGTCATGCCAAGGCGACGTCACAGCATTTGTCATGTCGGTTCTGACAGTGCCAGGTTGTGAGGAAAATCAATGGCTGGACCATGAACCTTTGCCAAAAATAATACAGTGCATAGTTCGTGTCTTTATTCATCGTTGGTTTTGCTGCATCATTCGTTTTTATTGATTAACAATTTATTTTGCTTTAAAACAGCATAATTCGGTTGTGTGTGTGTTCATGAATGGTATACGTGTGCTCTGTATTATTATTGCCTGTAACTGACCGACAGAAAGTTGACTCCATTTTTTTATTTTTTGCATCACTGCTAATACGACTGGTTTCAGTGCTGTTGTTTTTTGCTTTGGAAAGGAGATATGTCTTTTTTTTCTTCTTTTTTTCTTTTTTTTAAAAGGGGTGGTGGTTAAGAATCAGAAAAAGAAGAGAAAAAAGGACCAAATACATTTTAAAACTAATAATGTAATATCCTAACAGTGTCATCTTCACTCCATGCGTTGTTATTATATGGGATATTAATTTATTATTACCCCTCCTCACTCTCCCATCTCCCGTGATTATTTGGGCCTGTTTCTCAGATAATGTAAAGTTTATGTCTATGTTGAACAATTTTTGGTTACCTTGAAGTCCATCACTTGCTTTAGCGCCTTTGTAGGTGCTATGGTATCCATGGATTTATGCCGATTCTTTGTAGATTTGTCATTACATCTGAAGCAAAAGTTCCTAGGAAGGGTGTCATCATCTTACATAAAGCATTTCTTTTCCCCAAAACAATAAGCCACTGTTTTCATTAATCTCGCTCTGCATACTAGTATCACAAAACTCTTCAAGTAAGCGCTTTGGGCTCATCTGAGGTAAAGCGCTATATAAATGTACAATTATTATTATTATTATAAGTACAGTGGAGAACTGATAACTCAAAAACACTGGATAACTCGCAATCATTTTTGGGTCCCAGTGTAATAATCTCTATGTTGAAAAGTCTTTTTAACTCGAGATATTGGCTATCTCAAAATAACATTTCTGTCCCTTCAGTTGACAGTTCTGACTTAAGCGATTTTTACTGTAATTCTAAAATGTGTAGTCCTTAAATAGACACGTCATTTCACGCTGGTTGGAGCTTTTTGCAGTCGGTGAGGCTGAATTACAAGCAACCCGAATTGAAAAACTTGTACGTTATAATCTCCAAGGTCCAGTTTTGAAAAGTCAAACTGTTTTGTGCAAAGTGAATCTTTTGTTAGTGAAAATAAGGTAGATAAAATAAGATAGTGTTCTTAAGGTAGATAACTGTTTAAATTAACTCCCCTCCACCGAGAATGGACAATTCCGCCTAGCCAAGTATGACAGCGATAGTCAAAGGGAGACAAACCCAACTTCATCCTAAAAAAAAAAGGACTAGCCAGGTTTGCCTTTACGACCCTCATTCACACAGAACACAGCAACATTGGTAGAGAGAATGGTTTGTGTTCATTGTTTTTCGGTTAGGTCTCCCTCTCTTTTTTCCACCCTGCCCTCTCTCCTTCATCTAGATGCTGAGTTGTTGTAACTTGTAAGTGATGAACTGCTTTGGGTTGCAATGGGGGATTTTATACAGTCAAACCTCTATATATAAGACCCGCCGTTAAAAGACCTCCTCTCATTTAAGACCGATTTTTTGGGAACATGTTGAACTCTTCCTAAGAAAACTGACCTCTGTTACAAGACCAACACCAATTTACGACCAATTTTTCCTGACTTTTTGGAAGTCTTAAAATAGAGGTTTGACTGTATTAAGCAAGTTGTTACGTTGTTTGATTTGGTTCAATTTCATGTTCAAAAGACTAATAATCATTACAGTAATTCTCTTGCTGCCGTTTCAGTATGCAAAAGCGCTTTAAATTTTCTGTTGTTGAACTGAGGGTTTTTTGTGTTTAAAAATAAATAAATCTGGTGACCCCAAAGTTTGCTCCGAGAAATGGAAAGGTCGGTTTTGTAATGTAAGGGACAAAGGAGAGCAGATTGGCTAGGCCATACAGTGGAACCTTCCCTGTTAACCCTTTCACCGCCGGTGTCGCATCTTTGCACCACAATGATTTAACACCCCATGTCATTAAAACCCTTGAAATCAGGGTCTGTTGTCCAATGATCTTGTGTTCTTAATTTAGGGCAGTAAGGATAAGCCTTATTCTAAGCATGTCACAGATAAATCCCCAATATTGCAGATGAATTATTTTCTGTACCAAGTTTAATGGAAAATTGTGGATAAAAAATGACTGGCGGTGAAAGGGTTAAGACTCCCTCTCAGATGTGACCCAAACATGTTTCACTGATTTTCCCCATTCATGACATACCTGGACTACCCAGTGACCACCTCCCTGTTTAGCCCTTTAACCGCCAATGTCGCATTTCTGCACCACAGTGGTTTAGCACCCATGCCACTAAAAAGCATCAAATCAGGGTCTGGTATCTGAAGACCGTAATTTGGGGAGTTAGGCCTAATGTTAGACATGTCACAGAAAAATTTGCAATATTGCAGATATTTTGTTCTCTGTGACTCGGTTAAGTTTAATATATTTTTGGCTGAAAAATGTCTAGCGACGAAAGGGTTACTACCCCTTGCTACTAAGACCTTTTGCTGGGTGATTTTTCAAGGTCTGAAAAGGGAGATTCCACTGTACCTGTTCAGTAGATCCAATGGCTCTTACCCCCCTTTTCCCCATCGCTCCCCACCTCCACTCCATCCCCACCTTCATATCTAACACAGTTTTTCCACTCAGTGTTTCGTTACCCAGAATTTTAGGACCCCCCCCCCCTCTTTTTTTTAATAACTCCATTTCCGTAAAGGCACAGCAGATTGTAATTGTTGATTTTATTCATCCTTTCCAGACCAGACTGCTGCAGAGGGTGTAGACAATGGGGAGGGGAGGGGAGGGGAGGGAAGCATTTTTTAGGGAGTGAGGATGAGCGGGGTGGGAATGTATTCATTCATAAATGCTGCAGGCGGCGAGCTAAAGCTAACTTCATGATCGAAGAGTGAAGGAGGAGAGGAAGTCAAGTGTGAATATTTTTACGATAAAACCTGCTACAACTTTTTATATATTTTTTTCTTCTCTTGGATTTTGTTTGAGTTCTGCTTTCTTTTTTTGAAACTTGAAGCATCTGTTTTGTTTGCTACTTTTCTGAAATACAGAATTTTTTTTAATTTTTGTTTTGTTTCTCCCCTCCCCCTCCCCCCCCCCCAACTTTCTCCCCCTCCCACCTTCTCCCTTGCTGTCCTCTACCCCTACCCCCCCCCCCCCCCCACCCCCACTTCCCCTTCTTATTTTAAAAAAAAGAAAAGAAAAAGGCACAAAAGAAAGAAAGAAAACTAATGATGTTCTTTTGGGTTATTTTGTGCAAGGGCAATAAGCGTGAAGTGAACGGTGTGAATTATCAGAACTATGATAGAGTGACGTGCCCATGGTGTGACTGTGAGTCAGTGAGCGCTCTTCTCACGATTAAGAAAGGGGAAAAAAAGATGTAGGTGTCATGTTACTGTATGTTTTGTTGTTTTCAGGTTGTTGAACGTTGGTCAGATACATTGATGAGTGTTTTGTAATAAGTGGTCGAACATTACGCCGTGACAGTGACCATAGCTGTTGACGGGACTATAATGGGGAAAAAAACGAAACTAAAATAAAGGAAAAAAAACGTGTGATGTAATTACCCGATCGTCTTGGACTAGTATGAAAATGTAAATAACATCAGGGGAAACTATTGAGCAGGATTTGTTTTGTTGTGTTGTGAGTGTGACTGTGTGGTTGGTTTATTTATTTCAAATAGAATTTGATGCGGAATGAAAGGTTCTTGTTTCGGTGTTACGTAGTCGTGACACCGGGTGTTTGTTAATTGCGTGACTGACAGTGACACTCAGTGTGGAAATGTAGAGTAAACAACGTGCTCTGGATGTGTGTTTGGGATTGGACTGTGAAGCTGGATTGTGACTGTTAATTGCGTGACTGACACTCGGTGTGGAAATGTAGAGTAACAAATGTGCTCTGGATGTGTGTTTGGGATTGGACTGTGAAGCTGGATTGTGACTGTTAATTGCGTGACTGACACTCGGTGTGGAAATGTAGAGTAACAAATGTGCTCTGGATGTGTGTTTGGGATTGGACTGTGAAGCTGGATTGTGACTGTTAATTGCGTGACTGACACTCGGTGTGGAAACGTAGAGTAAAAATACGTGCTCTGGATGTGTGTTTGGGATTGGACTGTGAAGCTGGATTGTGTCTGTTAATTGCGTGACTGACACTCGGTGTGGAAACGTAGAGTAAAAAATGTGCTCTGGATGTGTGTTTGGGATTGGACTGTGAAGCTGGATTGTGACTGTTAATTGCGTGACTGACACTCGGTGTGGAAATGTAGAGTAAAAAATGTGCTCTGGATGTGTGTTTGGGATTGGACTGTGAAGCTGGATTGTGACTGTTAATTGCGTGACTGACACTCAATGTGGAAATGTAGAGTAAAAAATGTGCTCTGGATGTGTGTTTGGGATTGGACTGTGAAGCTGGATTGTGAAAAGCTGTTACAGATACTGAAAAAAACAGTCCTTGTGAATACAGAATAGAGAGAAAGGTGGCAGAGTGGTTAAAGTGTAATGCGTGACTGCAGCGTGAGTGACCCGGGTTCGAATCCCGGCCTCGCCCTTTCTTTCTAGTTTGACAGGAAAATCGAACTGAACGTCGAGTCCTTCGGATGGGGACTTAAAACTAGTCTGACCTGTGCGTTTTATGCACGTAAAAATCTCACGGCAGTTGAAAGTCAGTAAGAGCAGGGCCCCGCTGCCTGGTATGGCCAAATTGATAGCTACGTTTTCCAAGTGTGCCCACACCCCCTCCTCACCCTGTGCCCCCCCCCCCCCCAAAAAAAAAAAAAAAAAAAAAAAAATGGGTAGGCGCTGCACTTGCGGCGACACGCTCTCCGGGGGAGAGCAGCCCGAATTTCACAGAGATAAGTCTCTGTGACTAGAATATACCAAATACCAAATAGTTTTATTTTTTGTTGAAAACCCCCCCAACAACATTGAATGATAGTTTAGCCCGAGTTGACAAACTAAAACCAGCGAACTGCTGTGATTTATTGTGCAGTGATCATTCGCGAAAATGTTCGTGTTTAGGGAAATAAATGGGTCCTAAGATTTATAACAATATTATATTTCCATTCTATCGAGAAGCTTTTTGCCATTAAAGTGTTAACCACGCCAGACGATAACGTCACATTACCAGTTGAAAGAAAATGTATTGTTGATTTAAAGCAAGTCAAAAATTTTGGGGCAAGTGGAACATACTCATAGTTATTTTACGATGGCAAACATGGGTTTTAGACATCAATAACCAAACATTAATGTTTACATAGAACAAAAGCGGAGGACCACTTGATTGTCGGCCCAAATGTTACAGCTGCTCCATAGCATTTGTTGAATTTGACACAGATTTCAGTCAGTGTTGATCAGCATTACGACAAATTAGTGACAACGATGTTTAAGCGCCTTCAGACCTCCCAACGATATAATCTGACTTGATCACTTTCTAAGCTAATGGGATGTTAAGAAAATGTGGCAGTTGTCGGAATGTTGCTTTGTGATGGCGTATGTAATCGGGGATGTTTTTACTTCTAGTTTCTGTTGTGCGACTACCAAGTTGGGACTTGTGATGTACATATTGTAAATACTTTGTGTGCGTGGGCCTGCGTGTGTATGTGTGCATAGTTGTCCTTCCATTGGCCCCTCAACCTCCCTTTTATCGTTTGAAATATATACCAAGGTATCTTCCTTCGCCTTATTCAAGTTATTGCCTAAAGGATATGAAATAGTTGTTCTGTACTGCAGTTTTGTGGCCCAGTTGGCCCTGAACCGATTTTTTTCTGAAGTCTTCTTGGCTCAGAGAGCAAGGAAATATCTTGGGCAAAATATCCCTTCTGTACACAAACTAGCCCAGGGTTTTGGAATTGCGGCTGCTATCTGGAAGCTGTGGTCCGACGGACAAAGACTGGTTGATGTGAGAGTGGTCCCTTGTTCGCAGAGTTCGCCTTTAACTAGGCGGGTCTAGCCTGTGGATACTCTTTCTCCACTGCCTCCATTCGTGCCTGAACAGAATCAGCGAGAGCGCGGAATGATTTCAAGCCACAAAATGGTAGGATTCTGTGAAGATTTGGTAATTGAGGCGTGTCAGCTTTGCCGATAAGGACGTTCAGTTTCACCGATAGTCAGACTGCAACTGGCCTAAGGAATATGTTTATTGGCCAGAGCCGCAATCTCCTCTTGTTCTTCCGTTCTGTCCCCTGTTTTCCCCACTTCTCTTTTCCGTCTTATTTTCCGCTCCTCTCGTTTCACTCCACTACTATCCCCACACCCTTGTCTAAAAAAACAATCATTCTTTTTTCCCTTTTAAGTGTCTTTGTGCTGTTGTTTTCATGATCACTTCGTAGCTGTACCCTCTTGTCATGATTTGGATTTATCATATAACCGTTGGTCATTTTAAACTTCCAGAAGTAAAGAAACGTTCTTTTTTAAGCTTAGGTGCGCAGATAACGTCCCTCCCCTATGTCCTGGTCCGACTGTCCATCTTTTCTCTTTCTCCTTCCCCATTCCCCTGCTGATTCCTTTCTTTGTAGCTGCCGCTCTTCACTCTTCTGTCGGCTGTTTCTTCGTCACAGTATCTTGATGTGCACTTCTACTTAACTCTTCTAGCAAATGTATTGGCCCAGTACTTCACACTTCAGTACATACATGCTGCTAGAGGAGTTTTAAATTTAATTGATAATATTTCCCCATCAAAAGCTTGTGACATGGAAAAGACAAGAAGAGGCTGAGCCTACCTATACTCTCGTTTTATGCTAGCGTTTTCATAAAAAAAACATGTCAATGAAAAGAGAAATACAGTGGAACCTCCCTTATAAGACCTCCCATTATAAGACTCCCTCCCACACAAGACCTGCTTCTCTGAGACATTGCCCTTCTCTGTAAGCATTAAAAATACCTCCCTTATAAGACCTCATTTTGGATGATTTTTAAGGTCTTATAATGGAAGTTCCACTGTTAGATATAAAGTTAAACTGCTGTGGTTTTACTCCTGATTTGTTGTTAGTTGCCCACTCCCCTCCCCCCTTCCTTCCTCCTTTCCACCCATATATGTTAGTCCTTGATTTCACTAAACTTGCTTTTGTAATTGGTAATCTTGGTGAAATGAATTATAGTCAGTCTGTGTGTGGGTGATTTGTGTGTGTGTGTCACTGTGTGCGTGTCACTGTGTGTGTGTCACTGTGTGTGTGTCACTGTGTGCGTGTCCGCGCAATAAATTTGTGTACAAATTTGTCGTATCTGGGAATGCTATTCTGATTTCTTCTCCTCGCTTTCTCCCCCCTTTGTCAAAGTAATTGAACACAAGGGGTCCTGGAATGGTGTTGTGTTGCATGGTACACTCTAACGTGAACTTGTAAGCCACACAGCAGTAGTTGGCACTGCTGGGGGAGGAAAAGTTAGTTCAGTTATGATCTGCGTGTGTCCAATCTATTCAAGCAGTGGCATTGTATTGAGAGAAAAACAACAACCTGCCTCTGTTGCAAAAAAAGAGAAGTTTGTCTCCTTGAGTAAGCGCTTAGAGCTTAAAGGTGAAACGCTATGCACATTTAATAAATAAATAAACAAATAAACCAGGGTTTCTGCTTAACAAGAAAAGAAAAAGAAAAGAAAAAAGTGCACATTTGATTTCACAAAACTTTGAAATATTAAGACTGGAAATTTGATAGTTTGATAAAGTAAAAAAAAGAAAGAAAAACTGATTTGAGATAGTTCAATAAATTGCTTTGCTGATTTCTCAACTGATGAATTTTATTTTTTATTTTTTTGGGGTGCGTGGGTGTTCAACTGTTGAGATGTCATGCTTTCTTAAATCTTTATCCAAAGTAGTTTTGTCACAGTAGGATTTTTTTTTTTAAATGTTCTAACTGACATGAATTTTGAATTGTGGCGTCATTGCTAACAGTATTGTGTCTCTGAAATCGGACAATTTCAGACTACAAAAATTGATCCCTGTGTCATTTGTCATTTATGATGCTGCTCATTTTAGTATTGCTGTGCTATTGATCAAAAGCCTTTCACAGCATTATTGATTTACGCTTTAGTAAACAATAGTCTTGCCATTTTGTTTGCCAGTACATACAGTGGAACCTCCCTTATAAGACCTCCCATTATAAGACTCCCTCCCATATAAGACCTGCTTTTCTGAGACCTTGCCCTTGTAAGTATTAAAATTACCTCCCTTTAAGACCCTCCCTTATAAGACCTCATTTTGGATGATTTGTTAAGGTCTTATAAGGGAGGTTCCACTGTATCGATTTGGTTCTTGAAAGAGCCCGAGTTCTTTCTTTCCTTCAAGGTCTTGTGTGAAAAGGTTAACCCCTCCCCCCCCTCTCTCTTTCTACTATTTTCTTCGTTCTTGTTAATGTACTTTCACATGATGTTATGTTTTGAAACCATACATTTTATTAATATTAGCTTGTTTTTTTCTTTCTGTGTGCATTTGTTTATGTTAACGGCAAGTATCAAAGATGGCCGCCACGCGCCAATACTTTTACCGTTGTAAAATAAAGGTTCATTTCTTTATTTTTTTAGAGGACCTGATGAAAAGAAGTTTCTGTTGCTTTTTCAGTTATCATTAAACATTTCACATTAAGCATTTTAAAAGTCTCTCTCTCTCTCTCTCTCTCTCTCTCTCTCTCGCTCTTTTGCCACAGGGCTGGGTGTAAAAAAGTATACTTATCTCATTACCCTGTATAACTTAAATGTGACCCAGCACCACAGGAGGGACATTAAGTCACTGAACTGTGCATAAATTATAGTAAGGTACGTTATGTCTGTGCCCAAAAAGTTGGTGTTAAACGAGAGGAGGTCTTATAATAAGAGGTTTAACTGTAATACTACTAATAATGAATAGTGCTTATATAGCGCATGCTCTTGCTTAGCAACTCGGTAGCTATTAGTATTACAACAAACGCTTGATTGAAGGGGAAGGGGGGGAGTTCTCTGAAGACCCTGTGTTGTCCTACTCTCGTGCACTGAGACGCATGCGCCACCTACGTAAGATCATCGTCCTTGCCCGTCGCGAAGTAGTAGTATAGAGACACAGAAAATGATCTGCCCCTGACTCGTCACTAGGTGGCATGGTCAACTCGGTCCTAAAATGATCGCCCCCTTTCGTGTCTCCAAGAAGTAGTGTAAAGCCCCATTGGGTGACTCACAGATCTAGACTTTTAAAAAAAAGGAAAGTAAGAAAGAAAGAAAAAACAAACCAAAACTAAGAAGAGGAAGAGTGCTGAAGAGAGTATGTAAAAAAATTTCACTAGTGTTTCAGATTTTTTAATTATTTTTTTATTGTTTCCATAATGTTTTTATTTTGTTAATATTATTGTGCGTGTGTCATTTCACTTTAGTTGATTGTTCCTGTCGAGAAAAAGTGAAGGACCTTGATAAATGAAATTGCCCGAATAATGGTCTGTTTTTTCTTGGTCAATTTGTGTGGTGTTTTTTTGTCTTTTCCTTTTCTTTTTCGCCTCTCAAAATGGTAGAGAGTACAGATGTTGTACGAGTCAATATTTTTTTTAGATGATTGTGTGTATGCTTTGGGGTTTTTTGTGTTCTTTTTTATTTCTTTGTTTGAGTTAGTTGAAAGGAGTTGATGTATTTTGATGGTTTTTGTGTGTGTGTGCATAATAACAAGAAATATGTGTGCCTGTTTTGCTAGAGTTTTGACCTGGTTTTTTTTTCCAATGTTGTTTTTCATAATGAAGACATAATGTTATGTTGCTGCAACATGTTTTATTACATTGAGGAAAATGAAAATGTTTTTTCTGTTTGCTGTTTCATTTGTTCATAAAAGGACTGTTTTCAGTGTGTCTCTGACTGGTGGGTAGGCGACATTTGAATCTGTATGCTTGCAGGAGTTTTTCTAATTTATTACTTTGATGTATACCCGGTAACCCAGAGTTTGTCTGAAGTAGTTTGTGCCGTGCTGTTTGGTATTGCAGTGGAACCTCCGTTATAAGACCTTCCATTATAAGACTCCCTCCTACATAAGACCTATTTCTCTGAGACATTGCCCTTCTCTGTAAGTATTGAAACTACCTCCCTTATAAGACCTCATTTTGGATGATTTTTCAAGGTCTTCTAATGGAGGTAATTTTAATACTTACAAAGAAGGGCAATGTCTCAGAGAAGCAGGTCTTATGTGGGAGGGAGTCTTATAATGGGAGGTCTTATAAGGGAGGTACCACTGTATATGGTCTTCATCCATTTTTGTTTTCTTTTGCTCTGTTTTTCTTTCCTAGTTCCTTCCTTCCTTCCTTTCTTGATGTCTTCGTTCTCTCCTCTCTCTTTTTTCTCTAACATTTAACAATTTGTTTCCTCTGTAAAAAAAAGAAGAAAAAAAGAAGCTATCTGAAGACTTAGGCCGTGTACACACATAAGCGGATATTCCATGCGGAAACCCGTGCGCAATCATAAATAAGTGAAACAAAGAAGGGAAAAGATTTGCATGCATGTCCGAATTTCCCCTATAAGGCTATATGCGTAAACTTGTATCCTTCTTTCTTCCACTTGTTAAGGGTTTTCCATACGGAACTTACGGGTCTAATGTGAACCCGGCCTAATCCAAGCTCGAAGCACTATGAAATTCCACACGGGGGGTTGGAATCTGGTGTGCGTCTTGTCTGCGGACTTGATCTGAATAACGGTGGATTGTAGTGAACAAATCTGCCGCGTTTGTCTCTCGTCCCTCGTTCTGTTCCTGATTGGTTTATTTATTATACACTATTATTTCATGCATAAATCATTACGGGTATTTTTGGGGGTTTCGTGCTTGTGTGTGATGATGATTTTTGTTGTTGGTACGTCTTATTGGTTTGCTTGAATGTTTTAATTTCATGGTTTGTTTTTAAATCCATTGAGTGACGCTTGGCTTATGTAATGTCTGGAAATGGAAGTTGATTCTTTTTTTTTAAAGGGAGTATTCTTTGCTTTTTTGTAGTTGTGTATTAGTATGAATAATATGCATTGAGTTGGGTTTGTTTCATGGTGAGTTTGCCTTACATAGGTTTATTATCCATAGGTGGTTTTCATTTGACCCAACAGACTTGTAAGATGTTTGCACGTGGACGCACGCACGCAAACAAGCTCGCATGTACACGCACACACACACATACGCGCATGCACACACACACGCACACGCACACACACACACACACACACACACACACGCCACACTGTTGGTGCACTCCTACAGGCAACTATTGTGCTTTATTTATGCTATTTTCTTAAATGTATGTTTACTTCATTTTAAGGCTTTAAATTATAAATTTATTCAACACATTTCATTACTTTTTTTGTTTGTTTGTTTAGAATCAGACACCAATGCCATTGTGTGTTTAAAAAAAAAAAGAAATCCCAAAGTTTGACCTCAATCTGGAAGTTCTGTATTACTATTAGTATCTTGTCCTGTCAATGTGTCAGTTCTTCTTCTTCTGCGTTCCCAGGCATAATGTGTCTGGTTTTCAGTTTTCACTGGTCTCCCCGCTGCATACAGCCAACGCATTCCGATTTCGGAGGAGCTCAAAGGAGAATAATTATTTGGAAGATTTTTCTGAAGGAAGAAAAAGGCAGGAGAATGGGGCCAATAAGTCAGAAAGATAGTAGATGATAGAAAGCAAAGGGAAAAGGCAGAGTCAAAGAGTGGCAGATTAGAGGAAATTGCAAGCACAGAACTTCCAGAAAGTGGAACTATTTTTTACGAAAGCCCCCCCCCCCCCGGAATCCCCACGGGGATCAATGTGTCAGTCCGTTTTGTTATTTTTTTTAAAACTGATATCGGCTACATCTCAGTTTGTGTGCCCTCAGTTCTGGAGTACATTAGAATGGGCATGAAGCTGTGCGTTTCTGTTTCTGTGTATGATTAAAAAAACATGTCTTCCACTTCACAGCGCCTAAACTACTGAACCAATCTGAACCAAATTAAGCAGAACGAATGGTTCCTTTGGCTCTCTAGAATGCCTCCTGTGACGTCAGATCGACCAAATGACAAACCATATTAACGTAATCCCTACAAACCGGTTTATGACATGCCAGTTGTTTTTAAAAATTGTACACTGGCTTCTAAGCATGATACTTTGCGCACTTGAGTGGGCACCTGTTGTCCATTCTGCAGTGCATATTTGCCTATATGGCCTTTATTATTATATATATATTTTTTTTAGTTGCTATCCTTTCTAAAAACTGGAGTCGATAAATGGAGCGGAGTGGCTTACGTTTCCAGCACTGTTTGGAATGATGTGCTGTAGGGTACAATGATGGAGGTGTCATGTCATAAATTGTTTTGTGTTTTTGTAATTTTTTCAGGTTGTTTGTAAAGTAAATACATGTGGGATGTTGTCGACATGTTTGATGTTTACTGTGGTGACAGTCCTGAGAAAACCTTTGCTGTTGATGGAACTATAAGCAATCTACCAAAAAAATATTAAAAAAATGGATGGATTTCAACCAAAGTTGGTTTGCTGAAAAGTGTCATCTGAGAAGAAGAAAAGTTTAATAGACTACCGATAATGGAAAACTTTTAGTACGTGACAAAAAGTTTTCAATTACCAACGAGTAAAACAAATGGTCACCTTTGACTTTCATGAGTTACTGGGAGTACAGTTCATATGGCTTTCCATCTTGTTGTGGATTACTTACATAATCTGCATTTTGTTTTGAAACTCGGTACCAAAAAAACCTGTTTGTATCCCCTTTCTTTTTTTAAAACTGGTTATTTCTTTTCTGACCTTGCTGCTTGATTTATTTATTTATCTTTTTTTGTCTGCATAATCAAAGAGATTAGATCACCTACTACGCAAAAAGAAGAAGAAAAAAAAGAAAGACAATAAGTCCAAGTATGTTATAAAGTTGTACACGCAGAGATGGGGGGGGGGCTTAAATAATTTGTTCTTAACAGTATGGGTAGATCTCACACACTAATACTAAAATAAGCAGCGTGATTTTTTTTTCTGATTTTTTTTTTGGATACATTATTAGCATTATATTAATAGCCAGTCGATCCGTGATCTTTTTTACATGACTCGTGAAAATTGATAGATCTGATCTATTTCTGCATTTTTCTTTTATTAAGAATTAGGAGGGCCCTCTTTCAGTGTGTTTCTCCCGATGATTGTTGTTGGTGTGGTCTGTGCAGAGAAGTTACAAATTGTGTTTGAATATTGACCATGTTAGTATGGATGCTACAGTCATATGAACATCTTAGTGAACACTATGCTTTACATAGCAAAAAACAACAAACCTGCTTTGTGTGGATTGTGACATTGCTATAGTAATTGTGTGGATTGTGACATTGTTATAGTAATTGTGACATTGTTACAGGGCTCCCAGGGACCCCCATTTGGGGGTCTATGAAACACTAAAATTCGAAAGGACCCTTTAAAAGAATGTGCAGGGGGTCTCAGGGATGCACTAGAAAAACTTTTTAGCATTCACAATGCCACTGGGACCCTCTATCCCGCCTCTAGGACCCTCTGTACTGTAAGTGAAGGAATCCCTGGGACCCCTTGTTTTGTGGGATGATTGGGAGCCCTGATTGTTATAGTAATTGTGTGGATTGTGACATTGTTATAGTAATTGTGGTTGATTTCTGTATTATTGGTCACGTCATATCCAGACTTTGGTGCGTGTGTGTTTTTGTTCTGTTTTGTGTTTGTTCGTTTCAAATTTGTTTTAGATCTTTTTTGAAAGATTTTGTGTAACTACATTAATGATTCAGCGAAAGGGTTAGAAAAATTCGTTGATTTTTTCAAATATAATTATTATCATCATTATTGTTATATAATTATTGTGCGTTTAATCGCATTGGCTGAAGTTGGAGCAATAAGCAACCCACACAAACACGAACTGACGAAAATGGACCTGGATTTTGGTTGCTGGAAGAGTCTGATGTGGAAAGGTTCAAATGTATCGTGGGAATTTGTCGTTGAAAACAAACAAAAAAATCTAAAAGAAAGAAAGGAGAGAGTGAGAGGGATGCAAAACATCCACATCTATTTAAGCTCCAAATGTGTATGTGTGTTAGAGTGAAGACACTTTCCGACTGTGGGGTGGTCGTACTTTGTGGTGTTCTTGCTCACAGTCATTTAGATCAAGAAAAAGAAACAACAAAATAAAATGAAAATATGTTTGGTAATTTTAGTTTCTTTTTGGTTTTTTGTTTTTCTTGATTTAAATGACAGAGAGCAAGAACAACAAGAAATATGTGTGTGTGTTTGGTTCTCCTGGTTTTACCTTGCGTTCTTTTCTAGTTTTTAAACGTGTTATCAGATTATTCTGTTTGATAAATTCAATGATTATGAGTTTGTACAGCATCTTCTGTTAGCCCAAAGTGATGGTTGAGTATTACGTAAAAGGAGTGGAGGGGTAAAGATGACTGTGCTTGAAATAGGTACTAGGCACTGTTCTGTTGAAAGAGCATTTTATGAATCAGAATGGTTGAAAGGTAGTGTGGAAATTGGGTCGTGAAAAAGTGTTGAGCAGTGGAATTGAATGTGTTGACCTCCCTGTGGGGATACCGGGGGGTCTTTCGTAAAAATAGTTCCCCCACCTTCTGGAAGTTCTGTGCTTGTAGTTTCCTCTGATCTGCCGCTCTCTTTGACTCTGCCTTTTCCCTTTGCTTTCTATCATCTACTATCTTTCTGACTTATTGGCCCATTCTCCTGCCTTTTCCCTTTGCTTTCTATCATCTACTATCTTTCTGACTTATTGGCCCATTCTCCTGCCTTTTCCCTTTGTTTTCTATCATCTACTGTCTTTCTGACTTATTGGCCCATTCTCCTGCCTTTTCCCTTTGCTTTCTGTCATCTACTATCTTTCTGACTTATTGGCCCATTCTCCTGCCTTTTCCCTTTGCTTTCTATCATCTACTATCTTTCTGACTTATTGGCCCATTCTCCTGCCTTTTCCCTTTGCTTTCTATCATCTACTATCTTTCTGACTTATTGGCCCATTCTCTTGCCTTTTCCCTTTGCTTTCTATCATCTACTATCTTTCTGACTTATTGGCCCATTCTCCTGCCTTTTCCCTTTGCTTTCTATCATCTACTATCTTTCTGACTTACTGGCCCATTCTCCTGCCTTTTCCCTTTGCTTTCTATCATCAACTATCTTCCTGACTTATTGGCCCATTCTCCTGCCTTTTCCCTTTGTTTTCTATCATCTACTATCTTTCTGACTTATTGGCCCATTCTCTTGCCTTTTCTCTTTGCTTTCTGTCATCTACTATCTTTCTGACTTATTGGCCCATTCTCCTGCCTTTTCCCTTTGCTTTCTGTCATCTACTATCTTTCTGACTTATTGGCCCATTCTCCTGCCTTTTCCCTTTGCTTTCTATCATCTACTATCTTTCTGACTTATTGGCCCATTCTCCTGCCTTTTCCCTTTGCTTTCTGTCATCTACTATCTTTCTGACTTATTGGCCCATTCTCCTGCCTTTTCCCTTTGCTTTCTGTCATCTACTATCTTTCTGACTTATTGGCCCATTCTCCTGCCTTTTTTCTTTGTTTTCTGTCATCTACTGTCTTTCTGCCTCACTGGTCCATTCTCTTGCCTTTTCCCTTTGCTTTCTATCATCTACTATCTTTCTGACTTAGTGGCCCATTCTCCTGCCTTTTCCCTTTGCTTTCTGTCATCTACTATCTTTCTGACTTATTGGCCCATTCTCCTGCCTTTTCCCTTTGCTTTCTGTCATCTACTGTCTTTCTGACTTATTGGCCCATTCTCCTGCCTTTTCCCTTTGCTTTCTGTCATCTACTATCTTTCTGACTTATTGGCCCATTCTCCTGCCTTTTCCCTTTGCTTTCTGTCATCTACTGTCTTTCTGACTTATTGGCCCATTCTCCTGCCTTTTCCCTTTGCTTTCTGTCATCTACTATCTTTCTGACTTATTGGCCCATTGTCCTGCCTTTTCCCTTTGCTTTCTATCATCTACTGTCTTTCTGACTTATTGGCCCATTCTCCTGCCTTTTCCCTTTGCTTTCTATCATCTACTGTCTTTCTGACTTATTGGCCCATTCTCCTGCCTTTTCCCTTTGCTTTCTGTCATCTACTATCTTTCTGACTTATTGGCCCATTGTCCTGCCTTTTCCCTTTGCTTTCTATCATCTACTGTCTTTCTGACTTATTGGCCCATTCTCTTGCCTTTAAAAAAAAAAAAAATCTTTTGAATAATTTTTCTCCTTTGAGCTCCTCCGATATTGGAATGTGTCAGTTGTGCGCAGCGGGGAGACCAGTGAAAAGTGGATGCATACGTACCTTACCCATTATGGCCATATGGCCTGGGAACGAAGAAGAATGTGTTAAGGGACTCAAAAAGGGATCATATTATTCGTTTTGCACTGCGAGTGTGTAATGTGTTGGGAAGCACATGGATACTGTTGGGAGTTGATGGTTGTGTTGAGGAATTACATGTAGTTGAGGTGGCTTACATGTATGCCCTTGGGTGTCCCAGAGAGTGGATACTGTTGGGAGTTGATAGTTGTGTTGAGGAATTACATGTAGTTGAGGTGGCTTACATGTATGTCCCTGGGTGTCCCAGAGAGTGGATACTGATGGGGTGGAGTTTGTTCTGGATCATGTGAAAGTGCGTTCCTGGGTATTTGGTAAAATCTCTTGACCATTTAGAGCTTTATGTATCATCATCAATCAGATTTAGAATGATCGATTGTGGTCATAATCTACCCGAGTTTGACACAAAATCCCTTGAAATTGTCAGGGATTTTACAGAATACTTGGTTAGACATTTTCACTGTTTTAACCTGTCAGTGGTGTGTGTGTGTGTTTATCTGTGCATTTATATGTGCCCGCATGAACACAATTGAAGTCTGAATCGATGGCAAGTGAGTTGGTGGGTTCTGTGTGAAGGGAATATGAATTATTGCCTCCACTTTAAAAAAAAGTATACATGACCCCTTTTCAGAAAAAAAATAATGTTGCCGAAATATAAGCCTGCAAACTGATGCATAGATATGTGAAGCGCTCATGTTGATTTTTGATCATCGGTGTTTGCACACCTATAATAAACATTGCCCTCGTTTTTCATGCATAATGTGTGTGCATTGTTAATTAATGTCATGTACTTTGCATTATGAGCATGGGTGTGTGACACATTAGCATAATTATTTGGCGAAGCTTTTTTCTCCTACATGTATGAGTAAGTAACAGGAGATAGAAGTTGTGTGAGCATCAACATTTTGTCATTTTTGTCCTGTAACAATTTGATGATTCGGGTATGACCTTTTTAAAAAAAAAAGGGAAAAAAAAAAGAAAGACATTGGGTGAATGGTCCAGTTGTGATGACGGCATCGTTGTTGTTTTGTGTTTGTTTTTAATCATTGTTGCATTGTTCGGCTACATACAGACTGCTTATTTTTTTAATTACATTTGAAATACATTTTCTTATTGTCATCAAGACACAACAACTGAAATATAAGCTGAAAGGGAGGGGAGGGGGGTGGGAGGTGGAACATATGGGGGATCTGGGGTGTTGATGTCTGTCGACTCGCTGCCGAAACATTGCGATTGGTTGATTTTATGTAAGGGGTGAGTTTAATAAGCAACAAACTTTGGACAGTGTTTGGCATTGGAAAAAACCAAACATGTATAAAGTTATCCTGATACAAAAATTCAAAACCTTTTTTTGCTTAAATGCATAGTCAGCTCTCTATTTTTCCCCGCCACCTTCCACCAAAAGCTTGTACTGTATCTCTAACGACTTTCTATCTGCGGTAAATGAGGTTGTGAAGATAGAAGAAAAACTCCTAAGTCCCAAATTCAGATCTAGTTAAGGACAAAACCCTAGTATCTTCGTGGGCCGAAACAGTGATTGACACCCTGTCCCCTGATGATTTCTCATCTGTCATTGACTGGTAGTGGTCCCATGGCTCTGGTTCTGTGGTTGTAGGGGAGTATCTGATTTTATTTTAACTTATAATTAAAAGTAATTTTCCCCTCTCCACCGATTTTTTAACATTCCCACCCCCCTTTTCTCTCCGATTTAAATGGTTGTGTTTCTCTTTCATCAACAAACATCCCTCCCGCAGAGTTTCAGGATGTTTTGTTCCCTTTCCTCTACACCCTGGTTAGACACTTTATTACATTAATCTTATTCCCATCCCACATAAAGTTACACACTATACATTTTTTTCCCTTTTTCTGATACCAGAGTTTTGGCATCATTTTTAATATACAAAAAATATCCATATATTTTGTCAGATTGATGTAAGTGGAACTACAAATAGAGTGAATAAAACCAGCGGGATTTCATCAGATTCCTTTAGTAGTATTTCACGACAATCATGCCTCTCAAATGATTGGAGGTTGGGGAAGACGTGTTGATGATGACTGTCCGCGTGATGTATGATGCTTTCCTGTCGGAGGGAGAACGGTGGGGGTGGGGAGAGGAAACCCAAGGGAGAGAAAGGAAAGCGGATGAAGGCCCTGAGAGTGCTCTGCTCTTGTCGGTGCCAGGCCTTCGGTCGACGCGACATAGTTGTCAATCTAACTTTTTAAATTTGAAATTTTATTTCATTTTTTAAATTCTGTGTTTAAGAAATCTGTCCCTGTTGATTGTCTAAGCCGATCGGCCCAGCGAGAAAGACATTCATAGCACTCTTGCATCGTGGGAGTGTGGACAGGCCTGGTTTGATGTGAAAGAAAATTCATCGCACTCTTGGGAGTGTGGACATGCTTTGTTTGATGTGAAAGCCTGTCTGTCCAATACTCTTTGGAATTAGGCGAACATTTTGTATATGGGAGAACAAACGAATTACTGTATTTTTCGGACTAGAAGGCGATACTTTTATTTCTGAAACTAAGACCCCCGCGCCTTATAATGAGACTGATAAAATAGTATGAAAATATGAAAACAAAATCTGAATTTTGTGTAATGTTTGGGGGGTGCGTCTTATTGTCAGAAAAATATGATATGTGGTGTTTATGTGTAAGGAGGGGGATGTGTCAATGTGTTTGTGTGTACATGTACCGGGTATCTCACTGTGTTTGTCTGTCTGTGTTTAAACCAGGAAACTTGTCCCTTGTGGAAGATTGCTGATCACCTTCCATTTTTTAAAACAATTGGTCTTCCTGCTTGAATTGTAGTGTTGAATGAAAATGTGTGTTTTAATTAATGCATCTGATTGAGTACATGTTTCTTAATTGCCAGGTTTTGTTTAGTTTTTTGGGGGGTTTTCCGATTTTACATGAGGTTATTTTCTGGGCCAGGACTCTTGCTTGGGAGAACATGACAGTTAACCTGTCCCCCCCCCCAAGAATGGTTAGTGTGTGTGCGTGCGTGTGTTTAGCGAAAAAGTTAATAGTTGATCCATCGGAATGGTGACATTTTTAGTGTGTGCACGCACGGACACGTTTAGTGAAAAAGTAACACAAGTTAACAATTGATCCTTCAAGATGTTGACATTTTTAGTGTGCGTGCGTGCATTCAGTGAAAAAGGCACACAAGTTAACAATTGATCCTTAAAGAGGTTGACATTTTTAGTGTGCGCATGCGTGCATTCAGTGAAAAAGTCACACACGTTAACAATTGATCCTTAAAGAGGTTAACATTTTTAGTGTGCGTGTGCGTGCATTCATTGAAAAAGTCACACAAGTTAACAGTTGATCCTTCAAGATGTTGACATTTTTAGTGTGCGTGCGTGCATGCATTCAGTGAAAAAGTTACACAAGTTAGCAATTGATCCACTAAAATGAACTGTTTAGTATGTGAAAACGTTAACAGTTGATCCTTCAAAATATTGGCATGTTTAGTGTGTGCGTGCGTGCGTTTAAGTTACACGGGTTAACAATTGATCCATCAAAATGTTGATTGTGTGGAAAAATTAACAGTTGATCCTTCAAAATATTGACATGTTTAGTGTGTGCGTGTGTTTAAGTTACAGGAGTTAACAATTGATCCATCAGATTAATGTTGGGAGTTTTTGTGCGTGTACGGTCAGTGGAAAAGTTGCGCATGTTGAGCAGCATGGTGTGTTTCCGCTGCCCCCCTGTAAAGCCCATGCATTGTGGCATTGATAAACTTATCTTTTGATGTGCGTTCTAATGAATGCTGCCTGCTCCAAACCGACGATAATGTGAACGACCAGTGACTTGTTTTTAATTAATTTATTTTTTATCTTGTGTGAAATGCCAGAAACATTACATGCGTACTTGAATCACGATTGGTTGCAGGGCAGATTTTGGTAATGTTTTGTGGGTTCACTCACAAAATCGTTGAAAAGATGGCGAGTGTGTGCGCACACGCGAGAGAGGGAGAGACTGGTCTTTTTGTATTCAAAACAACAAAAAAAGAAAAAATATACCATTGTGTGTGTGTGTGTGTGCATGTGAGAGAGAGAGACTGTTTTTAAAAAAAAAATTGAAAACCGAAAAAGGAAAAAAATATTCATGTTACCATAAACTTAATGACTGTTAAACGTGTTTTTTTCCAACTGGCGTTTCATGCTATGATGCCCATGCTTAAAATTGTTTGAGGATGTTTCAATTCAGTATGTATGAATGATTTTTTTTATCATGCCCAGATTGAGTGAAAAGTAAGATTACATGTTAACCATTTTGCGCTTCTTTTTTTTTTGGTCCAGCAAGATTTTTCAAACCAGGGCTATTGAATCCTTAAAATATGCAAAAAGCTTCAAGACTGAATGAAACCGTAATAACTCTTGACCAGGAAAGAACTCTGTCTGCCATTCATTCACCGATAAAAGCCCTCCAGTTTTCATTGGTTAGGAAAGAGAGGAAGAAGGTGAACAGGTCAAGGCCATCACAAACAGCTTGACTTTGAAAGAACCGATGGCGGAATAATGTGTTGACGATGACGATGATTGTCGAAAACCATGTTCAGAATAGTGATGAAATAAACATCATTCGGCAACACTCGCTTCATGTCTGATGCGTTTTCTTTGGATGAATGGAAACATTTTGATTGGATACTTGCGTTGTGTTTTCATCGGATGAATGAAAGTCTAATGTGTAATTAACTCATTTGCATCGCAACGATTTTGAGTCATTCAAAAAACTCGCAAATCACTCCAGCCATACACACAAACAAAACGGAGAAATGAAGAAAGATTACAGGTTTTTAATTCAGGTTTAGACATAGGGAAGTGGCAGATCCGACTTTTTTATATATAGACTTTATATATAAAAACTACACCGATAGGTTCCCCACAACAAACCACTACAAAAGCAAAGTCAGGGGCAAAATTGTGGTCTAAGGGAGCAAAGCGAGTTTAGAAGTGACCAAGGAATGGTGTGCACACAGATTTACTTCCCTTGAAACAAATACATCTAATTGACAGCTATCAATTCTGGATGTATATGGCCGGAACGACTTGAATATTCAAGTGACCTTGGGCTTGTACACAGATCCGCAATACACAAGTTCCACACAGAAACCACATTCCATTATATAAGAAATAAGCAGATAGGATTGTGGGTGAGTTAACACGTCCGCTTATTTCTTATACAGTTGGAACCTCCCTTTTAAGACCTAGAAAAATCAGCCCCCCCAAAAAGGTCTTAAAAGGGAGGGGTCTTATAGGGAGGTGGATACTCAGTAGTCCGGAAACGAAGGGGGAAAAAATCAGTGAAGAGAATGTGGGTCACATCTTAGAGGCCCCCGTGGGGATACCGGGTGGGTCTTTTGTATAAATAGTTCCCCCACCTTCTGGAAGTTCTGTGCTTGTAGCTTCTAATATGTCACTCTCTTTGACTCTGCCTTTTCCCTTTGCTTCTATCTTTCTGCCTTACCGGTCTATTCTCCTGCCTTTTTTTTCCTTCACAAAACACTTTCAAAAAGATTTCCTCCAGCCGAAGTCGGACATGCTGGGCCTAATTATTTCTTACTTAGGCGCATAATGGCAGCATGACGCATCTGCACTCATAATTGACAGGAAACTGAGCAATCGAAGAAGAAATCTTTGAGGGAGTCTTAATAGGGAAGGTCTTAAAAGAGAGGTTCCACTGTACATGTATAAGCAAATAGCGTTTCCATAGGGAACTTGCTCATCTAAAGCGCGCAGGCCCAAACTATGTACTTTTACACTGGAGAGTTATGCTCCTTTAATTCGTTCAAGTTGTTCCGGCCATATTTGTCTGGAATCAATAGATAGCTGTCAATTTGCTTCAATGGAAGTAAATCTGTGTGCACACCATACCTTGGTCACTTCTAAACTCGCTTCGCTCCCTTAGACCACAATTTTGCCTCTGATTTTGCTTTTGTTGTGGGGGAACCAATCGGTGTAGATTTTTTTCCATATAAAGTCTTATATTAAAGTCTGATCTACCACTTCCCTATGTCTAATACAAGCTTTTGGTGGAAGGTGGCGGGAAAAAATAGAGAACTGACTATGTATCTAACTCAACCCCCCAAAAATTGAGATACGAGGTTTTTGAATTTCACCGACGATAATATATTATGTCATCTATACCGACAGGCAGAAATTCTGCACACACGCATTGCAAAAATCATCAAAAATGTAAATCAGATTTACTTTGGGTAATCCTAAATCATGCAATCATACACACAGCATGATTTAGGATTACCCAAAGTAAAATTAATTTTGAATCTGATTTACATTTTTGATGATTTTTGCAATGCGTGTGTGCAGAACTTCTGCCTGTCAGTGTATTTCTCTGCTTTACTGGTCCATTCTCCTGCCTTTTTTCAAGACTATCTTACCAAGATTATCTCCAGCTGAAGACTTACATGCTGGGTCTAACTATTTCTTAGGCGCATAATGGCAGCATGACGCACCTGCGCTCATAAATGACAGGAAAATGAGCAATCGACAAAGAAGAAATAGCCCCCCCCCCCCCCCCCGCCCTGCTCAAAATCATGGCCCATTACAATATTTAGATACCTTTTTACATCATACTCTCTCATTTCTATTGCATGTAGTAATGTATAGGTTCACACAATTACTTTTACTTCAACTCTCCACAGCAACAAACAATTCAATACTTTTCGTTTCTTTATTGTCTTTCTCATGAACTCGGACAACAAACAACTTCTTTTTTCTTTGTTTGTTTTTTGTTTATTCAGCAATCGGCACCCAGAAACTCAAACGGTCTGCGGACTACGAGGCGATCGTTTAACCATAACGTTTTTTTAACAGACAACACGGGCAGTAATACCACAATAACAACACAGGTAACAATCTCCACAGGCTACAATAAACACATCGTAAGAACGATAACAAAAGCACATCAAGATCATTCTCAATGTAGCATCATCATGAACACTTTTGAAACGGTTTACGACACAAAACATACTTTAAATCACGTCTTTACAACGCGCACCAGCAAAAATGGAATTCTGACCGCATCTCTTTGATTAATATACAGTGAATGATTTGGGTCATAAAACCAGTTATCACGAAAAGTTAAAACCAAATTCAATCTAACAACTGTAAAACCAGTTATCACGAAAAGTAAACCCAAATTCAATTTAACAATATCAATGATAACAATTTACATTTTCCTTTAACCTGACAAGTCACATAGCACTACTGGAATATATAGCTTATCGTATAGCATTACCGGTAGGTTTGCATCAGAAAAGTTTTGAACAACACCTGATTTGAAGAGAGTATTGTCATCAGTTTCTATCTGTATTTCAAAATACATTTTTTATTTATTTCACACACACACACACACACACTATCTCTCTCACTCAACCACGCACATACAGTGACACACGCACTTACACTCACAGAATCGAATGTACGTCAACTGTCTAAACAGAATCTTTTTCTTTTTTTAACCTCTTCAGTGCTGACGACATATATACGTCCTCTATAGCGCTTCAGTACTTACCACCGATACATATATACGTCCTCTATAGCGCTTCAGTACTTACCACCGATACATATATACGTCCTCTATAGCACTTCAGTACTTACCACCGATGCATATATATGTCCTCTATAGCACTTCAGTACTTACCACCGATGCATATATATGTCCTCTATAGCGCTTCAGTACTTACCACCGATGCATATATATGTCCTCTATAGTGCTTCAGTACTTACCACCGATGCATATATACGTCCTCTATAGCGCTTCAGTACTTACCACCGATGTATATATACGTTGCCGCTAAACCGGCAGCGCATGCGCAACTAATAGGCAGCATTGAAGGGGTTAAAAACTTAATAATATTATTATTGAGTCTTTAACCCCTTCAGTGCCTTAAATAATGACAATTTATATAGCGCTTATTCTCCTTATGAGGCTCTAAGCGCTTCACAAAGAAGTTAAAAATCTGAGAACAAAATGGGTTTTTTTTAAATCTTGGATGGGACACACACAATGATGTGACAATCTAACGAAAAGTTGACTCCGCTATGATTTTCATGAACACGTAAATAACTTTGCAATGCCCTCATTTCTGTACCCAGTAGCGCAGAACACAGCAGAGCCAACAAAACAGCTGTGAGACACTGTGTGAGAAACAACAGTACATTAACAAACACTTGTGGTAAAAGAAAAAGTCAACAATTACAGACAAACAATATGAGCTGTCATTGTTGACTCAAGTATATAAGTAAAAACTTTGGGAATAAATTCACATGAAGATCAAGTTGATTTAAAAGGCAGACTGATCATTTTCCAACTTGTATTAAAATAAGAACCTTTGAGACACAGACAAAAACAGGACAAAAGTCAAATCGATTAAAAAGAAAAGCAAATGTGCTCCCCCCCCCAACAACAAAAAGAAGTCAACAACACTGCACTATTAGTATGGAGGAATGAAGTGTGTGATAGAACCATGCATGTATTACAATCACGGACTGCGTGTCACACAACTCTCGGTTTCTGCCCCTTCAAATCAACCATGTCTCTTTCTCCATCAACTCCTTGCAGATTTGTCCTTGCATGCCCTCCCCCTCCCCAACATTCCTTCCTTATGGTGTTTTTTGTAACATTACCCAGTTTCAAGCCGATGTAAAGATGTTCTTACATGAACAACATGCGTTCATTTAAGTTACAACTTGTAGATTTTCATTCGCCTGTTTTTGTTTTGTTTGTTTGTTTGTTAACTTGGGTGATTTAATAATTATAATCTAGTATGTTGGAAAACTAAGCTGACACTAACATAAAGCTTAAAAATACACCCCCCCAAAAAAAAAAAAAAAAAAAAATGCAAATAAAGTGGAGCTTTATTCGAAGGAAAAAAATAGAAATTTCAAAATCTTTTTGTAAAATTATTACCCATGCCCAAACTGCTTTTTTTCTTTTTGTTGTTTGGTTTTTGGTATCATTGAAAATTAAAACTTAATTAGAAACACTGCAAGTTCCTGTAAGCTTTGACCAACTATGCAAGAGCAAGAATCCAGTCACGAAGCGACACCCCCACCCCCACCTTTCCTGATCACAATCATGATTGTTTCTTTGTGGGATAGACATCGAGCAAAGAATGAGCTGACAGGCGTGATTTCATCAGCATGTCATCAAGAGCAACAACAGAGCGAACACAAACTGAACGACGAAACATTGTCACAATCAAAAGTACTAATAGATAACACAATTGTTACATCAAATTTCATTTCTTAATAGCACAAAACATACATCAAATTTCATTTCTTAATAGCACAAAACATTTGTTGGTCTACTTCTCTAAAGCAGTAATGCCATTTGAACTTATTTTTTACATATTCATTATGTACAATCAAGAGTAGGAGCTCCCCTGAAACATTCTCAGCCCGCCTCCTTATCTCTCTCTCTCTGTGTCCACACACTCACTCATACACACACACACACACACACACACACACACACACACACACACACACACACTCACTCACTCACTCACTCACTCACTCATACACACACATACTCACACACTCACTCACTCACACACACACACTCACTCATACACACACATACTCACATATACACACACACACTCACACACACACACTCACATACACACACACACACACACACACACTCACACACACACACACACACACACACACACACACACACACACTCACACACATACTGGCCTAATAATGAAGCAATTTTCCCATGACAAAAATTCAGATCATCACACAAAAACTGGAATGATTAATTATGCATTTCAATCATCACTTCATTCCTTTATTTATGATGCCTACTCTCATTCATCTGCAAGATAACACCTGCTGTCCAGCTCTCCCTAGAGTTTCTTTCTTCTCTGAAGACCTGCTGTTCATCTCTCCTTAGAGTTTCTTTCTTCTCTGAAGACCTTCTGCTGCCCAGCTCTCCCTAGAGTTTCTTTCTTCTCTGAAGACCTGCTGTCCAGCTCTCCCTAGAGTTTCTTCCTTCTCTGAAGACCTTCAGCTGCCCAGCTCTCCCTAGAGTTTCTTTCTTTTCTGAAGACCTTCTGCTGTCCAGCTCTCCCTAGAGTTTCTTTCTTCTCTGAAGACCTTCTGCTGTCCAGCTCTCCCTAGAGTTTCTTTCTTCTATGAAGACCTTCTGCTGTCCAGCTCTCCCTAGAGTTTCCTTCTTTGAAGAATCTACTTAGAGTTTCTACTCGGATTGTCAAACTCAAAAAAGAAAACTGGCCTAAAAACTACAACAGAGGTTGTTTGATGTTCGTCGGTCTCGCAAAACTTTTCAAATTCTCATCACAAACAAGCCTTTGAATTGGAAGGAAAAGCAAAGCAAAAAGTGTTGAATTATTCAGTGTATATTTCTCAAGTATCATTATCATTCAACAATACCACCAATCATAGTCTGTAAAGCATACATACAAAAAAAGCTTAACCCCCACCCCCACCCTCCCCCTTAGGACGGGTTCACATTAGACGCGTAAGTTCCGTACAGAAAACCCTAAATAAGTGGAACAAAGAAGGATAAAAGTTTACGCATATAGGGGAAATTTGGACATGCGCGCAAATCTTTTCCCTTCTTTGTTTCACTTATTTATGGATTGCGCACAGGTTTCCGCATGGAATATCCGCTTATGTGTGTACACGGCCTTAGAAGGGAAATACAAGAAGGTACTTGCTTCTCTCCCCCTCCCCCCCTCCCTATGAGAAATTGGTGATAAACGATAACATATAAGAGCTTTATCTCCCTTTTTCAGTAACTTTAAACTTTATTGCGGAATTAAAAGACGTAGTGAGGGAGATAAACAGGTGAAGGTCAACATTGTTTTGGGATGGGTTAGTGGATATTTGATATTTTGGTATATAATCTAGTCACAGAGACGTATTCTGTGAAATTCGGGCTGCTCTCCCCCAGAGAGTGCATCGCTGCAAGTGCAGCGCCTACCAATAGCATATAACAATCTTTGAAGGGGGGGGGGGGGGGGGGAGGGAGGGGACTGACGATTTGGGACTAAAAACAACGTTTTGAAACAGGAAACATACAACTTATACAATAGGGCATTTGCTACGTGAGGGCGACCTTGAATTTTACCAAGTTGAATTAGAAAGGTCAGCGTAACTCGGGCAGAACGAGTGTGGGCAAATTAGTAGTCTAGCATAGAGCACGCAAACTCGTGGCAAATGCCCTATTGGAAGAAGGGTGACTGAAAAGATGGGATGGTGGAATTTGGAAAAGTGCAAGCATATAACCAGGCTTTGTACATTAACAGTTTCATTTTTATTTACAGCTGCCTTCTGCGTAAGTTCCGTAACACATCAAAGCTAACACACACACACACGCATGCGTGTACAGACACACACGCACGCATACAAAAAAAAGGCTTACTCTAACATTCACAACTACTATCCCCCGAAGACGGAGTGTGGCTGCCCACGTGGCGGGGTGATCAAAAACAGTCACACGTAATGTTCTCAACCGTAGCTGATGCACTTGTACCTCAGCGTTCAAGTGCTTCCACTGCTGGGATGATCCCTGGAGTCTTTTAGCCAGGGTAAGCCAACAACAACAACTACTAAATCACCACATGTTGAGTCATCTAACGCCAAACTTTCCCAATGTCAATTAGAAAAAAAAACCACGGATTATATGACGTCATGTCACCTTCGATTCTCACTATCGTCATCTCTTCCCTTCTCCTCTGGTAGGCGAGCGAGAGCTAAACTGAAGATGGAAGGAAATGTGACCACCAAATCTTCAGACAACCTACTGCATGATTGGGATAATTAGTTCTCTGCATTTTTTATGTTTAAATTTCATGTATAGCTTTTTATGTGTGTGTATGTGAGAGAGTATACTAGATTGTGTAAGGTTGGTTTGTGAGGCACTATATACCGCTATGTTTCTCTCTGCTGGTTATGTGTGTAATGTTTCATTTGGAAGTAGTTACATGTATTATGTAACAATTTCATGTACCCCCTGGGGGGTTTGGAAATAAACTTACTTTGACTTTGACTACGTTTCTTTTCTTTCTTTCTTCTTTTTGTTGTTGGGGGGGACTCATTTTCTGGTCCGTACAGTGGCGCTGCTCCCACGCCACTCATTCCCAGTACGGCAGTACCATACAAACTAATGCAAACTTTCTGATGGTGACATCTCTGGCAAATCCAGAATGAAGAAGGTAGACGCTCATTGGCCTAGCCACTGTTGACCGGAAAGGGGGCATAACTCCCCATCCATATCCGGTTAGAGGTCAAGGCCATGAGCTACTTTCGTTTTTCTATATGCTATGGTATAGCCCCAGGTCGTGTTAGGCAAATGCAATTGTTTCAGGTGTTGGTAAGTATTTAGTTAAATAGATAGTAGGATTAATCAAAATCCACCATTCTTAGACCCTCCCCACACCCTTTCTGTAGCCCCCCCCCCCCCTCCCCACAATCTTTCTCTCCCTTCTCTCACCAGTTTCAGAGAAAAACATCATTATGATATCAAGAGTCAAGAAAAAAAAAAAAAATCATGGTAAAGGTAAAGATGTGCCACCCCCCCTGCATTTCTCGGTTAATTGCAATTTTCCGTTTTTGCCTTTCTTACCAAACATAAAGCTGTATTTTATGAACCTTTTTAGCTAATAACCTTTTTGGAATACTAACCCTATCCCTAACCCTACCCCCCCTATAAAACGGGAAAACGCAATGAACCACGACTGTGACAAATGGCGCCGTGTACTGCAATACATAGGGAGGGGGGGTCCTATTAGATAATGGCCTAGGGTTAGGGACAGGGTTAGTATTCCAAAAAGTTTATTAGCTAAAAAAGTTAATAAAGTACAGCTTTATGTTTGGTAAGAAAGGCAAAAACGGGAAAATGGAATTAACCGAGAAATGTAGGGGGGGTGGCACATCTTGACCTTTACCAAAATCATAAACGACATAGATCATCTGTTCTTCACACAATTCCGTTTCATATAAATAAAAATCACACAGCTAACCGACAAATTACTCTCATCATTTCTAACAGAAAACAAAAATCTCTCTCTCTTTCCTTTCTACCTTTTTAAAAACACCATTCTTTCTGACAATAATCGTCGCAACCTGCTGTACAAAGGCGGTACAATATCTGTCTCAGCATCAGTTCAGAGATCCTTCGTTTTAATCAACTGAATTCGTCATTTAAAATCCCACAAACTTCGGCTATTTCAAATCCACAGAATTACCGATTCACAAAACTGGTAATGTAAATTCCAGAGTGAGTGATTCACAAATCCGTAAATTTTGTTTTGGGGCGAGGGTGGGGTGGTGGTGGTTTAGAATCCACAATATTTGTGAGTTATAATTCCAGAGTGTTGTGGATTTCAAATCCACACAGCGCACAGACACCAATCAATTTCAAGAGAATTAATGGATGTTCAAAAAAATGTTTCGAGTTCCCACAAACTCCGTCAGCCCTCAAACTCCACTGATTTCAATCAGCCGCAGAATCCAACTATCTCCACCTTCACAATCCGTCCCAGACTTCAAAGAATCCAACAACCTCAACTTTCACCATCATCCCAAACCTATATCCACCCTTGCAATCCATCTCAATCCACCTTGACAATCCGCCCCAAACCTCAAACCACAGAATCCAACCACCTCAACCTCGCAAATCCACCAAACCTCAATGCACCCTGACAATCCAACCCACACCTCAACCCTCCCTTCACAATCCGCCCCAAACCTGAACCCTCCCTGACAATTCGCCCAAAGCCTCAATCCACCTTCACAATCCGCCCCACACCTCAATCCGCCCTCACAATCTGCCCCAACCTCAATCCATCCCCAAACCTCAATCCACGGAATCCATGATCTGGGAGGCAGCGTCCTGAGATCTGCCGGCGGCGATGGTGTCGGCGGACACAGTGGCTCCCCCTACAAGGTCAACGGGCAGGAAGACCTTGTTGATGATGACGTCGCCCGGCCAGTCCTCCGAGCGCTGGCCCGAGGTCAGACTCTGCAGCTTCTCCACCAGCTGCATGCAGGCCGGAGGGGCCGCGACCCTCGACGTCTGCGCCCCGCTACAACCCTCCTCTCTCCTCCCTTCCCCACCCTCCTGGCCGGTGCGGTCTTTCCACGCTTTATTCGCCCAGGTTGACTCGGACGATTTGGGCGGCTTAGCTCCCCCGGAGGGTTGCATCGAAATGTTGCCCTGCTTCGACGACGGCTGTGACAAACACTCGCTCGTCATGCCGCGACGACCTTCGTCGCCCAAAGTCATCCCCGTGACCCCTTCGGCTGACCCGGCCTTGAACCCATGACCCTCCATCTCCTGGAGGAGCTCCAGCAGCTGGGCCCCCACCCTGTGGGGCTGGGTCATGGCGGCTAGCCGTCGCCGGTCGTTGGCCAGAACCGTCTCCGCGTCCGTCACCCGCAAGCTGTAGCGCATGCTGATGTCCTCCGTCATGTCCGCCTCCTGCTGCCAGAACGGCAGCGCAGCCACCTGGTGGGGGGCCGACGCTCTCCCCCGGCTCCTGGCGCACATGGTGACTTTCAGCGGCACGAACAGCTTCTCCATGATGTCCGGCTGAGGCGTGACCGTCGACTCCGTTCCCGAATCCGACGAGGTTTTCTCGTTGGATGATGCCGAGGACGCTTTCCCCGGAGTCAGCATGTCCGACTCTTTGATGGAGCTCCCGGCGTCCTCTGTGCTGCGCTCCTCGGACGGCGTCAGGTTGGACGACACTTTGGAGGACGACGACTGAGCGTCCTCGTTGCTCTTCTGCCGCGAGTTGTTGCTGTCGTGTTCGCTGCCCACGTCGCTGCGCCCGTCCTCGCTGACGCACGAACCGTCCTTGGGAGACTTGGTTTCCATGGCGGCCGTCTTGGCGTTTTCGTCGACGCCTAAAGAGCTCGCGTTGCTCCCCTCGCCCTCTGCGCTCCCCTCGCCCTCCGCGCTCCCCTCGCCCTCCGCGCTCCCCTCCTTTCCGCTGATGGCGCTGCCCCCTTCAGAGGCAGGGGAGAGAACCTTCTCCAACAGTGGCTCGCCGATGTTCATGGGTTCCGAACTCATCTCCTCCCCCACTATGGGTTCCGGGGGGTCTTCCGTGACCACCACTTCCATGCAGCAGGAGGAGGAGGTGTTGTGGCGACTCTCGCCCTCCCTGTACAAATTGCCCCCCCCGGACGATTCCGGAAGTGCCGCCTCGTTGCACTGACTGCTGGCTCGGTCGAGAGGGGGAGAGGTGCTGGTGGTGGCGGTTAGGTCGAAGGTCATGTGTGGGGACAGCGAGTCTCTGGGAGTCTTCTCCCCTTCCTCCTCGCTGGCTGTCTGGGCGTTGTCTCCGGTGCGGGCTTCTGGGTAGAAGATATAGTCCGCCTCTTCGTCCTGTCAGGGGTGGAAAGGGAAAGAAAAAGAACAAAAAACAGAAGAAAATGTTAGCAAACTGTCAAAATGAAACTAAAGACTATCTTTTTTTTGTTATAACATTTTTTATTTCCCTCTCTCATCCCTCCGTTCTACAATTCCTTCGTTCTCTCACACACTCATCCATCAACATGCATTTTTCAATATTAAGCATGTATTAATAATTTAATTTATATAATTTATATTATATGTATAATAAATGTATGAGTCAGTCAAACAATAAATTCCATGTACAATCTAAAGTTTCTTTGTGCTTTTGAGTTGAAAGTGTGCATGAGTGGGTGAGTTTGTAATAGTGTTGAAATGAGAAGGTTGTAAATTGTGTATGACGATAACTTAGTGATTACCAAGAGGGTTTGCTTTTTTTCCATCTGTAAGCAAACTTGAAAATGTAACATAACATTACTACAGATCTTCATAGAAAACACATACATTCACAAAAACATATCCATAGAACATACATAAACTCTCTCTCTCTCTCTCTCCCTCCCCCCCCCCCCCCCCCCCCCTCTCCAATTCACATAAACTTTCTCTTCTAAAGCCTACATACCAAAAAACCCACATGTCTCTACGTAGTTTTATGCATTTCCCCACTTCCTCAAATAACTAATAACATTAAACAGAATGAAGAAGAAAAAACAACATCAAAAACATTTATCCAAATTTGAATCCCCAGGTGTCAGTCACAGTCAAATTTGTTTTTTTATGTGCTGACAACAAAAGACTAAAAAATTTACAATTTCCATTCTGTAAACAGGCCAAATTAATCTCATTTAAGAACCCACAAATAAAAGAAGGCATGTTATATCAATATAAACCTACAATTACAAATCAAAATTATTATTATTATGTTATACTTTACTTTCTTCACCCGCAGCTATCGATCAGAGGTTTGTAGGCATTCCAATTATATGTAAATTTTTCCATAGTCCCTTCCATCGAATGACAAGACAATTCCACCCAGTAGCGACTTTTCAGACAATTTTTAAAAGCTGTCAGACATGGGATTGTTTTATTTAGCTTACATTTATATATATATAATTTAGCCAACAGAATGATCAGATCCATGACTTTATCTGTTTTTTGGTTTTGTTTCCATCCTAGCAAAACTAGAGTTTCTGATAGATTAAAATTCTGTGTATGGTCACAAATGTCATGAATCCAAGAAATGAAGTTTGTCCAAAAAAACTGAGCATGGTTACAAGTCCAGAAAAGATGGACTAAAGTTTGATCTTCTATGCCACAAAAAGTACATGTTTGAGAATTTGAAATTTTACATAAAAACAGATATCTTTCAGTGGGCAGGAGTCTATGTAACAATCTTAACTGAAACCACCGCAGTTGGCAATCAGTAGTAGTTTTGAAATGTTTTATGAATATTTTTTCCCATTTTAAGACTGCCTGTGGTTGCCATTTTCTTACACTGGGTGGTGTGGTAGCACAGTCTGTCATATTCTGGTATATGGTTTTAGTAGGTGTAAATTTAATTAAATTCCAAACCTTAGGATATTCATTAGCTAAATTATTACATAATTCTAGCTGCAAGGATTCTCTATACTTAGTCACAGCTCTCACTATGCCATTGTATACAAGAAAGTTAGTTGTAACCATAGGATATTTATTTTTAAAGCTATTAAAAGTTAGAAATTTTCCTTCAGTGTCAACAAGATCTTTAATGGTGTTGATGTCATGTTCTGACCATTCTCTTAAGTATACTGTTTTCTTATCCCTGATGATATTATTATTGAAGTGAATATTTTCAGCAAGAAATTCTTGTGGTTTTGTAGGATTACATTTTTCATATATATTTTTATAGTGTTTTAATACATCTAACCAAAACAAATTATCACAAGCTCTCATTACTTCTGTAACATAGTCGCTACCAAAGCGTGTTATTTTATCCATTTCAGGACAAATACATGTCAAAATTTTACAATATAAGTTTTCTTCAGAAAGAAAAATTCTTTTTAACCATGATATTTTCATAGCTGATAGAAAATTATAAACATTAATCATTTTCAAACCTCCCTTCTCATAAGAAGAGCACACAAGTCTTTTATTTATTTTGCTATTTTTCCCATTCCACAAAAATCTGTAGAAGCAATTATTGAGCTCCTGTATGAATTGCATGGAAGGGTCTGGTAAATTAGTAAATAAATGAACAAGTTTAGATAGGGCCAAAGTTTTTTTTAATGGAGTGTCAAAAAACAACAAAGAAAATTAAGAAAAAGAAAGAAAAAGAATGAGCTATTAAAATAAAAAGAAACAAGGGCGTCGCCGAGCGGCAGACATGTCCGTCACCAGCAATGCCACGCACTTGCGACACCCCGTAGAGTGTCACATCCTGACACAAAATTGGAAGGGATTCTGTCTTCTAGTTCACGAGATACAGCTTGAAGAAGAAACATATAGCGCAAAGAAGGAAATTTCGGTTTTCAAGGTCACACTTCAAGGTCAAGGTCAGCATGGTGATAATTTATGCTCGGATGTTTTCTTCTCTAGGGTATACAGTACCACACACAATCTGAAGCGCTTCTGTCAAGTACCAATGTGGAAAATATGGCTTAAAACCCAATGTGTAGACCCCTACCACTTTCAAGGCCTACGGATCGCCCGGACCGTGACCTTGACCTTGATCGGTATGCCACCATCAGAACGGGCATAAGCCAAAGTACCTTCATGCCAAATTTGAAGACTCTAACACTAACGGTGTGGGAGTTATGGCCCCTGAAAGATTTTCGGTTTTCAAGGTCGTACGCCAAGGTCAAGGTCACGACGGCAATATGGTTTGCGCGGATGCCTTCCTCTCATGGTGACACACCAGCACACACAATTTGACGTGATTCTGTCAACCCGTTCGAAAGATATCCTTGGGACAGACAGAAGGAGAAAAAAATGACCCTCCGATTTTCAGGCTCCAGCGATCTTTTTTACCTTGACCTTGACCTTGATCGGTATGCCATCATCAGAACGGGCATAAGCCAAACCACCTTCATACCAAGTTTCAACATCCTATGTTGATCGGTGCCCGACATATGGCTAAAAATAGATTTTCGGTTTTCAAGGTCGTACGTCAAGGTCAAGGTCACGACGGCAAAATGGTTTGCGCCGATCTCTTCCTATTAAGGAGGCACACCTTCACACAAAATTTGACGCGATTTGGTCAAGCGGTTCGGGAGATATCCTTGGGACAGACAGAAAAACACACACAAAAACAACAACAAAAAACCAACCAACAAACAAACAAACAAACAAAAATACAAACCAGCCCATCGCAATAGTCCGTCTTGGTGACGGACTAACAAAACTCAGATTTCATTACTGGGTATCAAAATAATGAACTACAAAGGAGCACACTTACCACGAAACTCAGGGGACGAACATTTTGTGTGTGTGCGTTAACCAGTATTTTGTATTAATCATTAAGTAATAATAAAGAGGTGTTTCATCCCTTCAAACAGATTGTTTATTGTGATAAAACAATTTCTTATAACAGTTTTACTCAGCAAAAGCATAGGCTCACCTTGGAGCTTTTGGGGGCATCGCGCTCCCTTAGTCAGCGTCGTCTGCTGAGAGGCTGAGATTTTTTGTTTGTTAACCAATGTTTCAAGTTATCCAGTTTTGTGTTAAGAGTACCATACTCCACTGTACAAACAAACAACACAAACTGGAGAAGATTTTGGAGAGTTACATTGTTTTGCTTTGGAACACTACACAACACTACAGTACAACACACCACACCTCACCACACAACACATACCACACCACACCACATTACACCTCACCACACACCACACCACAACACACTACACCACACCACACACTACATCACACCACACCACACTACATCTCACCACACAACACAACACATACCACACCACACTACACTACACCTCACCACACCACACCACACCACATTACACCTCACCACACACCACACCACACCACACCTCACAACACACTACACCACACTACACCACACACACACTACACAACACCACACCACACCACACACTACACCACACCACACTACATCTCACCACACAACACAACACATACCACACCACACCACATTACACCTCACCACACACTACACCACACACACCACACCACACCACACACACTACACCACACACACACACACACACCACACACACACCACACCACACCACACCACACCACACCACACCACACACACACACACACATACACACCACATTACACCACACACACACACACTACACCTCACCACACCATACTACACCACACCACACACTACATCTCACCACACAACACAACACATACCACACCACACCACACCACACCACACCACACCACACCACACCACACCACACCACACCACACCACACCACACACACACTACATCTCACCACACCACACACAACACATACACACACACACACCACACCACACCACACCACACCACACACACTACACCACACCACACCACACCACACTACACCACACCACACCACACCACACCACACCTCACCACACCACACCACACACTACATCTCACCACACCACACCACACACACCACACCACACACACACACCACACCACACCACACTACAACACACACCATACACTACACCACACCACACTACATCATACTACACCACACACACACACCACACCACACCACACTACACACACACACCACACCACACCACACCACACCACACCACACTACACCACACCACACTACACCACACCACACTACACCACACCACACTACACACACACACACACCACACCACACCACACCACACCACCACATCACACCACACTACACTACACCACACCATACTACACCACACTACACCACATATCACACACCACACCATACTACACACACTACACCACACCACACTACACACACACCACATATCACACCACACTACACCACACCACACTACACCACACCACACCACACCACACCACACACCACACCACACTACACCACACCACACTACACCACACCACATATCACACCACACACCACCACACCACACTACACCACACCACACCACACCACACCACACCACACACACACACCACACACACTACACCACACCACACCACACCACACACCACACCACACCACCCCACCCCACACCACACCACACCACCACACACACACCACACACCACCCCACCCCACCCCACACACCACACCACACCACACCACTGACCATGGCTGGAACATGGTCAAGGGAGCAGACCTCCTCCAGCAAAGTCTCCAGCAGAACCCTGGCCGGTTCTGGCTGAGCCATTTTCTTCAGCGCCTCCCTATCCTTCTTCAGGACCGCTTTCGCTTTCTGCACCTGTTTGTCACAAAGAAAGCACCGCAGTGAAAATTAAACGCCACAAAGTCTCATTGTTCTTCTTTCTGCACCTGTTTGTCACAAAGTATCACAGTGAAAATTGAACGCCACAAAGTCTCATCATCGTAGCTTTCTGCAACTGTTTGCCACAAAGCATCACAGTGAAAATTGAACGCCACAAAGTCTCATCATCGTAGCTTTCTGCAACTGTTTGCCACAAAGCATCGCGGTGAAAATTAAACGCCACAAAGTCTCATCATCGTAGCTTTCTGCAACTGTTTGCCACAAAGCATCGCGGTGAAAATTAAACGCCACAAAGTCTCATCATCGTAGCTTTCTGCACCTGTTTGTCAGAAATGCTTTGCCCAATTTATGAAATGGACACTGAATATCATATTTTTGAATCCCCATTCACACAGGTATTGATTAAGATTGATTCAATGGTATCACACTTTTCTACATTGTATTTGCACCCCTATCCTGCCCCCCAACTCGACCAGATGCTAAGCTGGGGCATGCCTGAGCCACATGTTGAATCAAACGTTTTATCAAATTAAGTCTGAATAAAATAATTTTAACTCATCTACAGACGAGATTTCTTATTCGTTTGAACCAATTCTTGATCCATGTGTGCTAATGAACAAAAACTATTTTTCATTCATATTGCTTTTCTCAACTGCAAGTTATAAATTGGCTATTTCACGAACTGGGCAAACCATTTTGATCATTTCATGAAATGGGCACTTTCTTGGATTGGGCGTAACATATATGCACCATCCAACCCCTAAGTCCCCTTACCGGCATCTGGTAGGTCATGCTGAGCTCTGGCGTCCAGTTCACGGTCTGCAGCCAGGGGGGGACCGTTAGCCGTCGCCTCGGTAACTTGTTGCCACCCCCACCCCCGTCCGGCTGTTTGGATGGCCGCCCGGTCTTCTCAAACATTTCCTGAAAGAGGAACAGACTTTGACTGTTTGGGTGAGGTCACAGGTTCAAGCGTTTTTCAAATCAATCATGAACAAGGACATTTTGCTTCTTCTTCTTCTTCCAGCTGAGTGCCCACAATCAACACTTTGATTCATTGGCACTACTGGCCACTGCAACAACCATGTTTTGCTAGAGTGAAAGCCCTTGGTAGCTGCTTGAGTACTGACCAAACAAGGGCATAACTATCGCCAATAACCCTATTTCAGGCCACTAAATGGCTGCCTTTCACAAGAGTTAATGCCCTTTTCAGTACTGACCAACAAGGGATTCACTCTCACTGTCAAGGGCGTTAGTAACCCTAGTTGCAGAGGCCAATACCGATCAAGGTTCCAGGTCGGACAAGATAAACAAAACCGCCCAAAGCTAATTTAGTGACCCAGCCAGTCAGGGGTCTCCCTGTGGATCCCCAATGCGATGCCACGTCAGACAGGAACACCTAATCTTTTTTTCTTTCTTTTTTAAAGAAGACTCTGCCTTTTCCCTTTTGCTTTGCGTCATCTACTATCTTTCTGACTTATTGGCCCGTTCTCCTGTTTCGGTTGTTCAGCTTCTCTGTGTGTCATCACCTGGTTAGGAGAGCTGTTGATGGCACCGACACTGTCCAACAAAACTTGGATAAAGAAAAGGGTGTTTTCCGCTCTCTTCTTCTCACTATGTCCTTTTGTCCCTCTCTCTCTCTCTGTCTTTTGTGTGTGTGTGTGTGCGCGTGCGTGCGTGTATGGTTACATGCATGTATGCACGCGCAAGTATTAAAAATTATGCTTGTGCATATACAAGTTTTATAAATCCATAGTTCAACCAATGTTTGTATTAGGATGGGGTAGGGAGGTGGGTGTTAGTGTGTTGTGTTATGATTATATGCAATGCATTCTCTAATGTATTCATTTTCATAGAGATGTATGGTGAGGATACGTGAACCAGTCTGTTAGAAATGTTTGTACGAATGGTGAGTGAAAAGCGCATTGAGTTGCTTAGCAAGATTATGCGCTATATAAGCATTATTAATGATTATTATTATTATTCTACTGCTACCTTTATGTTCGCATCTGTATATGTAATAGTATGCCTTGCTACGTTTGTGTTCTATGTTCGCATAATATGCATCAAGGACAGATTGGAAGACTAGGCGTTGCCTAAAATCTTTATCCTTGAAAAATAAAAATTAAGTTTTCAAGTTTTTCTCTCTCTCTCTCTCTCTCGTGTAGATAGAACTATGGCGTATCATTGTTTTTCTTTCTTACATGGTTTTTGTTATCAATGTTCCACCCCTTCGTAAGGGGCTTATGGCCTATTCGAATACACTGTTCAGTACAGTGGAACCTCCCTTATAAGACCTCTCACTATAAGACTCCCTCCCACATAAGACCTACTTCTTTGAGACATTGCCCTTCTTTGTAAGTATTAAAATTACCTCCCTTATAAGACCTCATTCTGGATGATTTTTGAAGGTCTTATAAGGGAGGTTCCACTGTGTTCTCTCTCTCTGTGTCTTACCTCATTGGGGGAGCTGTTGTTGGCACTGACGCTGTCCAGGAGGTACTGGATGGAGGAGCTGGTGTCCTCCGCCGATGACGGCTGATTGTCCGAGTCTGTGCCGTTCTTCTGTCCAGCCTTCGCCTTCTGCCCACACCGCACAATGTCATCAACACTGACAGTTTATTTGTTCTGCTTAAAATACAGCGGTGTACACTTAACACAAAATTCAGGGGACAAAGATTTTGTGCGTGCATTAACCCGTGTTTTGTGTAAAAGGCACGGCCAGACTATAAAAGAGGGGAGGCGCTGAGCGTGCGCCACATTTGAATCACAGCTGGCGAGAGAGAGGGTTCGCCCTTCCCTTTGTTCCCTGTTGCGCGAGCCACCGCGAGGCAGAGCTTTTCTGACGAAAAAGACCCGATCCCTGGGATCGGTTGTTTTCCCTTTAAGCATTAAGTAATAATAAAGAGGGTTTTCGTCGGTTCAAACAGACTTTTGTGCGTTAACCGATATTTCATGTTATCCTGTTTTGTGTTAAGAACTCCACTGTATGACTGAACAGTCAAAAATATCAGACTGGTGCCTTCTCCAATCTGTCCCTGCAGAGAGGAAGACCAGACTGGCGCCTTCTCCAACCTGTCCCTGCGGAGAGGAAGATCAGACTGCATGGTGCCTTCTCCAATCTGTCCCTGTGGAGAGGAAGACCAGACAGGCACCTTCTCCAATCTTCTCCTTCTCTAACACTGATTTGAGGTACAGTCGAGAATGACATACTGGCGTACATACAACATTAAAATCCTTAAAAACAACAAGATGGCAACACCATGTAAACGTAGTCCCAGTAACAGCAATACCCACACACATATACTCCCCCTCACACTCACACACACACACACACGTTCTTATAGATCTGGGACTACAAAAAAATCAGGCTATATACATGAAGCTAGACATTCAACTTAATTCCATCACTCTATAGGACTATATATAAATCGTATTCAAAAATTCACCGTCTGTGCTTAGGAGCAATACGTAAGAAAAGATTGTACGGGTTTACATATGCTACAAGAGACAGATATCTCTGTATCATTTTTACTGATGCCAAAACAATGGTGTATTAAGGGGGAAAAGCATTTAAATGAGTTTCCATAAACAGGTCAGATAAACAAGTGCGAGAACGGAGGAAAACCCCCACAGCAGAATAGATTAAAACAAACGCGGATTCGCAATCGTTTGTGGCAGCGGTCTATTATTACCACTCCAATCATCACATACACTGAGTCGCCTCCCCTGGCTTTTCAATAATTTTAATCTGTAAACCAGAATGTTATCTCTGCACCATTTCGTAACTTTTTATATCTTTTGGAAAACATTTAAAACTATTTATTCTACATATACTCATCGAAAGAAGCATCGCATACTCGTCGTGTCTGTTGCAGTGTCTGTATTACGTATGTTTATTATTCTGTACGCTTTAAAATGAAGATTCATGTGCTCTGTTCAGTATACAATTCTTTCCATATCTAAGGACTGTAGATATGACAACTGAAATGTTACTCTTTGCCCAAGTATTTTTTTCTTTTACAATATGTGCGACAATTTTGGACCGACAGACAAAGTGAGTTATCGGTTGAGCCACAAACAAAAATTACTTTCGGAATACATACATGCATACAGTATTCCAATGACCAAACAAAAATATATTTTCACAGGAAAAGAAAAACAGTATAGACCTTTACGCACTGCATAATGAAGAGCCTGTTATGATTATAAGCACAAAGGAAAAGAAAAACAGTATAGACCTTTACGCACTGCATAATGAAGAGCCTGTTATGATTATAAGCACAAAGGAAAAGAAAAACAGTATAGACCTTTACGCACTGCAGAAAGAAGAGCCTGTTATGATTATAAGCACAAAGGAAAAGAAGGATATACATTTATACACAGAATGACATTATTAGGGATGATGTTTTATATAATGTGTATAGGATGCTCATCAAAATGCTTGATTTCAGAGGGTGCACTGGGACCGAGGGGCACTGTCGGGTTGAAACTATTTAGTTTGGGTCAAAAATAAGTCATCTATGAAGGCAAGCAGACTGTTTTACGGCAATGTTAATGGCAGGCATTTCACCCCATGTGTATGCTCACACACACTTACAAGCTCACACACGCTCACACACACTCACATGCTCACACACACACACACTCACATGCTCACCCACGCTCACACACACACTCACACATGCTTACACATATGCTCACACATCCTCACACATGCTTCCACACACTTACATGCTTACACACGCTTACATGCTCATACACGCTCACACACACTCGCACATGCCTACATGCTCACACACACTCACATATCCTCACACACACTCACACACGCTCACACATGCTTACACACACTTACACATGCTTACACACACTCACACATGCTCACATACACTCACACATGCTTACACATGCTCACACACGCTCACACATGCTTACACACACTCACACATGCTTACATACACTCACACACCCACCAATGGAGCAGAACAGCTTTCATAACAACGCCAGCGGGCTCTAAAGGCTCGTGTTATTGTACAGGTCTGCTCTATTCTCGGGACAGACTAACAACAGAGAGGAGAAAATAATACACAGCTGTACAGCAAAGCACAGCCCTATATTTGGTGTTAGATTCTCTAGAAAACATTTATTCACATGCAAGCATATATATGCGAACGCATGCATACATGCGCACTGCACACACACACACACACACACACACACACACACACACACTCCAATGCAAAAAAAAGAAGAATATAAAAACTTCTAGTACAAAAGAAAAAACAGAGGGATTATTTTAGCACCAAAAAGGGGGGAAAATGCTACAAAATGGGGAAAAAATGACAACATGGAAAAATTGGAACTACATGAAAAAGAAGTAAAAATGTGAGAAAAAAATATCACAACAAAGTTGTCGTAAAATTTATCAAACATTTTCAGGACAAAGCATTTGTTAGGTGTTTGATCCTAAGCAATATACAAATCTTTATTAAAAAAATATTAAAAAAAAATAAAAAACCTCCAAACTTTATCAGAAAATGCGGAGATGCTCCAGCGTGTTGCACGAAGCTTGAAGTAGACACAAACTCAAAAACAGAAGGGAATAAAACCTCTCCTCACAAAGCCCAAACTCTCAACGCACCGAGGATATTTCGGTCTTCTATTTAAAAAAAAAAAAATTCCTAAATCACCCATCAAGCTTGCTACCGTCTGTTGCTTGAAATTAAATCACCCACAACCCCCGGCCCCTATACATTAGGAAGGGTTAGAAATGGATGCAAAAAAAGTCTAGATGCGTTAAGAAAGCAAACAAACCCAAAAAAATCCCCATGCGCCATAGCCAAGCAGAAAACGGTTCAAAAGTTAAGCAGAAAACGGTTCAAAAGTTAAGCAGAAAACGGTTCAAAGGTCAAGCAGAAAACGGTTCAAAAGTCAAGCAAAAAACGGTTCAAAGGTCAAGCAGAAAACGGTTCAAAAGTCAAGCAAAAAACGGTTCAAAGGTCAAGCAAAAAACGGTTCAAAGGTCAAGCAGAAAACGGTTCAAAAGTCAAGCAAAAAACTGTTCAAAGGTCAAGCAGAAAACCATTCGAAGAACAATCAAAGTCTAGAAGGAAAAAGTGGAACATAATCGAACCCCTTCTGCGGTTAGAACACAAGAAAAGAAGGTACCGAGCTAAAGAGTGAGCGTAAGAAAGACACACATCAAACCTCTACCATCATTCAGAAAGAAAACAGTAAGCCCAAACCCCAGACAGAAATACACCCCGCCTCCTCTACGATGAAAAGCGAAAAAAGGCGAGGAGGCTGGGATCGGGCCGAGAGAGGAGGGTGGCTTCCCTTACCTTCCATTCGGCCATAAAAACCCGGTGGCTCCAGTTTTGCGCCCATGACGACATGGAATTGGAGGACACGCCTCCTCCCCTTGAACTAGGGCCAGGCTGCGAGGTCTAGGTGGATAATAAAGGCGAGAGGGGGAGGACCAGCATCATCAGTACCCAGCGGGAATGGCGTCATCACATTCCGATCAAAATAACCAGGACCCAACATAGTCTTCGCTTCACTGGTATTTGCATTCAGTTTATTTTCAGCATCAGACCAAGCTCTAAGAGCTCTTGATCTTCCATCCACAAACCGGATGCTTCACAAAGGTAAAAAACCCAAAAACCACTGGCTCGCATGAGGGCGTAAAACATTAGTTTCCCGCGTCTTTCGTTCACTTTGCTTGCATGTCTGTCTGTCTCTCAACTTGTGACATTTCAGACTGATTTTTGTTGTTTATGGGTTTTTTTATGCAACAGGTCCAGAACTGCCAATAAACAAGCCTATGAAAACCACCACCTATTAAAATCATTCTTACAACATGATCATGATTGGTAGCCAGTGAAAATCAACATTACAACCAGACCTGAAGGAGCCATGACCAATCAAAATCATCCACACAACTGGACCAAAAGGATCAGCAGCCAATGAAAATCATCATAACAACTGAACAAATGATCAGCAGCCAATGAAAATCATCACAACTGGACCAAAAGGATCAGTAGCCAATGAAAATCATCATTACAACTGGACCAAAAGGATCAGCAGCCAATGAAAATCATCATCATAACAACTGACCAAAAGGATCAGTAGCCAATGAAAATCATCATAACAACTGAACAAAATGAACAGCAGCCAATGAAAATCCTCCATACAACTGGACCAGTGGCCAATTAAAAATCATCATCACAATAGCTAATAACATCATCCTCCCAACTGTACGAAATCGATCCAATGAAAAACCTTGTTACAACTGGACCTAAATGAACGGTGGCCAAAGAAAATCATCCTTGCAATGGGATGGAAATGATCCATGGCTGAATATTCTCCTTGACAGTGACAGAGGAGAGTTCAGACCATGCCACTCCTTGAGGAACATTTTAACGATCAATTTATCGAACAGCGTGCACAACTGTCAAATGAAACACTCCACTCCCCCCACCCCACCCCACCCTCTCCCTACACATATAGTGATTGCGTTTATTGGTAATTATCAGCAAAATACTGATTGTGAAACCAAAACACTGAAAAATGTTTGATCTGTCAGTCCTAGGGACAGAAATGTTTTTTTCCCAGGACTGATAAACAGTTTGAACAAGGCTTTAGCATTGTGGTCATCGCTGGGCTTTGTTTTCCTAGGACTGATAAACAGTTTGAACAAGGCTTTAGCATTGTGGTCATCGCTGGGCTTTGTTTCCCTAGGACTGATAAACAGTTTGAACAAGGCTTTAGCATTGTGGTTTTCACTGGGCTTTGTTTCCCTAGGACTGTTTTTTGACTCTGGTTGTTGGGGAGGGGGGGGGAGGGGAGGGGGTCATTGTCGCTGATGGGACTGGTTTCAAAATGAACTAGCACGATCACTGACACAGCTCACACAAACACTTATACCAACATCCACACACATTCCGCCACCCCACCCTTCCCTCACCGCACACACACTCACCGGAGTCTGTTGCTGCATGGAGGGGGGGTGGAAGGGGGTGGCAGTGGTGGTGCAGGGTGGGTGTGGGTGGGGGTGGTGTTCGCTGAAGGGCGGGGCCTGGCTGACGGGAGTCATGGGCATGGGCTGGAGGAGAGGCTGGTAGAATCCAGCCATCACTTGAGGCAGCAACGAGTAGCCTGAAAATGGTGAGAATATTATCGTCATCATCATCATCATCGTCATCATCATCAGGCATGGGCTGGAGGAGAGGCTGGTAGAATCCAGCCATCACTTGAGGCAGCAACGAGTAGCCTGAAAATGGTGAGAATATTATCGTCATCATCATCATCATCGTCATCATCATCAGGCATGGGCTGGAGGAGAGGCTGGTAGAATCCAGCCATCACTTGAGGCAGCAACGAGTAGCCTGAAAATGGTGATCATATTATCGTCATCATCATCGTCATCATCATCATCATTATCATCATCATCATCATCACCGGCATCATCACCATCATCATTACCATCATCATCATTAACATCATCATCATCGTCATCATCATTACCATCATCATCATCATCACCGTCATCATCATCATGTGTGTGAATGCACGTGTGTGTGTGTACCATATATTCTGGACTATAACGCGCAAACCCCACCCCACCCCCACCACAAATTTTCCACAAAATCTGAATATTTTCTTACTATATTAGTAGTCGTAATATAAGTCACAGGGGTCTCACTCTCGAGAAAAAGTATCACCTATAGCCCGAAAAATTAGGTGCGTGCTTGCATCCATACATTCATGTTTATGCATAAATATGCATGCGTGCGTGCATGTGCCTTCAATGCATGCGCACAGGCACAGGCCCCACCTGAGTGCGGGTAGTAGGGCCACTGCATGTTGCTGGAAGGCGACGGCAAAAAGGGCTGCAGGGTCATGCCCGTTGCCGGGTCGATCGGCAACATGGTCAGCTGCGGCATCATGCCCATGCCCGGCTGGAAATGCCCCGCCGGCAACATGCCCATCACGTTGGTATGCCCGGGGGCAGGGGCTCCCTGTCCGCCCAGCCCTGAGGTGGCGGGTTGGGAGGAGGTGGGCTGTGCAGGAGAGAGAGCGAGAGAAGAGACATATGAATAAATGAATGAATGATAACAGCAACACGGTGGGGGGGAGGGGGGGGGGGAGGGACACTCCACTAAAGGTTAACTCATTCGCATCAGCAACGATTTTGAATTATTCAAAAAAACTCACAAATCTCTCCAGCCATACACACAAACAAAACATGCATAAACAAAAGGAGAAATGAAAGAAGATTACAGGTTTTTACTTCAGGTTTAGACATAGGGAAGTGGTAGATCAGACTTATTTTATATATAGACTTTAGAGAGAAAAACTCTCTACACCGATTGGTTTCCCCACAACAAAAGCAAAGTTAGAGACAAAATTGTGGTCTAAGGGAGCGAAGCGAGTTTAGAAGTGACCAAGGTATGGTGTGCACACAGATTTACTTCCTTTGAAGCAAATGCATGAAATTGAGTCATCTATTAATTCCGGACATACAATAATAATAATAATAGTACATTTATATAGCGCTTTACATCAGATGAGCCCAAAGCGCTTTACAATCAATTATCCATCAACAGACAACAAAAACAGCATTCAAGAATGACACCAACCAGCAACAACGCATATACAAAGCAACTCTCTCTCTCTCTAACACACACACGGCCGGAACGACTTGAATGAATTAAATTTCTTCTGGTGCTTCACAATCAACTTGCGAGATAAATGGCTAAACTTGCATGTGAATTTTCACCCTTAATTCAGCGACAGAAAGGAGCTGGTGGAGGTTGCTTTTTTTTGGGGGGGGGTCAAGAGATGACCTTCTGTTGCGGGTAATAATTTAAAAATGTGGATTTTTGCAAAAAAACATAACAGCCAACAACGGCAACCACGAAATCAGTGATGAAAGTCGGAAGGTACTAGCATCCCTCCTTATGCCTACAATGATAGTACGTCCTGGTTTTCACCTAACAAAATGCACCTAACGTCGGTGAAATTCAAAAACCTTGTATGTCGATTTTTTGGGGTTTGAGTTAGATACAAGTCAGCTATCTAATTTTTCCCGCCACCTTCCACCAAAAGCTCGTATCTCTAACGACTTTCTATCTGGGGTAAATGAGGTTGTGAAAATAGACGAAAAACTTGCAAGTCCTAAATTCAGATCTAGTTAAGGACAAAAACCTCGTATCTTCGTTCTTTTCAAGTGTAAAAAAAAAAAATCAAGTAATTTTAACAAAATGCAGGACTAAACTTGCAATGTCTTGAACAACATATTCATCATAGTTAATCAATTGTGGTAAACGCGGTTAATTTTTAAAACATTTTTTTTCATTTTTCTCAAAACTACCAAAATTGAGAAACGAGTTTTTTAAATTTCATGGACAATAAGTTCACTGAACAATGCTCTATTTGTAACCTACTTTTTATGACTGGTTCTTGAACTGTCTGCTAGGGGCAGTGGGTGGATGCCTCGTGCCTCCATACGGGGAGCTGGACGACCCCGCCCCCTCCACGAGTCTCTCCCCATGGGGATACCGGGGGGGTCTTTCGTAAAAATAGTTCCCCCACTTTCTGGAAGTTCTGTGCTTGAAAATTCACCTAATCTGCTACTCTCTGTGACTCTGCCTTTTCCCTTTGCCTTCTGTCATCTATCTTTCTGACTTATTGGCCCATTCTCCAGCCTTTCTTAAAAAGAAAATACTCCAAATAATTTTTCTCCTTTGAGCTCCTCCGAAATCAGAATGTGTCGGCTGTACGCAGCGGGGAGATCAGTGAAAACCGGACACATACGTACCTTACCCATTATGGCCACATGGCCTGGGAACGCAGAAGAAGAAGTGTCTGATCTAAGGTGACAAAGAGTTGAGAACAGAGAGCCTTTTTACAGAACTAGCAAAGGATAACAGGGTCGAGTTTCTCTAGATAACGGTCGTCGCGCGAATATCGCTTAGGCCAAACGGGGCCTAAGAAACACTTTAGAAAACGTTTGCGGAAGAATATTACAAGCTCTTGTCTGATTGGGCAATTTTGTGGTATTATTTTAAACAAACTTTAATGGACCAATCAACAACAAGAAACGTATTCACCCCCTACTAGTTCCTGATAGTTCGCCGCTTGTTCAGTGTTTGATAAGAACCAAACGCCACGCGAACTATCGGCAAACGAAGGGTGTTTCTTAGACCGTTTTTGCCGATTCGCACTCACACTACGTAACGCTAGCCCTTGTGAAACGGCCCCCAGGTTTGTTGCCGCCGTTTACTTTTAGATCAGTGAGTTGTTGTTCACCACTACCATCCCTCATCTATTCTCCCTCTCCCCTCCCCTCCTCACATGAATATCGACGGCAGTGATGGGAAAGCTGGACATGAACAGTCCGGGGGCCCCGGTGTTGTTGCTCCCCCGCGGGGTCTTGGAGTTGCGGGCAAACTTGAACACATCCGTCGTCTCCTCATGGCCGCTAGGACGGCTCCGCTTCTGACGATTACGCTGCATCACCTAGGGCATTGACAGAGCATTGACCGTATCATCGGAAAATAAATCACCTAGGGCATAGACAGAGCATTGACCGTATCATCGGAAAATAAATCAGTCACGACAGTTTAAGGCTTGACATAGAGAATAAACTAGTCGTGACAAGACGAGCATCACTTTGTTGGGCTTTTTCTTTTCCTCCGAAGATCACGTTGGTGCCGTTCCTCGGTTGTCAGTAACAACAATAATCCTCCTTCTTCTTCTTCTCTTTGGGGCCCATGATCATTTAATTGATCATTCTGGCACCCTCAGGGGAAAAAATGACTGAAAAAAGGGGGTCAGTTAAATATGATAAAGGGCCTAAACTGCTGCATGGACATAAGGGTGTTTGAGTTTTAGTGACCCGGCCAGCTCGTGCCCGCTGCTCGGGTCTGAGCGTGATGCTGCGTCATGGAAACAGGGTGTGGAGGGGTTGAGGGAGTGAGGGAGCGGGGGAGGGGGAGGCTGATGGGTTTATTGATACCCTTACTATCATGATCATCATCATTCCCACCTGTCGCCGTGACTTGAGGTGGAAGAGGTGGGGCTGCTCCTTGGAGGCCTCCTGCAGGTACAGCAGCTCCTGGGCCTTGGTGTGCTTCCTCAGGGAGTCCTCCGTCAGCATCAGCTGGTTGTCCAGGGACTCCCGCGTGGAGTGGGGGTCCTCCCCGCCGAACGACAGCGGGCTGGGCACCTCCTCGTGGAACCCTTGCTCCGAGACATGCACCTGGGGAGGAGAAGAAGAGGGATTTGAGGATGTGCACATGCACAGACAAAGACCAGAGGGAGTTGGGCACCTCCTCGTGGAACCCTTGCTCAGAGACAAGCACCTGGGGAGGAGAAGAAAAAGGATTTGAGGATGTGCACATGCACAGACACACAGACAAGAGAGGGAGCTGGGCACCTTTTAGGAAGAGAAGAAAAGGGATTTGAGGATGTGCACATGCACACACACACAGACAAGAGAGGGAGCTGGGCACCTCCTCGTGAAACCCTTGCTCCGAGACATGCACCTGAGGAAGAGAAGAAAAGAGAGGTGAAAAGAGTTGGATGTTTAAAACAAATTGCTATTATTAACGAACCTCATCTACTGTAAAGTCGATTGACTGACTGACTGACTGACTGATTGATGGCTGCCTCACCTGTGTGCTGCTTCCGCAGCTGGGAGGTCGGCACACTGGGATCTCCACCTGCATCTCCTCCTCTTCGTTCAGCTCTGTCACGACACACAGAGGAAAAATATCGCATGAATGTTTATCATAACATTCTGACAACACACAGAAATATCATTTAGCAGCATAATTGCAGTTATCAGTTCCAGCCTACCTAACTGCTCAAGTTCTATGGAAGGCTGAAACACAGAGCTGATTCTAGGGGGGCAGGTCCAATGGATACAAGGGGAAGGGGGGGGGAGGCGGCCATGACATACACATTTATTCTGAAATTATTCATTTAAATTATTCATTATATGTACCTGCACAATGTGGAGCCATGTGGCGTTCCAGGGAGCTGGTACGGAAGTTCCTGCAGCCTGCGGGCGACGTAAATGTATTTTGTCTCTTGTGTCTTAAACACAGTTTGCACTGCATCCCCGATTCAATCTTCGCTACATACATGCAGACTTCCTCTTCTTCGTTGATTGCTCAGTTTCCTGTCAGTTATGAGCGCAGATGCGTCATGCTGCCGTTATGCACCTAAGAAATACTTAACAGCATGGCCATCTTCAGCTGGAGTAAGTCTGAAGAGTTTCTTGAGAAAAGGGCAGGAGAATGGACCAGTAAGGCGGAAAGATAGAAGATGACAGTAAAGCAAAGGGAAAAGGCAAGAGTCAGATTAGAGGAAGTTACAAGCACAGAACTTCCAGAAGGTGGTTGAACTACTTGTACGAAAGACCACTCAGTATGCCCACGAAGGGGACACAGTGTGGTTGGACTCACCTTCTTCACTGTCGTCTTTATGCACGACGTCTGTGCTGCTGTCTTCATCAGACACGGGGAATGCCTTGGGGGGGGGGGGACAGTGTGGTTGGACCCACCTTCTTCACTGTCGTCTTTATGCACGACGTCTGTGCTGCTGTCTTCATCAGACACGGGGAATGCCTTGGGGGGGGGGGAAAAGTGTGGTTGGACCCACCTTCTTCACTGTCGTCTTTATGCACGACGTCTCAGGGCTCCCCATTCTGTGCGTCTGTGCGTCAAATGTGCGTGACAGACGCATTAAAACTTCGTACTGGGGGTGAAACAACGCACTATAATTACTACTCGAGGGTTATGAGACGCACTATAAATCTGCTGAGTGCGTGAGCCCGACTCCCATTTCACCCAGCGGAAAAGCCGATCTACTGCAGACCCATGGGACCAATTAGGCATGTCAGCCCAAAGTCAATGTCAGCCTTATCTGAATGGCGCTCTCTCTCTATCTTTCTTTCTCTCTCTCTACCCCCCCGCCCCCCTCCATTCGCTCACATAACCCCGGTCCCGTCTTCCATAAATAGACAGGACAAGCATTGGGTTAGAAAAAAACAACCCTCCATCACTTGAAAAACTTCAGAAGGTGAAGGTCAGGTCATGATAGTACTTGATCATTCTAGACTGGTTACAAGTTCAATGACCTTTGACACATCCCAGCGAAAGACAGAGAGAGAGAGAGATAATTAAAATGTGTGTGTGTGTGTGTGTGTGTGTGTGTGTGTGTGTGTGTGTGTGTGTGTGTGTGTGTGCTATTGAATGTTCAACATAAATTGTCATGCCTTGCTTGAAATTTTATAATTTTGTTGTTTCATCCTCATTGCCTCAAAAGAGGGCAAAGGATTAAAGTTCTTGATTCTTGAATGATGTGTGTGAGTGTGGCTTTGTGTGACTGTGTTGGCAACATTTGTGTGTCGGAAATGCCAGGCGGCATGTAATGCTTCATACTGCCTGTGCATACAATACTTTACATTTTTTTGGACAGTACCCACATGTCTTTGTGCTTATTTTGTTTTGATTTTTCACCCTCTATAAGTTCACCCTGGGGGTGAAGAGACCCTCTATAGCTGCTTCCTGGGGGTGAAAATACCCTCTATGGTCAAACAAAATGGGGAGCCCTGTGTCTGTGCTGCTGTCTTCATCAGACACGGGGAATGCCTTGGGGGGGGGGGGGGGGGGGGGGGGGGGGGGGGGGGGGACACAGTGTGGTTGGACCCACCTTCTTCACTGTCGTCTTTATGCACGACGTCTGTGCTGCTGTCTTCATCAGACACGGGGAATGCCTTGGGGGGGGGGGGGGGGGACAGGGGGGGGGGGGGGGGGGGGGGGGGGGGGGGGGGACACGGGGGGGACAGGGGGGACAGGGGGGGGGGACAGGGGGACACAGTGTGGTTGGACCCACCTTCTTCACTTTCGTCTTTATGCACGACGTCTGTGCTGCTGCTCAGCGGGGAATGTCTTCATCACTGTCGTCTTTATGCACGACGTCTGTGCTGCTGTCTTCATCAGACACGGGGGAATGGGGGGGGGGGGGGGGGGGACAGGGGGGACAGGGGGACACAGTGTGGTTGGACCCACCTTCTTCACTGTCGTCTTTATGCACGACGTCTGTGCTGCTGTCTTCATCAGACACGGGGAATGCCTTGGGGGGGGGGGGGGGGGGGGGACAGGGGGGGACACAGTGTGGTTGGACCCACCTTCTTCACTGTCGTCTTTATGCACGACGTCTGTGCTGCTGTCTTCATCAGACACGGGGAATGCCTTGGGGGGGGGGGGGGGGGGGGGGGGGGGGGGACGGGGGGGGGGGGGGGACACGGGGAATGCCTTGGGGGGGGGGGGGGGGGGGGGGACAGGGGGACACAGTGTGGTTGGACCCACCTTCTTCACTGTCGTCTTTATGCACGACGTCTGTGCTGCTGTCTTCATCAGACACGGGGAATGCCTTGGGGGGGTGACAGGGGGGGTGGGACACAGTGTGGTTGGACCCACCTTCTTCACTGTCGTCTTTATGCACGACGTCTGTGCTGCTGTCTTCATCAGACACGGGGAATGCCTTGGGGTGACTCAGCAAAAACCTGAAATAGAAAAAAAATCGTAAAAAACTGGGTGAGATTACAAATGTGTGTGTGTGTGTGTGTCTGTGTGCGTGTGTGTGTGTGCGTGTGTGTGTGTCTGTGTTTTTTTGTGTGTGTCTCTGTGTGTGTGTGTGTGAGTGTGTGTCCGTGTGTTTGCATACAAGCCTGAGTGATTGCATGCATCAATGTGTGTGTGTGTGTGTGTTGTGAATGTGTATGTGTGTGTGTGCGTGTGCGTGCGTACATGCGTGCATGCGCGCGCGTGTGTGTCTGTGTGTGCAAACAGCTCACTTTCTCATATGTTGCATAGGGACTGGGCATAAAGAGACACACAGTCAGGCAGATATAAAGAAACACCTAGGCAAAACTCACTTTTTGATATTGAGGGAGTAGTTGACTTGGTTGTACAGGGAAGAGATGCTCTTTTCGTCCATGACGCTGGAAGAAATGTCCGAGGCAGAGGTGGGTCCCTGAGAACCATCGTTCTGGAACAGACGCAAGAACAAAGCTGTCAGCAACAATGACTAGAGTACTGAAGGGGGTTGCGTACCCCTTAAGGCATTATCATAATATAACATCAATTGTTGCACACCCCTTAAAGACCCACCAGGTCACGTGTCAAAATCACGGTTTTCACGTGTTTTCCCTCTTATAGCTGGTAAGGAATCTTAAGAAATCTTCCTAGCATAAGAGGGAATGTGACAGGTGACGTGGGGGGTCCTTAAGGCATTATCATAATATGATGTCAATTTGTGGATCTCCAGTTGGCTATTGGAAAAGGTTTAGAGCACCAGTGTCTGTTAAAATGTTTCTACGTTCACTGTAACAACTTTCTGGTTTGTAACTGAAAGCATTTTTCAAGAAGCAAACAAATTTCTACACATTGGTCATTGTGTACAGGTACGGGTCATTGCGCACCCAAAACACAGGCCATCGCGTACATTGGTCATTGCGTACAGGTAGGGGTCATTGCGCACCCGAAACACAGGCCATCGCATACAGGGTTCTGAAAACTGTACTTTCAAATTAAAGTGAGTTGCTGCGGACTGACCAAACAAACATATTAGATTACCGTCCTTGCCTGTCATGAAGCAGTAGCAAAGAACCACAGAAAATTGTCTGCCCCTCACTCGTCACTAGGTGGCATGGTCAGTTCAGTCCTAAAATTATGGTCCTTTCGTGTCGCTGGGAAGTAGTGTAAAGTCCCATTGTTGCATTAAAGTCAGTAACATGAAGCGTGTGACAGTCAGTAAAATACGACTATCGCTTCGGGAAAGCGAACTTCCAGGAACAGGTGAGTTGTCTTACCTTGCCCTTCTCTTTGGTCTTGTCGCTGTCTCTGGCGGGAGTGCTCCCCCCTGTCGGCACCGAGGATCCTGCTGTGGAACAGACATCAGTGAAGTAACGGCAAGAAAAACTAGATGAAAAATTGACTGCAGTACCTTTGGGAAAATAACGATGTTAAAAAAAAAAGGGGAAGAGAAAGAAAAAAGTATCTGTGAGAGGAATGCTTCAACGTTTTGTGCCTTGAGCACTTAGTCATGATGTGGAAACCTTTAATCCTTCCTTAGGCACTTAGCAGACCTGCCTACCCCCAATTTCATTCTTAGGTACTCCACGAAAAAGAATTCCGTACTTTTTCTCCAAATTCCATATTTTGCAAGGAGACCAAAAAAACAGAACATTACAGAACATTAAACCGCCATGCGAAATGACAAAAAACACTCAATTTTGACCGATCTTAGAAGACCTTAAGTTCAAATTTTTGCCGTATTAATTTTCCATTTACCGTACTGCAGTACTGGGGCTCAAAATCGTGTACAAAATACGGAAAAATCGTATGAGTAGGCAGGTCTGACTTAGTCATGAAGTGGAAACATTGAAGCCTTCCTTAGGCACTTAGTCATGAAGTGGAAACTTTGAATCCTTCCTCTTACAACTACCTTTTTTCTGTATATAATAATAATAATAATTAGCATTTATAGCGCCTAATCTTAAAAAAGCCCTAAGCGCTTATAATAATAAATGAATAAGCCAGCAAGCAATATAAATAAGTAAACGACAAAAATATATTATCCACACATGCGCGCGTCACGGCACACAAATCTAGCATAACTTAGTTCTTGACTGACCAGGCTATTTTTACCCACCCTTCAACCTCCCCCCTCCTTTTCTGCCCATCTCCCCCACCCCTCTCCATCATTCTGACCATCCCGTGGTTTGCTCTTATGGTCAGTTTGACCTCTTTTCCCCCTCCTTTGGCTTAGCGTGGGAGGCGGCGGCGTATGTAACCAATTAGCCAGATGGAGAGCGTGTTGTGTTTAACCTCTTCTGTTGTGCTGCTACACAGCTTGGACTGACAAGTAGTAGCCTATCGGCCTAACTTGCATCAAATGCGGGCAGAGAAAATTATACTAAGAAACTAGGAAAGTGTAACACTCAAACACTTATCAACAAAATGCTAATAACAAAAACACTGCACGCACATCACATCACACTTAATATGTGCAAACATGCATGGCGCACACACACACAACAATAACAGCAACAACAACATACAGTATTTATACGGCGCTAAATCTTGATAAAAATCAAACTGAAGCGCACACACACACACACACACACACATATATACATATGCTCGCACGCATGCACGCATTCACACACACACACACACACACACACCACACACAACACACACACACACACACACACAGAGTCTTTAGTTTGTTTTGTTTCGTTTTTTGTCTGCTGTACAACTTTCACTATCTAACTGCCCTCTTTCTTCCTCTCTCTGTCTTTTACACATGTACACACACACACACACACACACACACACACACACACACACGTTGAAAAAGAAGAAGCACTTTATAGGCCTATTCTTCTTTTCATCCTGCCAACAGAGATTGATTGATTGATTCATTGAATTTTATTTATAGAGGGTAATAGAGTAAGCAATAACATGCTTTTTTACATCCAGCCCTCTGGACAAAATACATATATAAAAGTAGAAAATGGAAAACGAAAATAAACATACAAAGTAATATAAAGCATGCAAACAGAGAGAGAGAGAGAGAGATGCTTTATTGTTGAAAAAGAAGAAGCACATTATAGGCCTATGCTTCTTTTCATCTTGCTTACAAACAGAGAGAGAGAGAGAGAGAGACAAACAGCCAGACAATGGCAGAGACAGAGACAAAAACGGAGAGTCAGACAAGTAGACAGATAGAGGGAATGGGAGAGGGGAAGACAAATAGACGCACAAACGATCAAACAGGCAAGCTAACACAAACAAACACACACACACATTTACACACCCACACCATGCATAAAGCAAACAATTATGAGAAAGAAAAAACAACAACAAAGCACAACAGTGAAGTTGAGCAAATGAAACAAAGGACAAAGACAATGACATGCAAATAAAAAGACAGAAGAAAAAGTGAAGGGGGGGGGGGGGGGGGGGGGGGGGGGCAGAGACAGGGCGAGTGTCAGACAAAAACAGAAACACAGAGTAGGTCTAGCTGACCGAGATTTTGGCCTACTATTCTGAGCCGAGGTCAGCTTTCGCCTGCTTCTTTAATGGAGACTACACAGTCCGTGTTGAACCAGCGCTGGCACTGACATACTTATTCAATGATTTTCAAACTCGCCTCACGCCTGAAAGCGTAATAGCTATGGAACAAAACTTGTAAGATGGACTCGTTTTTAGTATACGATTCTGTCTGGCAACTTTTAAGGAAATAAAAAACTTAACCTAAAGCACAAAATTGCCTTTAAAAAAATAGTAGTCCTAAAGAAGGGAAACTGAACGAGAATTGACGAATTCTATCGTGGGAAACTACGAAAGTAGAGTTGGGGCCTAGTCAGTTATTCGAAATGAAAGTTGATACTTGTATCTGCTGAAAGCTACGGCCCTTATAAACAATGGCGCTCAATCAATGATCACACTAGTATTCAAAACACTGCACAATTGGCACAACAACAACACCATGTAGAAATGAGACACTCACACCAGCACAAACATGAAAGCGTCTTTTCCACTGCCAGTACACCGCAACAGTGCTTTCCTTTCCTGCCTCACAGCAAGAACGGCTGTAAGTGGGCTAGTGACCCACTGACGCTGGGTTGCTTTAATTAGTTTTACAGCCATCCTGAGTCTAAGACACTGCCCTTTCTCAGGTTCAGAAGGTGTAAAGGTTCTCTATGCCCTTTCTCAGGTTCAGAAGGTGTAAAGGTTCTCTACCCCTTTCTCAGGTTCAGAAGGTGTAAAGGTTCTCTAAGGTTACGTTCAGAAGGTGTAAAGGTTCTCTACCCCTTTCTCAGGTTCAGAAGGTGTAAAGGTTCTCTACCCCTTTCTCAGGTTCAGAAGGTGTAAAGGTTCTCTACCCCTTTCTTACGTTCAGAAGGTGTAAAGGTTCTCTACCCCTTTCTCAGGTTCAGAAGGTGTAAAGGTTCTCTACCCCTTTCTCAGGTTCAGAAGGTGTAAAGGTTCTCTACCCCTTTCTTACGTTCAGAAGGTGCAAAGGTTCTCTACCCCTTTCTTACGTTCAGAAGGTGTAAAGGTTCTCTACCCCTTTCTTACGTTCAGAAGGTGTAAAGGTTCTCTACCCCTTTCTTACGTTAGCAAGAAAAAGGTTTTAGAGAAATGGACTCAGCGTTTAACTCTTCTAGCGCCATGGCGTGTTCTAAAAATAATAGACAAACACGTGGCAGGGTGCTTGGCAGTGAATGTCTTTGCATTTGGTGGGAGTGTAGAGTGATGCACTGGGTGAGTGTATTCGCCCATGGTGCTAGAAGAGCTACGTTCAGCCGCTGTGCCACACACTCGGCTGAAACTCACTGTCGCACATTCAACCATTGAGGAACACAACACCAACATCAGGGCTCCCAGGGACCCCCATTTGGGAGTCTATGAAGCACTAACATTCTAAAGGACCCTCTAAAAGAATGTGCAGGGGGTCCCAGGAATGCACTAGAAAAATTCTTTTTAGCATTTGCAATGCTGGAACCATCTATCCCATCTCTATGACCTTCTATACTGTAAATGAAGGAGTCCCTGGGACCCCTTGTTTTGCGGGACGATTGGGAGCCCTGAACATATATCTCCAGATTCTATCTACAGTCACCAAAGTCATGAAACAACAAATCTTCTCTTCAAGGATCGGGGGCCCTTCACTAACACTAAGGCCGGGTACACACATAAGCCGATACTCCATGCGGAAACCTGTGCGCAATCCATAAATAAGTGAAACAAAGAAGGGAAAAGATTTGCGCACGTGTCCGAATTTCCCCTATATGTGTAAACTTTTATCCTTCTTTCTTCCAATTATTTAGGGTTTTCCGTACGGAACTTATGTGTCTAATGTGAACCCGGCCTAAAACTAAACGCAACACACTCAAAAAGTGAGTGCGTGCCAAACACTCAAAGCTTGCACACATGCACAAACACGCATACGCACGCGCACACACATGTATAAATATGCTAATGGACAACTTGCTGCCATTTTGTATGTAAGTTGTCCTGATGAAGACATTAAAATCGAAAATTTGTGTACAACAGGTGTTGGTTAGTTTTCTTCTTCCCACTCACACGCACACACACACACACCAATTCCGTTTTGTTTCTTTCTCTCTGGACAAATTTCCTTACCTGCCCCAGCAGAATCGGAGGGTGTGAGAGGCATAGTGTCCAAACTCATAGGCTGCACACACACACACACACATTAGCATACATGGTAAAAACACCATTAAAAAACACCAACATTCACCACCTAAAGCTGTTTTCATCCTGCATAATCTTTTTCACCTCCCGAGTCGTTGACAGGTGGAACAGGCTACCAGAGAATGTGGTGACAGCCCCATCACTGCAAGCTTTCAAGAACAGACTAGATACTATGTGGGCAGACCAAAGATATGAAAATTGTTAGGAGAGCCTCAATATTACCCGTGACGCTAAAATAAAAATAAGAATAAGATATAGAGAGAAAATGTTGTGAGCAAAAGTTATGGATCAACACGACCAGATCAAAGGCCTGATCATCGATCTGCCATCATATCATATCATCAAAACTAATCTATAAATATATGTGAGGAGCTGTTTGTTTGTTGTTGTGTTTTTGTTGTTGTCATACCCAGGCTTAAAGACTCCAGGGATCATCCCAACAGCCGAAACATTTGAACACTACGCGTACAAAAGCACCAGCTACGGATGAGAACATTACGTGTATGACCGTTTTTGATTACCCCGCCATGTGGGCAGCCACACTCCGACTTTGGAGGATTTTGGAGACTGATGATGACGTCACGCTAGGAGCTTGCCATGGCTAAAGACAATCCCTGCATAACTATGCAGAACATAACAACATTTTGATGTAGCCTTGGTGTTCTAGCTTATGTCAATTGGTCTGACACAGCCTTATGTCAAGGCGGATGGGATGCATAATCCGTACAACGAGCAAAATTCACTCTCAACATTCAACTGTCCCCCCTTCCCCTCCCCTATCCTCCCCCCCCACCTTCTGAAATACCTCGGTGTTCTGCCAAACAATACATTACAACACACACAACAACAACAAAACCAATACAGAATGCAATACTACCCAATCTTCTTCTTCTTCTTCTGCGTTCCCAGACCATAAGGCCATAAGGGGTCAAGTACATATGTGTCCGTTTTTCAGTTCTCACTGGTCTCCCCGCTGCGTACATCCGACACATTACGATTTGGGAGGAGACTACCCAATGCAATACCTTTTGCAGCAGCTCAGTGATTTTGCTGATCAGCTTTCTGGCATTCTCCGACGTTCTGATCTCTGTTGATTTACGATCGTCATGACTCTCCTCAAACACATTGGGCTTGTCTGGAGCCCTGCAGACAATCAATCAATCCATCAATCAGTCAATCAATCAATCCATCCATCAATCAATCCATTCATCAATCAATCCATTAATCAGTCAATCAATCCATCAGTCAATCAATCCATTAATCAGTCAATCAATCAATCCATCAATCAATCCATTAATCAGTCAATCAATCCATTCATCAATCAATAAATCAGTCAATCAATCCATCAGTCAATCAATCCATCAATCAGTCAATACATCCATAAATCAATTAACCAATCCATAAATCAGTCAATCAATACACAAATTAAACCATGGATTTAATGTAATCATCATTCTCCTGATGTCTGGAGCCCTGTGGTAAATCAATCAACCAATCAATCAATTAATCAATCACTCAATCAGTCACTCAATCAGTCAAACTCCGTGGATTTACTATCATCATACATAACTTTTTTCAAAGACGTAGAGACTGTCTGACAACCTGCCATCCATCAATTAGTCAATCACCCAGCCATCCTATCAATCAATCGACCAACTAAACAATCATCTGACTACTTAATCAACCAGTTGATTGTGTTGGTCAGTCTGTCATTCAGTGAGTCAGTCAGTCAGTCAGTCAACTGATCAGTCAAAGAAATCAGCTAGCCAGCCAAGCAGTCAAATAGACAATCACACGCTTGCACATACTCTCTCTCTCTTGTTCATTTGACAAATGTTTGATAACCAATGAGAAACTCCAGTTTGTGGTGTTCTCTCTCATGCCCACTCTCTCACACACACACACACACACTGACTTGACAACAGTGTGCTGGGCGATGATGAACTCCAGCTTGTGACACACACACACACTCCCTCACTTGACCACGGTGTGCTGGGCGATGATGAACTCCAGCTTGTGGTCTACACACACACACATTCACTCTGTCTCTCTCCCTCACTTGACCACGGTGTGCTGGGCGATGATGAACTCCAGCTTGTGGTCTACACACACACACATTCACTCTGTCTCTCTCCCTCACTTGACCACGGTGTGCTGGGCGATGATGAACTCCAACTTGTGGTCTACACACACACACATTCACTCTGTCTCTCTCCCTCACTTGACCACGGTGTGCTGGGCGATGATGAACTCCAACTTGTGGTCTACACACACACACATTCACTCTGTCTCTCTCCCTCACTTGACCACGGTGTGCTGGGCGATGATGAACTCCAGCTTGTGGTCTACACACACACACATTCACTCTGTCTCTCTCCCTCACTTGACCACGGTGTGCTGGGCGATGATGAACTCCAACTTGTGGTCTACACACACACACATTCACTCTGTCTCTCTCCCTCACTTGACCACGGTGTGCTGGGCGATGATGAACTCCAGCTTGTGGTCTACACACACACACATTCACTCTGTCTCTCTCCCTCACTTGACCACAGTGTGCTGGGCGATGATGAACTCCAGCTTGTGGTCCCAGGGGTTCATGAAGGAGGACCACTCCGTGGTCACTCTGACGTACGACCCATTGCGGGTTCGAATCCGCAGGGCTCCGCTCTTGAACGGCTGGCCCATGGAATGCGTAGCTGGAGGGAGGGGGGAGGGGGGATGGAGAAACACAAAAGAACGTTTACCAGCAACACTACTGCCTATGCTGCCTTGTTGACTAAGTTGCATTTTAGCTACACCCACACCTGTTTAGCCTGAAATCGGGCTTTGTATATTCAAAATCCAAAATAAATGTATTTTTCACAAAACAGGAGTACTCTGACAGGACAGTTTGAAAAACGGAGTGCAAACGTGTGTACATTTGCATAACTACAGAATTACTGTGTCAAATATATCATCCATTTAAATTTACACCAACAACACACACACACACAATCCAATCAGTCAAAACGTGTGTACATTTGCATAACTATAGAATTACTGTGTCAAAAACATCAATCCATTTAAATTTACACCACCAACATCATGCACACATAAACTTCTTCTACGCCTCAGGCATCCAACTTCATCAGGCTGAAGATTCCAAGACCAATCCAGCTACCATAGTGGTCCCCGGGGGCGAACCCTGACCGGCACAACTCCACCCCCCCCCCCACACACACACACAAGTGACCAAAGAACAGCACTGTTACCCCACACACCTTTCTTGTAGATCTCCAGCAGCTGCGGCAGGTCGTCGGGGTGATAGTAATCGAAGATGGAGGTACCGACGATGTCCTGGGGCAGGAAACCCAGCAACGCCACAGCGCTGTGGAACCGAAAAGACATCAGTTGGTTTATTGTACATAATCATGCATAAAGTACCGTACATTACTGACTATAAGACGCACCTGATTATAAGGCGCACCCCAAAATCTGACAGAAAATTTGTATTTTAAAAATCTTTGTCCCATTATCTCTGTTGCTAAAATGTCCCACGTGAACCTGTTTCAGGTTGGAGGATGTTAAACGAACTTTCATCAAGAGACAAATGAGAACAACAGCCTAAATCTGAAATGAAGGGGACATAACTCACTTGGCGTGAATGTAGGTGTAAAACAAAGAATGAATGATGACGATGCCCTAAATATGAAATGAAGGGACTCACTTGGCGTGAGTGTAGGTATAAAACAAAGAACGAATGACAGAGACACCATAAAATGAAGGGGACATAACTCACTTGGCGTGAGTGTAGGTATAAAACAAAGAACGAATGACAGAGACACCATAAAATGAAGGGGACATAACTCACTTGGCGTGAGTGTAGGTGTAAAACAAAGAACGAATGACAGAGACACCATAAAATGAAGGGACTCACTTGGCGTGAGTGTAGGTGTAAAACAAAGAACGAATGACAGAGACACCATAAAATGAAGGGGACATAACTCACTTGGCGTGAGTGTAGGTGTAAAACAAAGAACGAATGACAGAGACACCATAAAATGAAGGGACTCACTTGGCGTGAGTGTAGGTGTAAAACAAAGAACGAATGACAGAGACACCATAAAATGAAGGGGACATAACTCACTTGGCGTGAGTGTAGGTGTAAAACAAAGAACGAATGACAGAGACACCATAAAATGAAGGGACTCACTTGGCGTGAGTGTAGGTGTAAAACAAAGAACGAATGACAGAGACACCATAAAATGAAGGGGACATAACTCACTTGGCGTGAGTGTAGGTGTAAAACAAAGAACGAATGACAGAGACACCATAAAATGAAGGGGACATAACTCACTTGGCGTGAGTGTAGGTGTAAAACAAAGAACGAATGACAGAGACACCATAAAATGAAGGGGACATAACTCACTTGGCGTGAGTGTAGGTGTAAAACAAAGAACGAATGACAGAGACACCATAAAATGAAGGGGACATAACTCACTTGGCGTGAGTGTAGGTGTAAAACAAAGAACGAATGACAGAGACACCATAAAATGAAGGGACTCACTTGGCGTGAGTGTAGGTGTAAAACAAAGAACGAATGACAGAGACACCATAAAATGAAGGGGACATAACTCACTTGGCGTGAGTGTAGGTGTAAAACAAAGAACGAATGACAGAGACACCATAAAATGAAGGGGACATAACTCACTTGGCGTAAAACAAAGAACGAATGACAGAGACACCATAAAATGACATAACTCACTTGGCGTGAGTGTAGGTGTAAAACAAAGAACGAATGACAGAGACACCATAAAATGAAGGGACTCACTTGGCGTGAGTGTAGGTATAAAACAAAGAACGAATGACAGAGACACCATAAAATGAAGGGGACATAACTCACTTGGCGTGAGTGTAGGTGTAAAACAAAGAACGAATGACAGAGACACCATAAAATGAAGGGGACATAACTCACTTGGCGTGAGTGTAGGTGTAAACAAAGAACGAATGACAGAGACACCATAAAATGAAGAATGGGACATAACTCACTTGGCGTGAGTGTAGGTGTAAAACAAAGAACGAATGACAGAGACACCATAAAATGAAGGGGACATAACTCACTTGGCGTGAGTGTAGGTGTAAAACAAAGAACGAATGACAGAGACACCATAAAATGAAGGGACTCACTTGGCGTGAGTGTAGGTGTAAAACAAAGAACGAATGACAGAGACACCATAAAATGAAGGGGACATAACTCACTTGGCGTGAGTGTAGGTGTAAAACAAAGAACGAATGACAGAGACACCATAAAATGAAGGGGACATAACTCACTTGGCGTGAGTGTAGGTGTAAAACAAAGAACGAATGACAGAGACACCATAAAATGAAGGGGACATAACTCACTTGGCGTGAGTGTAGGTGTAAAACAAAGAACGAATGACAGAGACACCATAAAATGAAGGGGACATAACTCACTTGGCGTGAGTGTAGGTGTAGGTGCAGAAGAGGGAATGGCGCAGACTGAACGTTCTCTGCTCAGGCTCCGGAGGTAGCTGGCCGTCTGCACACAAAACACAGCAAATTGTAAAACATCAGACGAACACATCGTGAATATTCAACAGCGACAGACCTTATGCACAAAACAAACATCAGACGAACGCATCATGAATATTCAACAGCGACAGACCCTTTGCACAAAACAAACATCAGACAAACGCATCATGAATATTCAACAGCGACAGACCCTTTGCACAAAACAAACAGATTAAGGCCAGGTTCACATTAGACGCGTAAGTTCCGTACGGAAACCCCTAAATAAGTGGAAGAAAGAAGGATACAAGTTTACGCATATAGGGGAAATTCGGACACATGCGCAAATCTTTTCCCTTCTTTGTTTCACTTATTTATGGATTGCGCACGGGTTTCCGCACGGAATATCCGCTTATGTGTGTACATGGCCTAATTCTGTCTAGACGGCGGCCAGTTTGCTTGGTGAGCACTGTGAGCCAGCGCGCCTACCTTTCTTTACCACCTTTGACAATGCCGTGATTTGGGCAACAGTGAGACATGTGTTTATGGCTCACTCGTGTCAACAAAGTTAACACGAAGTGAGTCTATAGTATGATAGTTGTTCAGTTGTGTGTGTGTGTGTGTGTGTGTGTGTGTGTGTGTGTGTGTGTGTGTGTGTGTGTGTGTGTGTATGTGTGTGTGTTGCGTCCGTGGTCTAATCTCCAAACTTTAACATTGGCATTATCTCGGGAAATAGAAGGCATACATTGTTCAAACTTTGCACACATATAGATGTCTATGCAAACTTTCAAACAATAATGATTTCAATAATTAAATACTTAAAACAACACTGTAAACAGATAACAAACAGATAACATTTTAGATTAGTGGGTTAGAGAGTATTCAACAGGCAACATGAGTTAAGAAACTCATCAACACTGAAAGCCTCAATAGCTCATTAGTAGAGTGTCTGTCTGTCATGCCAATGGTTCCGGGTCCGATTTTCGGGACGGGCATTTTATTTTTTACTTGTATCCATAAACAATAGTTTCATTTCTACTTTAAAATGTTATTGGCAATCTTGAACTTTAGACACCCCACTAAATCTTTGTTTGTTGTTGTCTCACATGTTCTTGTTTGAGTGAGCCTTGAAGGCTTTGCCTCTTGTTTTTGAGAGAAAATAATGTTTAACGCCCTCTTTGGCCTTTCGGCCATGTGGGGCATCTCTTGAAGAAAAATGGTGTTTTACGTCCTCTCGGTCTGGAACAGACACATATGGGACATTTGTAGATACAAAGATGGTGGGAACAATACTGGAGGCAATGCCCGGAGACTGCAACACCAGTAAAGTCCCGATTTGTTTTAACAATACAGATAGGTGTAGCAGTAACCACGCCTCGGTTAAACCTCATCGGCTATGGTACCGGGGCATCTCTTGTTTTTCTTTCCCTCAGTTTGTTGAATGTGTGTGTGTGTGAGAGAAAAAAATTGATAATGATATATATGTATGATGACAAACGTTTGATTATGATGATTTCCATGATTGCAGATGAAACATAAATCCTCCTTCGAAATGACACCGAAGAATTAGCCGATTACACGAAAATGGCGCATTGCCATTGGACGTAACTAGCCAATCCCAGAGAGGCTTACAAAATTCAGTCAAGGGAATGTACTCCTGCATACAAGCTCGTTTCGTTTTCAGTGTGTGTGTGAGAAGAATGTCTTCCGAACTTGACAATCTGTACGCTGTTTTTGTCCATTCAGTGGGTTAGTGGAATATCCCTTATAAGACCAAAAATCATCCAAAATTAGGTCTTATAAGGGAGGGGTCTCCTAAGGGAGGTAATTTTAATACTTACAAAGAAGGGCAATGTCTCAGAGAAGTAGGTCTTATGTGGGAGGGAGTCTTATAATGGGAGGTCTTATAAGGGAGGTTCCATTGTACCAGTTGACAGAAGCCTAAAGGACCCTTAGGCCGTGTACACATATATGCGGATAGTCCGTGCGGAAACCTGAGCGCAATCTGCAAATAGGGTACAGGAAAGAAGGGAAAAGATTTGCGCACGTGTCCGAAGTTCCCCTAATCCGTAAATCTTTACCCTTCTTTCTTCCACTTATTTACGGACTGCGCAGGGGATTTCCGCATGATGCGTGCACGAGGCCTAACTCCTATGAAGCCGCTCGTTTACCGACCTTTGTAAGGGGAGGTCATGGGGGTTTCTGGTTTCCGTTCGGAACCTGCGGACTGCAGATCTAATACGCACCGGCCCCGGAGGACCCTAATGCCTATGAAGCCGCTCGTTTACTGACCTTTGTAAGGGGAGGTCATGGGGGTTTCTGGTTTCCGTTCGGAACCTGCGGACTGCAGATGTAATGCGCACCGGCCCCGGAGGACCCTAATGCCTATGAAGCCGCTCGTTTACCGACCTTTGTATGGGGAGGTCATGGGTGCGAAGTAGAGCATCATGCATCGTTTGGGCAGTTTCTGGTCTTCGGGCACGCCCTCGGGCACGGAGTCGGGAACCTTGGAGGTGACCATGACCTTGAAGAAGACGTACGACCCTGAGGTGGACAGGCTGAACCCTGACGACAAACTTCGGAACCGCCTGCCCACAGAGAGAAACAATTCACTGAATAATTGATATCGAAGACTGATAAACTTTATTAGGTTAGGTACATTGTAGTCACAGAGGCGTCTCTGTGAAATTCGGGTTCCTCTCACCAGGAGAGTGCGTCGCAGCCAGAGGCGCGCAACGCATTTTTTTTTTTTTTTTCCCATGCGAGTTTTGTGTGACTGATGAGGAAGGAAGGGAGGGGGGTAAATTTTGACCAAATGACAACTTTTTCGTTGCCACTGGGTTTAACGTGTGCTAAGTGCATGGGCACACAGGACCTCGGTTTATCGTCTCATCCGAAAGACTCCACGTTCAGACCGCAAGGCCTAGTGCAAAGTGAGAGGAAAAATCCCCTGTACCCAGGTTCGAACTCGGGTTTACTTGACACGAAGCGAACGCGCTACCACTGTGCCACTCTACGCTCATTTTCCACTCTACACTCATTTTCCACAAGGACTGAGATGTTAGGCCAATGAAAAAAACGCATTCAAGAAGCTTTGAATGAGCAACGAAGAAATACACTACATATTATTGACCAAACCAGATCGTCCAATTTGTGAACTGGTCAGTTACACAGATTGGGTGTAATACTGTAGTAATAAAACCAGACCTGTTTACCCTTATAATGAACAACCAGGAATTTGCCACAGAAAAACCCGGAATTTCAGAAGAAAAAAACCAGAATTCAACGTGTTGACATGTTCAGTGCTGTTGCTTATGCCGCCATGTGAAATTTTGAAGTCCACGTTGCAGTACTTGCAGTGTGCATGCTCGTCTCCCAAACGCGAACTTGTTATTCCTGGTACTTTCAAACACTTTTGAGAAAACTTCTGCTTTCACCCTATCACTGCTGTCGTTTGTCACAAGATTTCTGGCGCTTGCCGCCTGCGGTTGACTTGCCTGACGACATGTTTGGCGCAAAACTACAATCTCTGCCAACAAGAAATACTATCATTGGTTGAGGGGGGTCCACGGACCAATGAAAAATCACGTCTCAGAACTCCAAGGTTTCGGTCAACCCTTGGATCTTTTCATACAACGGAAACAAATAATAGACGTTTTTTCGAAATCCCGGGATTTTCAGCGTTCACACGGAATTTATTATTTTACCCAGAATGTTTGCAAAGTCCCGGGATAATTCCGGCAAAACCGGGAGGGTAAACAGGTCTGTAAAACGCTTATCTATGATGGCTTATGCTTATCTTCCTGGCTCGCATTGGCCTGACTAGCCATATGCAAACTCATCCAGCATCCTAGACTTCCACAAGGACGAACTGTTGAAGCATGGTCATCATCCCACGGGATGGACGAACGAACATCTATGATAATGTTGCTAGATAATAATGAAGAGACAGGACGGACACAGACGGAGGCGCACAGACCTGATTCTGGCGTAGAAGAACTGCTTCTGCTGCTTGGGGCTGTCCTTCACACCCTGGGTCCTCCCCTCCGCTGCAGCAACAGACACACATGATACACACATGAAAAAGAAACGTCCCATGACGCCAATGGCACCCACAGACGCAATATGGTCAGTCATGATTTGCACCCCCCCGTGGGGATACCGGGGGGTCTTTTGCATAAATAGTTCTCCCACCTTCTGGAAGTTCTGTGCTTGTACCTTCCTCTAATCTGTCACTCTCTTTGACTCTGCCTTTTCCCTTTGCTTACTGTCATCTACTAACTGCCTCACCAGTCCATTCTCCTGCCTTTTTTCATGAAACACTTTCAAAAAGAGTTCCTCCAGCCGAAGTCGGACTTGCTGGGCCTAACTATTTCTTAGTTAGGCGCATAATGGCAGCATGATGCATCTGCGCTCATAATTGACAGGAAACTGTCTGAGCGATCGAAGAAGATGATTTGCATTATTTTGATTAGACTTTGACTTGACTTGCCAACATCACAACGACAAAGCTGACAACATGGTCACCATATTTTCAATGATTCATAACATTGTTAAGAAAGGGGTTAACATTTTGAACGTTTCAACGGCAAATTCAACTCGCTAAATGTTTTGCGTGCGTTTTCGTTTTCGTTACATTACTACTGCTATCAACGCAGTCAATATTTTCAAGCACAACGAGGAGCATGACATGGTTAAGACGCTGTAGAATGGACAGTGAGTGTCCACTTACAACAACAAACAAACTAATGCACATGCATGCATGCACACACACACACACACACACACTTACTAGCAGCGTTGCTATCTGAATTGTCATCGGTGGTTTCAGAGCTGATATAACTGTTGACCATCACACACACACACACACACACACTTACTAGCAGTGTTGCTATCTACGTTGTCTGTGCTTTCAGAGCTGATATAACTGTTGACCATCACACACACACTTACTAGCAGTGTTGTTATCTACGTTGTCTGTGCTTTCAGAGCTGATATAACTGTTGACCATTACACACACACACACACACACACTTACTAGCAGCGTTGTTATCTATGTTGTCTGTGCTTTCAGAGCTGATATAACTGTTGACCATCACACACACACACACACACTTACTAGCAGTGTTGTTATCTATGCTGTCTGTGCTTTCAGAGCTGATGTAACTGTTGACCATCACACACACTTACTAGCAGTGTTGTTATCTATGCTGTCTGTGCTTTCAGAGCTGATGTAACTGTTGACCATCACACACACACACTTACTAGCAGTGTTGTTATCTACGTTGTCTGTGCTTTCAGAGCTGATATAACTGTTGACCATCACACACACACACTTACTAGCAGTGTTGTTATCTACGTTGTCTGTGCTTTCAGAGCTGATATAACTGTTGACGGTCATCACATCCTTCTTGTGCACAAAATCCTTCAAGAGACGCCCCTTCCACCACAGCTGAAGAAAAAAAGAACAACAATCATGAAAAGAAGAAGAAAAAGAAAGAAACAAGAAAAGAAGAAAAAAGAAAAAGAAAAAAACCACACACACACACTCACACTCACACAGACATACATACACACACACACACACATAAAAACATATTCACACACAAACACGCACACACACACACACACACTGACACACATACATACGCACACACATAAAAACATATTCACACACAAACACGCACACACACACAACACACACACACACTCACACTGACACACATACATACGCACACACACACTTAAAAACATTCACACACAAACACACACACAACACACTGACACTGACACACATACATACGCACACACACATAAAAACATATTCACACACAAACACACACAACACACACACACACTGCCACTGACACATACATACACACACACACACACACACACACATAAAAACATATTCACACACAAACACGCACGCACACACAACGCACACACAGACACACTCACACACAACACACACATAAAACCCCCACATCCCCCCTCCCCCACACACAGGTGCCACTCACGTAGGGGTAACCCAGTAAGTCCATTAAAACTGGGGAGGTGTGAAGCACGACATGACTCTTCAGTGACACTGCCACTGTCAGTTCACTCTGGCATAACAAAAATCACATCACATCGTCAGGCCAGTGGGTGGAATAAACAGAATTCTCTGAAAACATTACCAACTTTGCTCGCCCTTCGCTCACGGCTGGTAAACACAAACACAGACACAACAACAACAACAAAAACAACATACAGTATTTATACGGCGCTGAATCTTGATAGAAATCAAATAAAAGCGCACACACACGTTAGCATTCATAACACACTCAAACAAAAACGCAATACAAAGCGAACACACACGTATGACATAAATGGTACACAACAGAAACAGACCTAAAGGCAAGAGAGAGAAGAGAAAGAGAGTGGAGCCTCAATGACGGGGGAAAACAGGTGGGTTTTGAGGTTAGATTTGAAAGCAGAGAGGGTCGGTCCTGACGGAGGGAAAGAGGAAGTTTGTTCCAGGAGAGAGAAGAGAAAGAGAGTGGAGCCTCAATGACGGGGGAAAACAGGTGGGTTTTGAGGTTAGATTTGAAAGCAGAGAGGGTCGGTCCTGACGGAGGGAAAGAGGAAGTTTGTTCCAGGAGAGAGAAGAGAAAGAGAGTGGAGCCTCAATGACGGGGGAAAACAGGTGGGTTTTGAGGTTAGATTTGAAAGCAGAGAGGGTCGGTCCTGACGGAGAGAAAGAGGAAGTTTGTTCCAGGAGGTCGGTCCTGAGATAGCAAAAGAGCGCCGACCAACAGTTGAAAGCTTATGACCTAGGGATCTGGAGAGAAAGAGGGTCAGAAACTGAACGTAAAGTGCGAGCTGGCGAATAAATGGAAATATTATCGCAGAGGTAAGATGAAGCAGCTTCATGGATAGATTTATAGAAGAAAAATCTGTTTAACGTCCTCCGGTCTGAAACAGACACATATAGGACATTAGTAGACACAAAGATGGTGGGAACGATCCTGGAGGCAATGCCCGGAGGCAGTGCAACACCAGAAAAGTCCAGAATATTTAACAATACAGATATTATTGTGAATAGATTTATAGCAAAGGGTGTTTAATTTATACTCATTTCACACACACACACACACAGACCTGTGTATTTAACACAATGCCGTCGTTGACGTTCCTGAAGTCCACACTCTCGGTACACTGCAAACTGGGCGGGGCCACGGGTTCCGAGGATGGAGCCTTGAACACACTGCTTTTGTCCTTCTGGTCCCCTACAAAGACACACACACACACACAGCACAGCATAAATGGCAGGGGATATTTGGAGTCAGGGAAAATTCCGAATTTATCGTTCCGAGATTGTGAAAAACGTGGACATTTCCCAAGCATACGAAGAAGTCATTGTTGATACCAACTGAGAGAGAGAGAGAGAGAGAGAGAGAGAGAGAGAGAGAGAGAGAGAGAGAGAGAGAGAGAGAGAGAGAGAGAGAGAGAGAGAGAGAGAGAGAGAGAGAGAGAGAGAGAGAGAGAGAGAGAGAGAGAGAGAGAGAGAGAGAGAGAGAGAAGAGAGAGAGAGAGAGAGAGAGAGAGAGAGAGAGAGAGAGAGAGAGAGAGAGAGAGGAATGGATGTTTTAGTCTTAGGCTTACCCTGGTTAAAAGACTCCAGGGATCATCCCAACAGCAGAAGCATACTATGGTAGAAATGTATCTGCTATGGATGAGACAATACGTGTGCGACTGTTATTGATTACCTTAGGTGGACACGTTGTTCTTCTTCTTCTTCTTTGCTATGCATGGCCACAATCATCACGTTGACTATTTTGCCACAAGACAAAAAGGTACCTTGATCTATCCATAGAGACAGACAGACAGACAGACAGACAAACACGCACACACCAACGCACCAGTGATCTTGCGCATGCTGCTGACCACATAGTCGAGGGTGGACAGGGTGCCCAGCTTGGAACCTCCTGAGGTCTGCTGGGGAACCAGGGACTTGAGCTCCCTGAGGAACTCCTTCACCTTCTGACGCTTCTTCTCCCGGCTCTGCATGTGCGAGGCCATCTCGCTGCTGTGGATGGCATGATAAGCATAGTATTAGTCAATTGTATTGTACTGTTTTGAGCTCCCTGAGGAACTGCTTTACTTTCTGACGCTTCTTCTCCCGGCTCTGCATGTGCGAGGCCATCTTGCTGCTGTGGATGGCATGATAAGCATAGTATTAGTCAATTGTATTGTACTGTATTGAGCTCCCTGATGAACTGCTTCACCTTCTGACGCTTCTTCTCCCGGCTCTGCATGTGCGAGGCCATCTCGCTGCTGTGGATGGCATGATAAGCATAGTATTAGTCAATTGTATTGTACTGTATTGAGCTCCCTGATGAACTGCTTCACCTTCTGACGCTTCTTCTCCCGGCTCTGCATGTGCGAGGCCATCTCGCTGCTGTGGATGGCATGATCAACATAGCAGTAGTCAATTGTATTGTTGTGTATTGAGCTCCCTGAGGAACTCCTTCACCTTCTGTCATTTCTTCTCCCGGCTCTGCATGTGCGAGGCCATCTCGCTGCTGTGGATGGCATGATCAACACAGTATTAGTTAATTGTATCATAGTGTATTCAGGGCTCCCAGGGACCCCCATTTGGGGGTCCATTAAATGGGAGTCCATGAAGCACTAAAATCCTAAAGGACCCTCTAAAAGAATGTGTAGGGGGTCCCAGGGATGCACTAGAAACATTCTTTTTAGCATTCACTATGCCACTGGGACCC
>CM065704.1:2722866-2730366 GCA_017654935.2 Phymorhynchus buccinoides
CCTGCCCATCCACACACACACACACATCAACAACTCATACATCAACGCACGCCACACTAAAGTGATGGAATGGATACGATACACACAGACAAACACGCACACACACACATAATGATATATTATGCAGGCATGTCATCAGTGATGCCCCGAGGCCCCGGCCCTAGAACATTGTCCTATTAAACATGAAAATGACTTATTCTGTCCCCCTTCCCTGTCAGGACAAATGTCCTTTTGGAATTTAACACGGACTTGGTGACTGACTTTGTCTTCTTGATTTCTTCAAGAGTCAGGGCCGTTTTTGTCCTGTACATTTGTTTTTCTTTCAGGACTATTTGTCCTTGAGTTAGGTCACTTTTCCATCCTCAGTGCATCACTGATTAGTGAACCAAAGAAAATTGACACAAGGCGCAGCACATCCACACGCACAATCACACAACGCAATGCATCGCTTCACGTGACATTATAGTACAGCCTGCGATGCCCCCGAGACCCCCATCATAAGCCACAGTCGAGTTAAAACTGAACATGTCCTGTAGTGTTCTCCTCTGTCAGGACAAATGTCTTATTGAAATTGTAACACAGGTAGGCTTTGCCCTATTGATTTCTACAAGAGCCAGGACATTGTTCTGTTGATTTTTCTAGTCTCAGGACAGCTTACCCTATCAGTTTCCGATCCTTGGGGAATCACTGGCCACACAGCCACACCTTACACACACACACACACATACACACAAATAACGCAACCCATCAACATAGAAAAAGACACAATAACATTGCACATTATAGCTTCTAAGTCTCTAGGTCAACAGATGGAAGAGTGTAGAAAATGATGCATTTAGAAAAATCCTATTTTACCACTGTCCTATTCTGAAGAATGTGTCAACCAATGGTACTTGTTCCATGCTGCTTATTTGAAGCTCCCATGATATGTACACCCACACTTAGACAGCCCTGGTACTTGCATTGAAGGAATCTCCGTGGGGAAAAACATTTTCTCTGCCGAAAATGCAACTGCAATGTTATTCTCAAGTGATCAAGACACAATGCATCAGATTCAGAGTATACATGTATCTGCAACTCCTGCTGAATCACCTGTGTGGAGTTTAGTGGAGCCTGTTCTGGTCTCTGACTCGCATTTAAAAAACACCAAGATATAACTATACAGTTGTTCCCTACAGACGGCAAGAACAGCTCAGCTGAGTAAAGACATGAACTAGCAACAGACACAGACCATTTAACCCTGTCCCCGCCGAAGTTGCCTTGCGGCACCACATGATTCAACACCCATGGATGTCACCCAAACTAGTAAAACCAAAAGGCATGAAATCAAGAGTCTGTTAATGTTATCCATGCAATGACCTTAGTTACCTTCTTAATTGTGGTAGATAGGCCTAAGGAAAGAGCTTATTTCTTACATCACATATCATAGTATTGCCAAAAACATCTTTTCTAAACCCATGTAAAAATTGCACATGTATACATTTTTGGGGCTTAACAAAAAAAGACTGGTGGTGAAAGGGTTAAACACGAAGGTGGAAATCCACATTACACAGGGCCACAACAACAAAATAGGCCAACATCAACAGCGATAAGATCCGTATACAATATGTATCCGTATGAATCTTGAGACTCCATTGCTTACTTTCTTTCAACCACAGGATGTGGTGATGATCTTGTCTCTATGGTCACACTCGGCCCACATTTCTCATCGCCACTTCCAAGTTAACTGTAAATTTCAATGCTGGAATGCCTCGGCTTTCAGGCTGTGTCAGACCAATTAACATAGGCTAGAACATGAGGCTACATCAAAATGTTGATATGATACGCATAGTTATGCGGGGACTGTCTTTAGCCACGACAAGCTCGAGGACTAGCATAACATCATCATGTCTCCAAAATCCCCTGAAGACGGAGTGTGGCTGCCCACGTGGTGGGGTAATCGCAAACGGTCACGTACGTAATGTTCTCATCCCTAGCTGATGCATTTGCACCATAGTGTTCAAGCGCTAGGCTGTTAATGTTGCCGGGATGATCCCTGAAGTCTTTTACTTTTAGCCAGAGTACGCTCAGCAACAGAGTCTCGAAATTCATACGCGTGCAATCTCCAACCACACAACAACAGCGAAAGCTTCCATGAGGAAACGAGCACTGACTCGTTAATCAGTGAGCCGTAGTTGGAGTCGCTGATCTTGGTGCTACTGGTGTCAGGGGCCTGTGGTGGTGGATCCTTGTCCATTGGGCCGTGGTGGGGGGGACACAGCACGCGCACCCTTCCAGTGCCGTGCTGTTGCTGGGGGGGGGGGGGGGGGATGACCAAGTTAGCACCTGAAGAATAATAAAAAAATAATATTAATAATAATGATAATAACAATAATAGTGATGTAAGGAAAGGCAATGACCTAGTTAGCACCTGAATAATAATAATAATAATAATAATACAGTGGAACCTCTTATAAGACCTCTCATTATTAGACTCCCTCCCACATAAGACCTACTTCTCTGAGACATTGCCCTTCTTTGTAAGAATTAAAATTACCTCCCTTATAAGACCTCATTTTTGATGATTTTTGGAGGTCTTATAAGGGAGGTTCTGCTGTATTATTAATGATAATAATAGTGAAGTAAGGAAAGGAAATTTCTGCCGCACATGCGCATGAATCTTGAGAACATATTTTCCGTAGATCCCCCTGAAATTACAGTGACAGAATAATCAGCAAATGATTGTGGTCGCTTGAACTTGAAGGAAAGGAAAAACAGGAAAAACAGGGTAATTCGAGAACACTACACCGGAGGTATGTGTGTGTCACTGAGTTTGTGTGTGTGTGTGTGTGTGTGTGTGTGTGTGTGTGTGTCACTGCGTGTGTGTGTGTGTGTGTGTGTGTGTGTGTGTGTGTGTGTGTGTGTGTGTGTGTGTGTGTGTGAAAGTCAAAAATTTTATTTTCAGATGGAACATTGAATAAGCAATAATGGTTTGCTTTTTTTACATCAAGCCATCTATAACACAACAGTTAAAGAAGGAAATAAACATGAGAACACCCCCACCACCGCCACCCCCCCACCCACCCCACACACACAGACACAAACCAAACCAAAACAATGTGTGTATGTGCGTGCGTGCGTGTAAGCAAATTAAACAACCAGTGGAACTGAATTTAAGTTGCAATACTTGCCTGATGCAGGGTGATTTCCTAGCTGGTTATTCGTTTGCCATTCCACACAGGCAAACAGAAGCCTCTATGGCTATGCCGTCAACAGAAATATACCCACTCGTGTCCCAAAAACGTGAGACCCAGAAAAAACATCCACCATTCAAACTGATGACAATCTGAATCCGCTTCAGTTAATAAAGCCGCCAAACTCTATGCTACTTCTGTCCGTCAATCCGTTTCCTTATATTATAATATTTCACACCAATAATAGCAACAAGATTGAAAAAAGAACGTTTTTCACACATCGGTCGTAACCCTAAACCACAGCAGACATCACTTGTTTTCAACTCAAAACATCGGTTATGTCCCTTGGGTAGTCGGAAAATTCGTGTTCTTCGCGAAGTAAAACATAATTTTATTCCCAATCAAAAATGCACCGATCGAATATTCTGCGCCCATTTTTTTTCGGAAAAAAATCAAATATACCTCTGATAAGCATAAATGTTTCTAATTGCACAAATTCGCTTTCGTTGCACAGTGTTGGTTCACGCGTTGGTTCACGTGTTTCATATTAGTACAGCCTTCGGCAAAACTCGGAAACTCGGTCCCGTGTGCGTCTTCAGCAGACGACAACAGTCACGATTTGGAACATGTGAGGGTTGGCTAAAAATAGCACAACGTGGAATAGCCACGGGACTCGGGAGCAGGCGCGTGCTTTCATCAAACAGATTATTGACGCAAAGCTAAATAGATTAAATTAAATTGATTGCAAATCACAGGAACGTTTTTTGTTTCTTGAATTCTTAGATGAATAATATACGAAAGACAATACCTGAAAATGCACAAACAAGTTAACAAACAAAACAGAATCGAAGGTCGACCACAGTCCAAGGCTTTTTCACACCGTCACGCACGTACTCCAAAATAGGCCTACGCCGTTCTAGATTAGTCTACCTGTCTTGCTGCACGTGCAGCGATCAGTTAGGGCCTAATTAATTATTAATAAAAGAGATTGGAAAATAATGGCTTTTAACAAAAGGGACAATTAAGCCAACAATGAGTGAGTTAGAAATAAAAAATAAATTTTGCCTAGGAACAAAAGTCACATTATTTGAGATAAGTTGAGAGCAAAACATGTGATTTCTGCAACTTTTTGTAACAAAGTACTCAAGGAAAAAAGTGACACATAAAACATTGTTCACACACACACGCAAATGCACACGACACACTGGCATAGATATACCGCCATTGCATTATCGGTCTGGGTTGATGCAGAGGAAAGGCCGCCGTCAATTAACTAAGCCAGCAACTTATAGTAATCGGATGATGAGTTCTGCAATTAATTTAAGAAGCATAATTTCGTTCTACACTTTTTCTGAGACATTCAGTCCCATAGATCTCAGAGTATTCCATTTCTGGATCCAAAAGTTTTCTCTTCAAAGTCGTCCTTCCAAGGTCTCCGGGTACACCTTTTCAAAGGCGATTGCTGTCATGTTAGTGATGGAATATGGTATCCGTGGCGTAGGAATAGGGGGGCAGGGGTGGGCTGCCCTCAGAGGGGGGAGGGGCAGACATGTCTTCCTGTCCCCCCAAAAAAAAGGTTCAGTGGCGTAGGAATCGGGGGAGGCAAGGGGGGCGGCTGCCCCCCCCCCCCCCCCCCCCCCCCCCCCCCCCCCCCCCCACCCCCCCCCCCCCCCCCCCCCCCCCCCCCCCCCTGGTTCAGAGGAGAGGGGGCAGACATGTCTTCCTGCCTCCCCCCAAAAAGAAAATTCGAGTAGGCCAAAGAGAGAGAGAGAGAGAGAGAGAGGCTCCATTTTTTATATTAATGTGAATATCTTAAAATCCAAATGCAAAATTATGTCCGTTCTTAAATGTACAAGTAGGGGACAATGGGCCAGGTCCGCCCCCAGGGCAGGTCTGCCATTTCCTTTTTATTGCTATATCCTTTGTTCTGGAACCATTTAGAGCATATGATAGCCACGTGTTATCTTCTCACCACAACCTGTGAAAGTTTGAAAGTTGTGCATCAATTTGAGGTAAGTTGAGAGCAAATAATATGATTTTTGTAACAAAGTACTCAAGACTTCATTTCTGTCGTGACGCTATTTATATCAAAATAAATAAAAGGTTATATTGCTAAAGAGATGCTTAGTTATTCAGGATTTTATGCTTCAAAAAGTTCTTCTCTTCTTTACTTTATCTCTAAGATATACACGCTTAAAGATATATAACCATCACGGGGCAGGGTTAGGGTTAGGGTAGGTATACTTTGAGCAGTGTGCAAAAAACCTCTTGTGTTTTAACTAAAGTTTCTACACAGGTATGTTGCCCACATATTTATCTAAATCTTGGTATAAAAACGACGTTTATACTTCCATTAGTTTGGCAGTTATAACTTCAAAAGCTGGCTAACAAGTAGGTGGACCTGCCCCATTGTCCCCTCAAATCCTGCCCCTTATTGGTTTTTTTACTAAGACGCATAACTTAACAAATCCATCTGCCTTGCCCGTGCTCTCTCTCTCTCTCTCTCTCTCTCTCTCTCTCTCTCTCTCTCTCTCTCTCTCTCTCTCTCTCTCTCTCTCTCTCTCTCTCTCTCTCTCTCTCACTCTCCTTTTTGCTTGCTGGCTTGCTCAAATGTTTGGGGGGCAGGAAGACATGTCGTCCCTCCTCCCTCCTCTGAACCAGGGGGGCCACCCCACCCCCAGCCCGTTCCGACGCCACTGACAGGTATTAATCATCATATTCAAAATGTGTTCATATTACATGATCATATATCCAACAATATGAGTAATGACAAACAAAAACAGTACACCCAGAACCTGTACACCCAGACCCCTCATTTTCTGTAATCAAGGGTCATATGACCCATGAAGTTTGAGCACAATCTGAAGCTCTGTTTAAACATTTATTTATTTTGCCAAAAAACACTGCACACGTGCTTCAAATGAAGACTCAAATTCTGTCAGGTTAAATATAAAGACCCACCAGATCACGTGTTTTACGCGTTTTCCCTCTTATAGCTGCTAAGAAATATTGCTTTGACCAGGTTTGACTCTCATACAAATGCCCCCAAATTCAAAGCGAAACGTCATTTTAAAGATCAGCCTCAATTTGAAGTTGGGAGCATTTGTATAAGGGTCACATCTACCCAGAAAAAAAACAAGGGACTTAGTCGTGATTGGTCAGTGTGTCTTTAAGAAGAATGGCTATAAGGTGATAATGAAAGGTTGAAGAAAGTAGTGATAGTAATTATAAAGTGAGAAAGATTAAACAAACCAGTGATAGTAATAATAAAGAGGGAATAAAAGGTTAAACAAAGTAGTGATAGTAATTATAAAGAGAGAATGAAAGGTTAAACAAACCAGTGATAGTAATTATAAAGAGGGAATAAAAGGTTAAACAAAGTAGTGATAGTAATTATAAAGTGAGAAAGGTTAAACAAACCAGTGATAGTAATAATAAAGAGGGAATAAAAGGATAAACAAACCAGTGATAGTGATTATAAAGAGAGAATGAAAGGTTAAACAAACCAGTGAGAGTAATTATAAAGAGAGAATTAAAGGTTAAACAAAGTAGTGAGAGTAATTATAAAGAGAGAATGAAAGGTTAAACAAACCAGTGATAGTAATTATAAAGAGAGAATGAAAGGTTAAACAAAGTAGTGAGAGTAATTATAAAGAGAGAATGAAAGGTTAAACAAAGTAGTGAGAGTAATTATAAAGAGAGAATGAAAGGTTAAACAAACCAGTGAGAGTAATTATAAAGAGAGAATGAAAGGTTAAACAAAGTAGTGAGAGTAATTATAAAGAGAGAATGAAAGGTTAAACAAAGTAGTGAGAGTAATTATAAAGAGAGAATGAAAGGTTAAACAAAGTAGTGAGAGTAATTATAAAGAGAGAATGAAAGGTTAAACAAACCAGTGATAGTAATTATAAAGAGAGAATGAAAGGTTAAACAAACCAGTGAGAGTAATTATAAAGAGGGAATGAAAGGTTAAACAAAGTAGTGAGAGTAATTATAAAGAGGGAATGAAAGGTTAAACAAAGTAGTGAGAGTAATTATAAAGAGAGAATGAAAGGTTAAACAAAGTAGTGAGAGTAATTATAAAGAGGGAATGAAAGGTTAAACAAAGTAGTGAGAGTAATTATAAAGAGAGAATGAAAGGTTAAACAAAGTAGTGAGAGTAAATATAAAGAGAGAATAAAAGGTTAAACAAACCAGTGATAGTAATTATAAAGAGAGAATGAAAGGTTAAACAAACCAGTGAGAGTAATTATAAAGAGAGAATGAAAGGTTAAACAAACCAGTGAGAGTAATTATAAAGAGAGAATGAAAGGTTAAACAAAGTAGT
>CM065704.1:2735366-2812866 GCA_017654935.2 Phymorhynchus buccinoides
CGAGAGGTAGAATACCTGCTTCTTTATATGATCCTAGATTATAAGCATGAGTTGGTACCCCAGGTGCCAGTTTAAAAGCTTTACAATCGATACATTGTAGTTTGTTTAACAAATATTTTGGAGCACTGAATTAATCGAGATCGTACAAGAGAATTAGCAAGACATAGAAGCGCTTTTGTATCTTGTCCCCAACGCTGTTTACTTATAATTTTGAGAAAATTTAAAGCCTTTCTTGCTTTGTTTAATATGTAATCTATATATTGATTCCAAGTAAGTTTTGATGAAAGGAAAACACCCAGAAACTTCACACTCTGCGTAACTGTGCCATTGATGGTAAAAACTGGAACTGTGTGTGTGTGTGTGTGTGTGTGTGTGTGTGTGTGTGTGTGTGCGTGTGCGTGTGTGCGTGCGCGCGATTATGTAATGTCTGTGTGTCCTTGTGTATGCGTGTTCTCTCTCTCTCTCTCTCTCTCTCTCTCTCTCTCTCTCTCTCTCTCTCTCTCTCTCTCTCTCTCTCTCTCTCTCTCTCTCTCTCTCTCTCTCTCTCTCTCTCTCTCTCTCTCTCCCCATCCTTATCCCCCTCTGTGCCTCTTCCCCCCTCCTCCCTCCTTTTTCTTCTCATTTCTGCATGTACATATATATATTATTTAGCTTTCTTGTTTGATTTACTTTATTTTCCCCCAGGGCTGGGTGAAAAAAAAAGCATGTAACTTGCTATCTCATGTTCCCTGGTTAAATAAAATTTCGTTTTCGTTTTCGTTTTCGTCTCTCTCTCTCTCTCTCTCTCTCTCTCTCTCTCTCTCTCTCTCTCTCTCTCTCTCTCTCTCTCTCTCTCTCTCTCTCTCTCTCTCTCTCTCTCTCTCTCTCTCTCTCTCTCTCTCTCTCTCTCTCTCTCTCTCTCTCTCTCTCTCTCTCTTCCAATGATCTCTCTCTTTCCAATGATTGAATGTTTTGATAATAATTATGCCTCATGTAATCCCCCTCCCCACCCTCCCACATGATACGGGCAGTGAGGCCTATTCATTAAAATGTTCGACTTCTCTCTCTCTCTCTCTCTCTCTCTCCCTCTCTCTCTCTCTCTCTCTCTCTCTCTCTCTCTCTCTCTCTCTCTCTCTCTCTCTCTCTCTCTCTCTCTCTCTCTCTCTCTCTCTCTCTCTCTCTCTCTCTCTCTCTCTCTCTCTCTCTCTCTGAATTGGGAGAAGAAGAAAAATGGAGAAAAATAATTTATTCAGAGACAAGCGATTGACTTCTAAGCCGGCTAAGCGATTGAATTCTCATGGATTATATGTATGTCATGATTTCATTGTTCTAGATTACATTAATTTATTGATAAAAAGTATTGATACGGGCAGAGAGGCCTAATCAATAAAAACTTCAGACCTCTCTCTCTCTCTCTCTCTCTCTCTCTCTCTCTCTCTCTCTCTCTCTCTCTCTCTCTCTCTCTCTCTCTCTCTCTCTCTCTCGTCTGCTTTTGTTACGAGTGTGTGTTTACTTTTTAATTTGTTCATGCTAAAAATGAATAACTTGATGTAAAGTAGGAATAGGTTTCATGTTGCCATGGGTACATGTATTTACATTTTAAATTGTGCATGCTAAGATGAGTAGGTAAAGTAATACTATGTTTGACTTATTATATGCATGGGTTTCTTTTCAAATAAGTACATTTTAATGATGAATATATTAAGTATGATTGAGATATTGTTTTTATGTTTGTGCACTTTAGTTTTTGAATGTTTAAAGATGAGTGAAAAGTAGGATTAGGTTTTATTTTGTTTTCTTACTCGCCCATGCGCTTTTTACCCCGTCTTCCCTATGTATTCTGTCCAGAGGGCTGGATGTAAAAAAACATGTTATAGCTTACTCTATTATACCCGCTACAAATAAAATTAATTCAACTCAATTCAGTTCTCTCTCTCTCTCTCTCTCTCTCTCTCTCTCTCTCTCTCTCTCTCTCTCTCTCTCTCTCTCTCTCTCTCTCTCTCTCTCTCTCTCTCTCTCTCTCTCTCTCTGTTTTTTGTTTTTGTGTTGTGTTTGCCTGTGTGTGCACAGGTGCGCTACAGTGCCTGACTTTTTTCCTTCTGACTTTTTTTTTCCACTCAAACTTCTTCTGACTTTTTTTTCCACTCAAACTTCTTCTGACTTTTTTTCCACTCAAACTTCTTCTGACTTTTTTTCCACTCAAACTTCTTCTGACTTTTTTTTTCGGACTTTTTCCTTTTTTGGTGACTTAAAAAAGAAAATGTTTTTTTTCCTATACGTACGTACGTATATACGTACATCAGCAAGATGATAATTAAAACTAACAATCAAAAGAAAGGGCGCATCAAGAGGCCGCGAGGCCTGGCTGCCCTAAAGACCTGACCAGGTGGAGGTTGTTGGATGAAAGAAGGAAAGAAGATGTTCATAAAAGTGTGACATCTTTACATTCTCTTTATTCTCAAACGGCTTGGTTGTTTAGTCATGAAGGGAGATGCCCGGATAATGACATCATAGCAGACGCCATTTTTGTTGTTCGAGACCACTGACCATCGAAGGAAACGAACACACAGGCGTCAGCAGCCCACTTTGCGTTTCATCCCTGTCTGCACAAAAGCGACGATGTAAGTAATGCGCGTTGGAGATAATAACCAGCTGCATCTGTAGCCATTGTGCACGTTCAGTACAGGTAAAATTAGAAAAAGCAAGCAAGAGTCTCGCTTCAGGTTCTGGCATCGATCGAAGACCTCGAGCGATGAATTATGCTTCAGCAGGCTGTGGTCGTCTTTCTGTTCAGCAGATTGAAACATTTTTGGCAAGCTAGTCATTTTTGTATTAAAAGGTTTTTACTTTTCATTCACCAAGACTGACCAACGATGTCAGACACACCTGAAGATGTCCTGTCTACAATCAAATTAATGGTTTGAACTAGCAGTAGCTGCCTTATAATCACGAGATTTTAACATTGTCATAATTGCTGTCTGTCACTTCCTGCTATGGGATTGAATCCTAATTCACTCTAATTGTCCTTAGTCTACTCTATCATGAATTTATCCCTGAAGAGTATCATGCACAGAGTGACTGGTTTCTGAATAATGCTGGCTGCTAAAATTATTTATAAAGATCAGATTATATGTAAATTATGAATGAGGTGTACCGTGTAGTCTTCCTGTACAATCAAGTCTGAGTCACCTGACACTTGTGCTTGGCATTTAAAAATAGAACAGTCATTGTTTGGACAGGATAGGATTAGGAATTTGGAGGGACTGGTGAAATTAAGACCGCTAGTTTATTAGTTTTCGGGTTACCTTTAGGCTTTACTTTAGATATCACACACGCATGCACGTGCATACACGTGACACACACACACACACACACACACACACACACACACACACACACACACACACACACACACACACAATAACAAACACACACATACACACACAGTTACACACATACACACATATAGTGACATATAGTACACACACACACACACACACACACACACACACACACACACACACACACACACACGAACACACCCATGCACCAGCTTTCTTTGCTTTTTCTCAGCAGGATCACGTTAATGCATGTGATGATTCTTTTTAAGAAAAAGTGATACATGTTGATTAGTTGATCAGCAGCTGTGATTGGAAAAGAAGACATTGCAACCAAAAGGATGGCACTATTCCACATTCATGTGCTCATGCTTAAGTCATAGATCATAAGTTTCTTTATTGTCTATTGTGCAAAGGCACATTGTCTTCCACTGTGTAAAATAAGATAAAATCCATCAAAATAAAAATCAGAATTATTAATTAAAAACATGAAAGAAATTTACATTTAAATGAATGTGTGTGTGTGTGTGTGTGTGTTTGACTTTGAGAGTGCAGAACGTTCATTTAATTTTGTGTGCGTCCGCACACATTGTGCATGCGCGCCCATGTATGTGTCTTTTTGTGTTAGAGGGGGAATGAGTGTGAGTCTGTGCGTGCATGAATGCGCTTTGTGTGTGTGTGTGTGTGTGCACATGCGTGCGTGCGTATATGTGTGTTGTTGCAATGTCCTATTCATGTGATATATATTATTTTTGTGAAGCGCCTAGAGCCCCCACGGGAGAATAGGCGGTATATGTATAGAAATTATTATTATGTACAATACCTCACCGCCAAAAAATAAAAAATCCTCCCACACCACACCCAATCATTCATCTGCCCTCCGCTATCTTGCTTGCTCACCATGCATCCCACATTAAAACCTTGTGCATGCATGTGTACACGTGCGTGCGTGTGTGTGTGTATGGTGTACTTTGTGAATGTGTACTGTCTGTGTGTGTTTCACTTTGTGTGTGTGTGTGTGTGTGTATGTGAGTGTGTACTCCGTGTGTGTACTGTGAGTGTGTGTTTGTGTGTGTGTGTGCCTGTGTCTGTGTATTTGTGTGTGTGTGTATGTGTGTGTACATATATGTGTGTTTGTGCAGGTGTGTGCTCAACATGATGTAATGATATATCTATTGCTGCATACGCAGCATAGGGTACACAGACATCACTACATGGATGTGTGCTCAACATGATTTAATCAATTAATTATAAATCTGTCGTTGCATAGGGTGCACGAACATCACTACATACATGTGTGCAGAACTTGAGGGCCTGCTACACGTCAACTAATATTGTATGACTGTACGATGCGATTCGACCACGTGGTCTCGAAGAACAAATTTGATTCGCGCTTTGAGACCACAGCTAGAGAATCGTATCGTACAGTCGTACGATATTTGTTGACGTGTAGCAGGCCCTTTAGTGTGATGGAATCGTGTCATACGATATTAGTTGATGTGTAGCAGGCCCTTTAGTGTGATTGAATCGTGTCGTACGATATTAGTTGACGTGTAGCAGGCCCTTTAGTGTGATGGAATCGTATCGTACAGTCGTACGATATTAGTTGACGTGTAGCAGGCCCTTTAGTGTGATGGAATCGTGTCATACGATATTAGTTGATGTGTAGCAGGCCCTTTAGTGTGATTGAATCGTATCGTACAGTCGTACGATATTAGTTGACGTGTAGCAGGCCCTTTAGTGTGATGGAATCGTATCGTACAGTCGTACGATATTAGTTGACGTGTAGCAGGCCCTTTAGTGTGATGGAATCGTATCGTACAGTCGTACGATATTAGTTGACGTGTAGCCCTTTAGTGTGATGGAATCGTATCGTACAGTCGTACGATATTAGTTGACGTGTAGCCCTTTAGTGTGATGGAATCGTATCGTACAGTCCTACGATATTAGTTGATGTGTAGCCCTTTAGTGTGATGGAATCGTATCGTACAGTCGTACGATATTAGTTGACGTGTAGCCCTTTAGTGTGATGGAAGTCGTACGATATTAGCTGACGTGTAGCAGGCCCTTTAGTGTGATGGAAATCGTACAGTCCTACGTATTAGTTCGTGTAGCCCTTTAGTGTGATGGAAGTATGACAGTCCTGTAGTTGACATGGCCCTTTAGTGTGATGGAATCGTATCGTACAGTCCTACGATATTAGTTGACGTGTAGCAGACCCTTTAGTGTGATGGAATCGTATCGTACAGTCGTACGATATTAGTTGACGTGTAGCAGGCCCTTTAGTGTGATGGAATCGTATCGTACAGTCCTACGATATTAGTTGATGTGTAGCAGACCCTTTAGTGTGATGGAATCGTATCGTACAGTCGTACGATATTAGTTGACATGTAGCCCTTTAGTGTGATGGAATCGTATCGTACAGTCGTACGATATTAGTTGACGTGTAGCAGGCCCTTTAGTGTGATGGAATCGTATTGTACAGTCGTACAATATTAGTTGACGTGTAGCAGGCCCTTTAGTGTGATGGAATCGTATCGTACAGTCGTACAATATTAGTTGACGTGTAGCAGGCCCTTTAGTGTGATGGAATCGTATCGTACATTCGTAGTTGACGTGTAGCAGGCCCTTTAGTGTGATGGAATCGTATCGTACAGTCGTACGATATTAGTTGACGTGTAGCAGACCCTTTAGTGTGATGGAATCGTATCGTACAGTCCTACGATATTAGTTGATGTGTAGCAGACCCTTTAGTGTGATGGAATCGTATCGTACAGTCCTACGATATTAGTTGACGTGTAGCCCTTTAGTGTGATGGAATCGTATCGTACAGTTGTACGATATTAGTTGACGTGTAGCAGGCCCTTTAGTGTGATGGAATCGTATAGTACAGTCGTACGATATTAGTTGACGTGTAGCAGGCCCTTTAGTGTGATGGAATCATGTCATACGATATTAGTTGACGTGCAGCAGGCCCTTTAGTGTGATGGAATCGTATATTAGTTGACGTGTAGCAGGCCCTTTAGTGTGATGGAATCGTATCGTACAGTCGTACGATATTAGCTGATGTGTAGCAGGCCCTTTAGTGTGATGGAATCATGTCATACGATATTAGTTGACGTGTAGCAGGCCCTTTAGTGTGATGGAATCATGTCATACGATATTAGTTGACATGTAGCAGGCCCTTTAGTGTGATGGAATCGTATCGTACAGTTGTACGATATTAGTTGACGTGTAGCAGGCCCTTTAGTGTGATGTAATCGTATCGTACAGTCGTACGATATTAGTTGACGTGTAGCCCTTTAGTGTGATGGTATCGTATCGTACAGTCCTACGATATTAGTTGACGTGTAGCAGGCCCTTTAGTGTGATGGAATCATGTCATACGATATTAGTTGACGTGTTACAGGCCTTTTAGTGTGATGGAATCGTATCGTACAGTCGTACAATATTAATTGACGTATAGCAGACCCTTTAGTGTGATGGAATCGTATCGTACAGTCCTACGATATTAGTTGACATGTAGCCCTTTAGTATGATGGAATCGTATCGTACAGTCCTACGATATTAGTTGACGTGTAGCAGACCCTTTAGTGTGATGGAATCGTATCGTACAGTCGTACGATATTAGTTGACGTGTAGCAGGCCCTTTAGTGTGATGGAATCATATCGTACAGTCCTACGATATTAGTTGATGTGTAGCAGACCCTTTAGTGTGATGGAATCGTATCGTACAGTCGTACGATATTAGTTGACGTGTAGCAGGCCCTTTAGTGTGATTGAATCGTATTGTACAGTCGTACGATATTAGCTGACATGTAGCAGGCCCTTTAGTGTGATGGAATCATATCGTACAGTCATACGATATTAGTTGACGTGTAGCCCTTTAGTGTGATGGAATCGTATCGTACAGTCGTACGATATTAGTTGACGTGTAGCAGGCCCTTTAGTGTGATGGAATTGTATCGTACAGTCCTACGATATTAGTTGATGTGTAGCCCTTTAGTGTGATGGAATCGTATCGTACAGTCCTACGATATTAGTTGACGTGTAGCAGACCCTTTACGGAGCTCATGTGAGCATGCAAGCGAGACAAAAGGCTAGTGACGATGACGACAACGATGATGATGAATGAGCAGCTGTGGCGGAGTGTATGCTCTACCGTGGCTGATTGATCACCCATCAGGGGATGGGGGTTGGCTGTAACAGTCTGAGCTTTTCTTGTCACAATGATCTACTGAGTGTTGCTCTCCTCAACCCCTCCTTTTCCTCTAGGGAGCGTCATTTGCTCCCCCCCACCCTCCCTTCATTCCCAATGCCACGGTTGTGTGTGCAGCACTTGAGTTAGTTGGGGCATGACCGTAACGGCATAAGGGTGTAGAGGACCGATACTGTGTTCCAGCTTCAATTTCATTTGTTCCAAAAAAAAAGTTCGCATACACTGATACAACAGTTCTGTGTGGTTAAAAAACTTTGCATACAGCAGTTCTGTTGTGCGGGCGTGACCCTTTCACAGTTTCAGAAACTTGTCTAAAATTCATTTCTGGTTGCTTATTTTTCTTTGATCGGGTCAAAAAGAGTGTTTGTATGTATACAGCAGTTCTGTTGTGCGGGTGTGACCCTTTCAGAAACTTGTCTAAAATTCATTTATGGTTGCTTATTGTTTTGTGATCTCAGGGTTGTAACAGTTTGATAGTATGAGGAGTTCTAGGAAGAAGAAAGACAAGTCCAGGCGGTAAGTGTATCTCTCATCAGGCAGACCTCCGTGAATCGCGGAAAATCTGCGAAGTCTGAAACAAAATTGTAAAAAAAATACATTGAAATGGCATGAAAAAGTGAAAATGTCACTAATTTATTGAATATTATTGAATTTTCTACGGACCCCTGGACCCCCGGCCATTTTCCTTGAAAACCACTTTGCCCCCACTACCATGCCTGCTCATGCATGTATGCCTGTTGAGTCCACGCTGCCATTGAGATTCATTCTCAATGTCACCAACCATATGTTGATGAATCATTGGTTTCTAGAAGTACAGAGAACACATACATTATTTTATACTTACAGGGCTCCCAATCGTCCTGCAAAACAAGGGGTCCTAGGGACTCCTTCACTTACAGTATAGAGGGTCCTAGAGGCGGGATAGAGGGTCCCAGTGGCATAGCGAATGTTAAACAGAATGTTTCTAGTGCATCCCTGGGACCCCCTACACATTCTTTTAGAGGGTCCTTTAGAATGTTAGTGCTTCATAGACCCCTGGGAGCCCTGACTTATACTGTTACACTTACAGTCGATCCATTTGCCGTCATAAGAATTGCAGAAAGGACATAATAATGCATCATTGTGGAAGTTTTCCATCCTGGTCTCTATGTGTAATTTTGGCAGGTTGAGATTCCGTCATTACGAGGGAAATGGCTATAGTCTTAATTGATTTAGGTGGAAAATTGGCTGCTAAGTTTCTATTGTCGCTGTTCACACACATTCATAATGCTGAAGACTGATCCACGGACACGCTGAGTGAAGAAAGAAATGAGTTGATGATTTTATGTGAGAGAGTGTTGATGGTTTAATGTGAGAGAGTGTTGATGGTTTAATGTGCAGCATAATTGGGGTACCTGGTAGCCAGTTTCTTGTAGTGATCACTTAACTGCAATTAATGGAAATTGCATAATGAACATTAGAAATGATTGACTTGTTCAAGCTAATGTTTATTGGAGCAGGCTGTGAATTATGTTTGTAGAAAATGTGGATTGAGCACGAGCACACACACGCACGCACACACACACACAGTGTCACACACACACACACACACGCATGCACACACACACACACACAGACAGAGTGTCGCACACACACACACACACACACACACACATGCAAACACGCAAGGCACTCATTCACACACACACACACACACACACACACACACACACACACACACACACATCTCTCCCCCCACCCCCTCCCCTCTCTCTGAGTTTCTCTTTCTTCCGACCCACACATCTAGCCTGTACACCCCCAAAGAAAAGGGATAAATTCAGAGAACTTGTCGGAGGACTTGGTAGAGACCAGAGCTGTGTGGTGTGTGTCAGCACTAACACTTTATTATGACTAGAGATAAGAAGAAGAAAACCACAGAGAAGTCCCCGCTCAACCCCAGGTACAGCTACGAAATGTGTACGGTAAATCAGTCCCACTTGGCTGTGTTCATGTTTGGAACTGTTTTGTTTGTTTGGGGGTATTGTTTCTTACAACTTTAAGGACACACTGACGCAGCACGATTAAGTCCCTTGGTTTTTTCTAGGTAGCTGTGACCCTCGTACAAATGTCACCAACTTCAAATTGAGGCTGCTCTTTAAAATGATGTTTCGGTTTGAATTTGGGGGCATTTGTATGGGAGTTGAACCTGGTCAAAACAACATTTCTTACCAGCTATGAGAAGGAAAACATGAAACCTGTGATTTTGATACGTGATCTGGTGGGTCTTGAAGCTTTTAGTGAATTTTTTCTGCTTAATAAATACCCCCCCAGCCCCCTTTTTGTGTGTGTTGTTGCTTGAATTAATTCCACCTCAATTTTATGGTTCATTTGTAGTTGTACCATTATTGTGGGTTTTTTGTTCAGTGAAGAACATTTTGATGAATTGAGTTAAAAAAACAAATTGTTTATGAATGTTTTCTTTCACTGTGTGTGTGTGTGTGTGTGTGTGTGTGTGTGTGTGTGTGTGTGTGTGTGTGTGTGTGTGTGTGTGTGGATTAGTGAGTGAAGGGATGGGTAAGTCCTAGGGGATTTTGCTATGCACTACATATCCTCATTTTGTGTGAAAATACAGATTCTATAGTAGTACAATCAGACCTGTTTACTCTACTCTTTTCAAGTAGTATTCTACTCAATTTGGACCTCTACTACACTTCAAAACTGAAAGTAATGCTCTTTAATTATTGATTACTACTCATTTTCAGTGAACATTATTTGAATGGTTTAATGAATAAAACTACATATTTTGCACCCAAACTACTCATTTCAGTTATCCAGACTACTCAAGACTTGTGTGGGGGTGAACAGGTCTGTACAATAGAAAAGATTATTCATGTGCAAAAGATAATGTACGAATGCACAACCTGTTGCATGAAGCTAAGCAAGCCTTTTAACTGTAAACAAAAGATGCATATTGTTGAGAAAAGGTTTATGATATTGTTGAGAAAAGGTTTATGATATTGATAGCATATTATATTGTTGAGAAAAGGTTTATGATGTATCTGGATGGTCACTTAACAAAGGGGGTGGAGTAGGGAGACTAGGAATAGGCAGAGATGCGACAGTTGTTCTCGAAAACTTATTGCTTTTATCTTGGTAGGAGCCCTAGATGGACAATGTTAATTACATGGGTGCTACTCTTTCATTTTTACACTGATTTCAGTATTTTTAATTTTACCTTTTTTTTTTTTAATTCATCAATTTAAAAAAAAAATGACCGCAAGAGTTTTGGGGCGTTTTGAACTTGGTGGTTCTATCTTGGAAGTTTGCAACTTTAGGCAATGTAAAAATTTTACAAGGCTTATCAGACTCAAACTGTCTCTGTCTATCATTTTAACTGTCTGTCTGTCTCGTTATCTCTCTCTCTTAACTTGCCCCCCTGAATCGTCCGACGGGGCTCTGCCCCTGTGACCCTGCCGGGGCCATGGGTCCCTGGACCCCTGCCTTTCAGTTTGTTTCATTTTGGGGAGTTGCACCCATGTCAATGTGATCTGGACTTTGGAAACATTTTCAGCGGATATGAGATCTAGAGATGTCAAAACTCTTCTGCAGATTTCAGGGACTCTTCCCCCCCCCCCCCCCCCCCCACTCAAAAATAAACCTGAACATGGAATATCATATGATCTTGACACTGCACGGGATGCAATGGATTTAGTCAAAAGGATGTTTTTCCCTGCAGATTTCAGGGATTTTTACTTTTTCTGCGAGAGAACCCAAGCTTGGAGTTGGCTGTGTGTGACTAATGCCTGCAAACTGTGCTCTAATAACCACAGTGACGTGAACTAGGTGTGAATAATAGCTTGCAACATGTGCTCTCGTAACTGATGTAACCGTGTGTGAATGATATGATGCATGCTTTCAAAACTACAGTGGATTCCTGATAACTCAAAAACGGGTAACTCAAAAACACTGGATAACTCACAATAATTTTGGGGTCCCAGTTTAATAATCTTTAACTAAGTTGAAAAGTTTTTTTAACTCAAAATATTGGCTATCTCAAAATAAAATTTCAGTGTTATCAATTTTGACTTAAGCGATTTTCACTGTATATTGATGATTTGATTGTGTGTGAAAGATTGCTGCAACGTGCACTCTCCAAGCTCTATACTAACCCCTTGACTGCTGTATAATGTATTACGCACGGGCTTGATGACATCACTGATGACGTCATAAGATGAGGGGGGAAATAACTCTGGTATGGTGCTGTTTACTTTAACCCTTTCAATGTCAGCCATTTTTCAGCTAAAACTTTCCATTTAGCTTAACTGGGTAGAGAAAAGATTATGTGTGCAATATTGGGGATTCTTCTCTAACATGCATAAAATAGGGCCTATCTTTACCTCCCAAAATTAAGAGCATAAGATACCAGACCCTCATTTGCTGCCTTTCAGTGGCATGGGTGTTAAATCATTGTGGTGTTAAAATGCGACGGTGGCGATGAAAGGGTTAACACAATCAAGAGGGTGACATTCCCAGACTATTTTTCCAGGTTGGCTCAGATCTCGGTTCTCCTTTTCATCTTGTGATTTTTAAGCTGAATTTTTCTCTTAATTTTGTCTGGCAGTCCAGGGGTTAACTGTGGTGTGAATGATGCTTGCCAAGTGTGCGCTGATAGCATTGTGTGATGTGAAGTATTAATGGCCTGTTTGTGTCTGTGCTCGTGCTGTCAAAACTGTACTGATGACACGGATTCAATGATTGTGTGTGAGGCAGATACATGCAACGTGCACTCTCCAAACTCTGTGACATTAACTCTTCTAGCGCCACGGGCAAATACATTCGCCCAAGACATCACTATTCACTCCTACCAAACACAGAGACATTGCCAAGCACCCTGCCATGTGCTTGTCTACTTTCAGAGCTTGTGAAGTCAGTAATTCAGGGCTCCCAATCGTCCCGCAAAACAAGGAGTCCCAGGGACTCCTTCACTTACAGTATAGAGGGTCCTAGAGGTGGGATAGAGGGTCCCAATGGCATTGCGAATGCTAAAAATAATTTTTCTAGTGCATCCCTGGGACCCCCTGCACGTTCTTTTAGACAGTCCTTTAGAATTTTAGAACTTCATAGACCCCCAAATGGGGGTCCCTGGGAGCCCTGGTAATTTGTCCGTTAAAGCCATGCATGCACACTCTCCCCTCTTGTCTGTTTTGTGATGCAACGGACAACCAAAACGTCAAAAAAATACATGGCTCTAGAAGAGTTAGTTACGGCGTGATAATGATGCTTGCCCAGTGTGTGCTGTGATGACAGTGTGTGGTATTGACGTAAGTGTTTAACGGCCTGTTTGTCTGTGCTCTAACCTAGGGCCTAATAGTTATGGCGTGATGATGATGCTTGCTAAGTGTGTGCTGTGATGACAGTGTGTGGTATTGACGTAAGTATTTAACGGCCTGTTTGTCTGTGCTCTAACCTAGGGCCGCCCCTCAAAACCCCCAGGCTGGACCCGGCGGACCTCCGTAAGTAGTCCACCAATCAGCACGCTGCCGCCGTCATTCCATGTTGTATTGTTTTATTTTGCTTCGTGGGTTTCCTGGCCTGAACTGTCTGGGAAAGAATGCGCTGTTGTTGGTTTTTCAATGGCCTCTCGTTGGTGTCAAACCATTTTATTTTATTTTTCAAGTGACCTTTCACTGTCAATGTTTCTGATGCTAGAAGTGTGTTTTACATCCAATGAAAGAACAGTTGCCGTATTTTACGGACTATAAGGTGATACCTGTACTTGTTTTCCCAGACTGAGACCCCTGTGCCTTGTAATATGACTGATAATATAATTAGAAACTACATGTATAATAACAAAATGAGAAGTTCGTGTAAAATTTGAGGGGAGCGCCTAATAATCAGATCTGTGCGCCTTGTAGTCCGTAAAATACGGTAAATAACAATAACAAAATACAACATGGGAATTCGAAGCCACCCACCCCCTCCCCCTGTTTGATGTGCAATCCAAACTTGCCAGTTATTTACCTGCTGTTTTGTCAGTCAAAAGCTTAAAAAAAAAGCAGCACTAAGACCGTATTCGTTAATGCTAATTTTGAGATTTGAATTTCAGATCGAAGATGTTGATCTTGCTTTAGCATTTGCTGCAAAGCTCTCAGTTCAAGTTTCGAAGGAGAAAGGAAAACGTGAACCTGATTGTTGACTTGTTTGATGGTGAAAGGTCCTTGATGAAAGATGTTGAATTTTAATGAAGCAACTGGTCGCCCTGTGTGTCATGAGCAATGTACTTTGTACAGACACGCCCTCCCAGTTTGTTATACATGTACGTCATTTCAGTGTTGGATTGCTGCCATGCATGCTGAGTGTCCACTAATGGAGATCCCTTTAACTTTGAAGGTCCTGTTGTAGGTTTAGAGACCCTTTAAACTTTGAAAATTCCTTTAACTTTTGGGAGCCCTTGAAATTTGAAGGTCCCATTTTAAGTTTAGAGACCCTTTAAACTTTGAAAATTCCTTTAACTTTGGAGAGCCCTTTAACTTTGAAGGTCCCGTTTTAGGTTTAGAGACCCTTTAAACTTTGAAAATCCCTTTAACTTTGAAGGTCCCGTTTTAGGTTTAGAGACCCTTTAAACTTTTAAAATCCCTTTAACTTTGGAGAGCCCTTTAACTTTGAAGGTCCCGTTTTAGGTTTAGAGACCCTTTAAACTTTGAAAATCCCTTAAAATTTTTTTTTTCACTTTGGAGTTGAGTCCTCGGTAACGAATTTCCCTGCTGACCTTTTTAGTACAGTACTTGGATTGATAATGACTGTGTAATATACTAATAGTAATATGTGACCCCATCCTATGTAAATTTGAAGTGCCTCTACCTTAAAACCTTTTTTAAAGGTTTTTTTTTATGGCTGGTTGATATGTATTAAAAAAAAGAAATACATAAAATTCTACTTTAGTTCATATAAAAAGGGGATGGAGGGGTAGGAAAAAAACTTGACCATTGTCAGCCCATTTACTTTTGCTGATATTGTTATGTTTTTCTTTCAGTTTCGGTCAATGTTTTCCATCTCTAGAGCCGCCTGGTTGTTGCTGCCTGTTCTAACGCCTCTGCTTTTTACATCAATGTTTGTCTGAAGCATGCCTTGTTGTGGTGGTCGTGAAAGGGTTAACAGTGCAGGGACATAAAACTAACAGCAGAAAACAAAGTCAAACCCCGCTAACACTAACAGCAGCAATAGAAATTGGCCTCGTAATATTTTAGCGTACAGTGGAACCTCCCTTATAAGACCTTCAAAAATCATCCAAAATGAAGTCCTATAAGGGAGGGGTCTTATAAGGAAGGTAATTTTAGTACTTACAAAGAAGGGCAATGTCTCGGAGAAGTAAGTCTTACCTGGGAGGGAGTCTTATATTGGGAGGTCTTATTGGGAGGTTCCACTGTATTGGGAGGTCTTATAAGGGAGGTTCCACTGTATTGCTAAAGGGGGAGAGTCTTTTTAGAAAATTATAATATCGATGTTGTCACTATGTGTTCTGGATTTAAAAACAAAATTATACTGTGCACTTTATTATTTGCATAACTGATATTTAGAGCACTTCACAGTGTGTTAAGTTTTCATGGGACATTTTACTGCATGGATGAATCATCTCTGATGTCTCTACCCATTGTTTTTCTACTGGAGTGTGCTGATTGTGTTTTTATTATTGTCTCAATGGATGAAGGTTGAGCTGCTTCCCTTTGACAGCTCATTGCTATTGCACCTACAATCTTTGGAAAAGTTGCGCATGTTTTATTTACATTTGTTCTTCCTGTTTCAGCCATCTTTGTCGTAAAACATTTTGCTAGAGATCTTTTTTATTAAACAAGTGTTGACCAAAAGGGCATTTGCCGCGTGCCGGCGACCTTGAATTTCACTGAGTTGAATCTAGATAGCTGAATTAGAAAGGTCAGCGTATCTCGGGCAGAACGAGCGCGGGCAAATTAGTAGTCTAGTATAGAGAACGAACACTCGTGGCAAATGCCCTATTTGTACTTGTGCCAGTTGTTTTCTGTTCCCTGCATGGCTGTTGCATGGTTAGTATTTTTACCTGGTCAAAAGGTTTGCGACGGGTATTGTTTTTGGTCTGTCTATGTCTGTATGTTTTATCGATTTTATCAAAAACTACTGGACGGATTTTAATCGAAATTGGTAGAGTGGTAAATAGGAAGGTTCTTTTCGATAATAATAATAATAATACATAGTATTCATATAGCGCCTTTCTTTAGAATTAAACTCAAGGCGCTCACATTCACTGATTCACATGCAATTGGGCTAACATACACATTCATTCGATCATCATCTAAATAATGTGAAAAGTTAGAGACAGAAAGCTCTTTGAAACGAGTGAGTTTTCATTTGGGTTTTGACCTTGCTGGTTGTTTTTGTTGTTGGTCCAAGCACTGAATGGTAAAATGTTATCAGTCAAAGGGAACTAACTACTGTAAGAATTGGGCAAGGAGTATTGTAAAGCAAGAGTACTGTCCTTTTACCAAGCAGAGCAGTGATGCACCGAGGATCGAAAAGTGACAGGACAAACTGTCCTGAGACGACAGAAATCAATAGGACAATGTCCTGGCTCTTGCAGAAATCAATAAGACAAAGCGTGCCAGTTAAAAAATTAATCAGGCATTTGCCCTGACAGGGGAGAACACAATAAGACATCTTCAATTTTAATAGGTCAATGACAACGGAACAAAACAACAGAGGTTTGCACTGTCGTGGTGCTTTTTTGTTGATTATTGGACCCTGGCTATAGGACATATCAAGAAACAGCGCTGTAAAACAACGGAACAAAACAACAAAGGTTTGCACTGTCGTGGTGCTTTTTGTTGATTATTGGACCCTGGCTATAGGACATATCAAGAGACAGCGCTGTAAAACAACAGAGGTTTGCACTGTCGTGGTGCTTTTTGTTGATTATTGGACCCTGGCTATAGGACATATCAAGAGACAGCGCTGTAAAACAACAGAGGTTTGCACTGTCGTGGTGCTTTTTGTTGATTATTGGACCCTGGCTATAGGACATATCAAGAGACAGCACTGTAAAACAACGGAACAAAACAACAGAGGTTTGCACTGTCGTGGTGCTTTTTGTTGATTATTGGACCCTGGCTATAGGACATATCAAGAGACAGCGCTGTAAAACAACAGAGGTTTGCACTGTCGTGGTGCTTTTTGTTGATTATTGGACCCTGGCTATAGGACATATCAAGAGACAGCACTGTAAAACAACGGAACAAAACAACAGAGGTTTGCACTGTCGTGGTGCTTTTTGTTGATTATTGGACCCTGGCTATAGGACATATCAAGAGACAGCGCTGTAAAACAACAGAGGTTTGCACTGTCGTGGTGCTTTTTGTTGATTATTGGACCCTGGCTATAGGACATATCAAGAGACAGCACTGTAAAACAACGGAACAAAACAACAGAGGTTTGCACTGTCGTGGTGCTTTTTGTTGATTATTGGACCCTGGCTATAGGACATATCAAGAGACAGCACTGTAAAACAACGGAACAAAACAACAGAGGTTTGCACTGTCGTGGTGCTTTTTGTTGATTATTGGACCCTGGCTATAGGACATATCAAGAGACAGCACTGTAAAACAACGGAACAAAACAACAGAGAAACTGGATTATTATTCATTATGCGTTTTTTCAGATACATTTTTTTTTGTAATTAAATATTTTTTTTTGTTGGCTTATAAAAAAAATAGTTGTGCACTGTGCAACTTTAATCATCAGGTCTGAAAGGACTGATTGGCGTGTTAATGTATTTGTCGTGTTTTTTTAAACAAAAGGTGTATGTCTTAAAAAGAAAACAAAGCGAGGATATTTCATTGATAGGATATCATTAGGAGATTATTTTGAACAGAAAGGGACTTTGTTTCTCTAATTATGGTTTGGTTAGGGTCAGGGAAGATGGTCACAGGCTTCCAGGTGTGCTGATACATTTTTAGTTTTTGCTTTTTTAATTAATATTTCAATTCTTCTGCCTGCCTCCCTGTCTGACTTTTTATCTGCCCCCCTCTCTCTCTCCCCCCTCTCTCCCTCCCCCTCTCTCTCTCTTTCTCTGTGTCCTTTTTTTTTAATCTTTTGCTCTTACTCTTAGAAGTCTTGTCTGCACAAATATTCTATCTCACTGTTTTTTCTCGCATTTTTCGGATTATGTGTATGTGAATGATTTGATCTGTTTTCATTTACATGTATTTATTTTGATAAAGAATATTGATACGGGCAGAGAGGCCTAATCAATGAAAAAAAAATTCACTCTCTCTCTGTGTATCTGTCTTTGAATCAATCAATCAATTCAATTTATTGTCTTCAAACAGAAGAAATTTGTTGCTCGACTTGCGCATAAAAATACAGAACATGTCTGTCTCTCCCTCTCTCTCCCCCTGCCCTCCCTCTAGGGCTGTGTGTGATGCGAGTTGTGATTGTTGTCTGACGTCAGAGGATGAACGGCTGATGGTTCGACACTGACTGATGATCATGTTGTCTGACAAAGAGAGGAAAGTGTGGAGGGGAAGGAGTGAAGACGACAAGGAAGGGCGTGGAAGAAGGATGGACAGCCCATGATGAATACTTCTTTTGCTTGTTCTTTCCTTGTCTTAATTCCTGTGGGCTGTTGTCTGGATTCGCAATGCGAAAGTTTAAGGAACGTTGTAGAAAATGCTGCATAAATACTAAATAGTGTAATATTTTTGTGTCCTAGTACACTTGGAGGAAAATAAATGTAATGTCATATGACTGGGTTCAGGTACCTATGGGACAGTTGTATTTATAAAGATAGGGCCTAGACATAGCGGTTCGATCCTGGAGGTACTACAATAGCAGGAAAGACCAAAGTTATGAATATTTCTGTATGGATTCTAAGTCACTCGTTCCACCTTTACTTCATTCTCAGACAAGATAAGAGTTTGGATTACGTTTTGAGGTTGTAGATCTTAGGTAAAAATGTTCAGTGTGGGTATACAGGTGTGTGTGTATATGTGTGTGTGCGTGCGTGCATGTGTGTGTGTGTGGTGTGTGTGTGTGTCTTTTATGCAAATAGTCCCCCACCTTCTGGAAGTTCTGTGCTTGTAACTTCCTATAATCTGTCACTCTCTTTGACTCTGCCTGTTCCCTTTGCTTGCTGTCATCTGCTATCTTTCTGCCCAACCGGTCCATTCCACAAAGATTTTCATTTTTCTCCAGCCAAAGATGGACATGCTGGGCCTAACTTTTGTTTGCAGCATGATGCATCTGCGCTCATAATCGACAGGAAAATGAGCGGTCGATGAAGAAGAAGAAGAAGAATACTCCACCCTTTTGCTATCTGTATCAGTCTGTGTCTCTGTTTTTGTCGGTCCATCTGTGTTTTGCCCTTTCTGAACATATGTGCAGAAACCCCACACATTGCTCTGACATGGTTGATTTGTGGCGGTTTTGATCATGCTGCGAATGTACACAGCTGTGGATCAGCTACCCACTTCCCCCACCCCCCACCCTTTACATTTCCAGGCAAGCACCATGGCTCAGTTGGTTGGAGGCGCTGCTCGTAATCCAGCGGGTTTGTGATTGCTCTGGTTCAAACCCACCGCCAGCGCTGTTGTGTCCTTGGGAAAGACGCTTTACTTCTTCCTCCTACTCTTTCGGATGAGACTAAAAACCAAGGTCCCGTGTGTGAACGCATGCACAAGATCACGTTAAAGCCCATTCCACTATTCGGTGGGAGTAGGCTGTGGAACAGATGACACCAATTTGTGTAGCATGCATTCTCTGCGCCAATAGCAGACTGCAGTCTAAATGAAGACTCTGGGCGTGGGGCAGGATAAACATCTTGAATCTGAAGAAGAAGAAGCACTGGCATTTTCTTTCCCCTTCCATCCATGCTGCCAAGTGTAGAGTGGCACAGTGGTAGCGCGTTCGCTTCGTGTCAAGTAAACCCGAGTTCAAACCTGGGTACAGGGGATTTTTCCTCTCACTTTGCACTAGGCCTTACCAGCGGTCTGAACGTGGAGTCTTTCGGATGAGACGATAAACCGAGGTCCTGTGTGCTAGTGCATTTAGCACATGTTAAACCCAGTGGCAACGAAAAAGTTGTTATTTGGTCAAAATTTACCCTCCCTCTTTCCTTCCTCATCAGTCATACAAACATCGCATGCCAAAAACCCCCCCCAAAAAACCCGAAAACAATTGGGTGGCGCGCCTCTGGCTGCGACGCGCTCTCCAGGTGGGAGCAACCCGAATTTCACAGACGCCTCTGTGACTATAATGTACCTAACCTATCCTATTGGAAGACTACTGTAGAGGTTTTCTTTACTTTTTTTAATATGTCGTTCTTATGCATGTTATTTTACCTTTTTTTTCTTCCCCCCAAAAAAACAAGCAAACAAAGAAGTTTGCATGCTGTCTAAAATCACGATCTATGTGAAAAGACATTAAATTAAAGATTCATTCATTCCTAGCCTAACCTCTGATTCTGGTGAGACTTACTGGAAAGTTGCGGGCAATTCAGTTTATTGGCACATGCAGTATGCACCTTTGAGAACAATACAAGCAGCCAATTTTATTGATAGAGATTAAAAAACAACACAAAACCCCAACCATTTGAACTTAAACTGTCGGAACCATTTGAATTCTGTAAGTGCATGCACGCTCACACGCATGCACAAGTGCCACACACGCGCGCATCGGCGGTATGTATGCGTGTGCACTCGCATGCACACATAGAATGCACTCGCACGTGCACATAGAATGCACACACTTATAGTTATAGTTATATACTCTATATAGACATAGCATCAGCACGCACGTACATACATACAATGATACACTTTCCATGCCCACCTTTTGGCATCTGTGTAGCTTTCTGTACTCCGACAATGACATTGTTTTTTGTTTCTGCTTTCTCCTACCTTCCATTACCTTTTTGTCTCTCTTGTTCCCCGTGGGGATACCGGGGGGTCTTTCGTAAAAATAGTTCCCCCACCTTCTGGAAGTTCTGTGCTTGTAACTTCTTCTAATCTGCCACTCTCTTTGACTCTGCCTTTTCCCTTTGCTTTCTGTCATCTACTATCTTTCTGACTTATTGGCCCATTCTCCCTTTTTCCCAAAAAAATCTTCCAAATAATTTTTGTCATTTGAGCTCCTCCGAAATCGGAATGTGTCAGCTGTGCGCAGCGGGGAGACCAGTAAAAACTGAAAACCGGGACACATACCTACCTTATCCATTATGCCCATATGGCCTGGGAACGCAGAAGAAGAAGTCTCTTGCAGTCGTATGCATGTTCTGTTTATCGACGATAATGCACTCTAATCTCGATGCCCTACATTTTAGGGATGTTTTGTTGTTTAAACAATGTACTGTTATCCATAATTTGCTTTTTATGGGCAAGATAAACTGTAGTTGTTTCAATGTATTCCCCATCGTTGTGTTTTGTGTCTTCAGGTCGGGAGGACCCGTAGGACCCCCCATGCCTCAGAAACAGAGCAAGCTTGGTTGTACATGACCATATTCCATGTAGCTGTACAGCGTTGTGTGGTGTGTGTATTCCATGTAGTTGTACAGCGTTGTGTGTTGTGTGTCTTCAGGTCGGCAGGAACAGAGCAAGCTTGGTTGTACACGTAACATGACCATATTCCATGTAGCTGTACAGCGTTGTGTGTTGTGTGTATTCTATGTAGTTGTACAGCGTTGTGTGTTGTGTGTCTTCAGGTCGGCAGGCCCCGGAGGACCCCCCATGCCTCGGGAACAGAGCAAGCGTCTGCAGCAGACGCAGGCTCAGGTGGACGAGGTCAGTGCAGTGTGATTGAAAGTTGGAAAGCCAGGAGATAGTGACAGCCTGATTTATTCCTTTGGCAATGAATACAGTGGAACCTCCCTTATAAGACCTTCAAAAATCATCCAAAATCAGGTCTTGTAAGGGAGGGGTCTTATAAGGGAGGTAATTGTAATACTTACAAAGAAACGTAATGTCTCAGAGAAGTAGGTCTTATATGGGAGGGAGTCTTATAATGGGAGGTCTTATAAGGGAGGTTCCACTGTAGTACCTTTGGGCTTTCCCCTGAATTCATCCTAGGGTTAAATCATGGATGAAACCACCCATCACGAAAAGCAGGAATCATCATGTTTTTTTCTATGTTTTTTTTTCTTCTTCTGGAAATCCTGAAATCGCATGGTTGAGAATACTAGCAATTCCACTGGAATGAGGAAAAAAAAGGTTATTTTACTGTTTGAAAAAAAAAAGATGAAAGCTGTATCGAAATACTTTGAATTTACCAATAAAAGTGTACAAGAAAGCCTTCAGCTTGATGGGGCGCCTCCTAACCCCCATAAGGATGTTGATCCTGCCGCTGGACCCCCGGCCTTCCTGCTGTCCACCTTCCCCAGGTTTCACCTGTGTCGAATCCACCCATGGCCTGAATCCACTTGGAAAGGTGGAATCCACTTAAAGGCACGGCCGGACTATAAAAGAGGGGAGGCGCTGAGCACACGCCGCATTTGAATCACAGCTGGCAAAGAGACGGTTCTCCCTTCTTTGTTGCCTGTTGTGCGAGCCACCGCGAGGCAGAGCTTTTCTGGCGAGAACAACCCGATCCCTGGGATCGGTTGTTTTCCCTTTAAGAGCTGAATTTATTTTAGGGCTGAGATTCCAATTGAGGGTTGAATCCATTCAGGAGTTTTGTCTGTAGAATCCGCATTTGGATTGAATCCATCTACAATCCTTATTAGACAATGGATTCAGTGATATGGAAAAAGAGCAGTTCCATGTGATGATTTACATGGAAAAAGAGCAGTTGATGGATTCAGTGATGATTTACATGGAAAAAGAGCAGTTGATGGATTCAGTGATGATTTACATGGAAAAAGAGCAGTTGATGGATTCAGTGATGATTTACATGGAAAAAGAGCAGTTGATGGATTCAGTGATGATTTACATGGAAAAAGAGCAGTTGATGGATTCAGTGATGATTTACATGGAAAAAGAGCAGTTGATGGATTCAGTGATGATTTACATGGAAAAAGAGCAGTTGATGGATTCAGTGATGATTTACATGGAAAAAGAGCAGTTGATGGATTCAGTGATGATGGAAAAAGAGCAGTTGATGGATTCAGTGATATATGGAAAAAGAGCAGTTGATGGATTCAGTGATGATTTATATGGAAAAAGAGCAGTTGATGGATTCAGTGATGATTTACATGGAAAAAGAGCAGTTGATGGATTCAGTGATGATTTACATGGAAAAAGAGCAGTTGATGGATTCAGTGATGATTTACATGGAAAAAGAGCAGTTGATGGATTCAGTGATGATTTATATGGAAAAAGAGCAGTTGATGGATTCAGTGATATGGAAAAAGAGCAGTTGATGGATTCAGTGATGATTTAGATGGAAAAAGAGCAGTTGATGGATTCAGTGATGATTTATGGAAAAAGAGCAGTTGATGGATTCAGTGATATGGAAAAAGAGCAGTTGATGGATTCAGTGATGATTTATATGGAAAAAGAGCAGTTGATGTATTCAGTGATATGGAAAAAGAGCAGTTGATGGATTCAGTGATATGGAAAAAGAGCAGTTGATGTATTCAGTGATATGGAAAAAGAGCAGTTGATGGATTCAGTGATATGGAAAAAGAGCAGTTGCCTCAGGAGTGGTTAAAGGCAGGTGTGTTTTATCCAGGCACCTTGAGTGTAGCGCTGTGTATTGATCGATGCAGTTCGTCATCTTGGCTGCTGATCCAGTTAATGTTCAGAGGCCTGCTGTGCAGCTGTCTGCCTCGTTATCCTCGCTCTGATTGTACAACACAGCTGGTCCCCCACCTCTGGGATGACACTGCAGTGCGGGAAGGAGAAGGGTGTGAAACAATTGTAAAATAATTGAATAAGAGAGAGAAAAAAATGTGATAGAACTATACGGTAGTCTGGGGAATGAAGTCTGTGTAAAGAACATAAGCATGCATGTATGCATGCACGCACAAACCGCAGAGCCATGGGCACACACACACACACACACACACACATCACTTATGCATGCATGCATGCAAGCACATGCATGTACACACGCACACAGACACACAGACTTTTATACATGTATGCACACGCATATAGACGCACACACACACACACCACATACACACACTTATGCATGCAAGCACACGTACAGACACATACAGTGACATACACACATTTATGCATGCAAGCACACGTACACACACACACACACATAAACTTGCCTTGGCATGAGGCTGTGTCAGACCAGTTGACATAAGCTAGAACGCCAAGGCTACATCAAAATGTTGTTATGCTCTGAATGGTTGTGCGGGGATTGTCTTAAGCCATGACAAGCTCCCAGCATAACATCATCAGTCTAAAATCCGGAGTGTGGCCATGGCGGGGTAATCAAAGACGGATGTTCTCATCCCTAGTGGTGGCTGCCCACTGTTGGATCCCTGGGGTTAAGCCAGGGAACAACAACAACATCAACAACAACACAAAAACGGTCACACACACTGTTATTAATGTTCTCACATTATATTGAACCCCAGTCGTGTGTGCACATTATATTGTAGTCGTGTGTTTTATTCACATTATATTGAACTGGCTGTTGGGTTTGATCCCTGAACCACCAGTCGTGTGTTTTATTGCCAGGGAACCACCAACGTGTGTTTTATTCACATTAATTGAACACACATAAACTCATGCACACTCACACACACACACTGTTATTATGTTATGTTGTGTTGCTTGTTTGCAGCTGCACATTATATTGAACCACCAGTCGTGTGTTTTATTGCACATTATATTGAACCACCAGTCGTGTGTTTTATTGCACATTATATTGAACCACCAGTCGTGTGTTTTATTGCACATTATATTGAACCACCAGTCGTGTGTTTTATTGCACATTATATTGAACCACCAGTCGTGTGTTTTATTGCACATTATATTGAACCACCAGTCGTGTGTTTTATTGCACATTATATTGAACCACCAGTCGTGTGTTTTATTGCACGCTGCAGGGATGCACCCACAATGGAAAAGTAATAGGACAAATGAAAAAATGTCCCCAAACAAGAAGTTCACCGTGACAAAATATCCTGGATATTTGATAAATCAGCAGGACAAAATGTCCTGGATCTGATAAATCAACAGGACAAAATTTTCTGGATCTTTGATAACTCAACAGGACAATTTTCTGGATCTTTGATAAATCAACAGGACAAAATGTCCTGGATCTTTGAGAAATCAATAGGACAAAATGTCCATTTGATAAATCAACAGGACAAAATTTTCTGGATCTTTGATAAATCAACAGGACAAAATGTTCTGGATATTTGAGAAATCAACAGGACAAAATGTCCTGGATCTCTGAGAAATCAATAGGACAAAATGTCCTGGATCTGTGAGAAATCAACAGGACAAAATGTCCTGGATCAATAAACAGGACAAAATGTCCTGGATTTGTGAGAAATCAATAGGACAAAGCTTGCCAATGTTAAGCGCTGGCAGCCACTGTCAATGGTCAACTTATGACACGGATTTGACCGCCAGGGGGCAGTGAAACCACTAGGGGCTTACAGACCTGTTTACTCTACTCTTTTTCGAGTAGTATTCTACTCAATTTGGACCTCTACTACTCTTCAAAATTGAAAAAAATGCTCTAATTACTCATTTTCAGTGAACATTGTTTGATGGCTTAATGAAGAGGACTACTCATTTCACACCAAAACTACTCATTTCAGCTATCCAGACTACTCAAGACTTGTGTAGGGGGTAAACAGGTCTGGGCTTATTACGCGATATTCTTAGTTCGGCGTAGTGAGAGAGAGAGAGAGAGAGAGAGTTAAGTCCCATCCTCTCTCTCTCCCTTACTGGTTTGCTTGCCCCCTGGCGGTCAAATCCGCGTCCTAAGTTGCTCATTGTGTGGGTTTTTGAATTTAAAACCCTTTCTTTCACCGCCAATGTCGCATTAATGCACCACAATGGTTTAACCCTTTCGCCGCCAGCCATTTTTCAGCCAAAAAATACCATTAAGCTTAACTGGGTAGAGAAAATAAAATATCTGCAATATTGTGAATTCCTCTGTGACATATATTATCATAGCATTAAGCCTATCCTTATCTCCCCAAATTAAAAAAAATAGGGTCTTTGGATAACAGGCCCTGATTTGATGCCTTTTAGTGACATGGGTGTTAAACCATTGTGGTGGTAAAATGCGACATTGGCGGTGAAAGGGTTAACACCCAGGTCACTTAAAAGCATCAAATCAGGGCCTGTTATCTGAAGACCCTATTTTCTGAATTTTGAGAGGTAAAGATAAGCCTAATGTTAAATATGTCACAGAGGAATTCGCAATACTGCAGATATAATCATCAAATTGTTGATGGAGGACGCTATATCAGTATATGCAAGAAGAAGAAGATATATTTTTTTCTGTACCCAGGTAAGTTGAATGATATTTTTTTTAATGAAAAATGGCTGGCGGCGAAATGGTTTTAAATATACCGGTAACTCTGTCCTATGGCTGTGGCCTCAGGATGTCACTGATTCTGTTGTTTGTTGTTGTTGAGGTGGTGGACGTCACTGATGCTGTTTTTGTTGTTGAGGTGGTGGACGTCACTGATGCTGTTTTTGTTGTTGTTTGTTAAGGTGGTGGATGTCACTGATGCTGTTTTTGTTGTTGTTTGTTAAGGTGGTGGATGTCACTGATGCTGTTTTTGTTGTTGTTTGTTAAGGTGGTGGATGTCACTGACGCTGTTTTTGTTGTTTGTTGAGGTGGTGGACGTCACTGATGCTGTTTTTGTTGTCGTTTGTTAAGGTGGTGGATATCATGCGGGTCAACGTGGACAAAGTGTTGGAGAGAGATCAGAAAATCTCTGAACTGGACGACAGGGCAGGTGGGTCAAAGGTCACAGGGCAGGGGACCCCGGGGCTCCCAATCTTCCTGCAAAATAAGGGGTCCCAGGGACCCTTTAGCTTATCAGTTATGGTGTAGAGGGTCCCCATTACGTCGCAAGTACGAAAACAGATAACATTTTAAGCGCATCCCATGAGTAGCGTGATAAAAGATGTAATAATGTATGTGCACAAACATTATTTGAACATTTAGCACGCCTAATCAATTTAATGACCTAGGTGTTTACAATATAAAAATATAATATACATGTACACATATAACACCACATATAGTCATATTTAACATATAGCATAAAGAATGGGAAATAAAAATTACACAAACACCCAAGGACGGTCAGACAAACGCACAGAATTACACATATGCGCGTGTGAGTGACCGTGCGCACACACGTACATGCACACGCGGACACACACTCACACAGATAGTTATGTGCATCCACCAAACGCAGACATTCACTCTCAGACATGCACACACCAAGTCATGAAGGAAGGGATTAGTAGAACTTTATTTAGGAAGCAAATAAGATTTGAGATGGCGTTTGAACGTGGGCAGAGAGGATGAGTATCTGAGAGAGCGAGGCAACTGATTCCAAGTAACAGGAGCTTGATAGGCGAAAGAGCGTTGACCAAAGGTTTTAGTGCGGACAGTGAGGATACAATAGAGACAGGTGTCAGATGAGCACACACATGCAACGAGAAAGAGAGAGAGAGAGAGAGGGAGGGAGAGAGAGAGAGAGAAAAGAGAGAGAGAGGAGGGGGGAGGATAATAATAGGTCAACTGAAGGACAGTTAGGGAGAGAGAGAACTGACTGAAAAATATAGGAGAATCAGTTCAGTGAATTAGGCCAAAACTATAGAATCGGTGAAAACAATGGACAGGGAAGGGTCCTTTGTTGGAGGTCCTAAGTTGGGATGTGAAGAGCATGGTTTGTTGTTTTGATAGTGCATCCCTGGGACCCCCTACTCATTCTCTTAAAGGGTCCTTTTTGATTTTAGTACTGGGGCAGTGGGTGGATGCCTCGTGCCTCCATACGGGGAGCTGTACGACCCTGACCCCTCCACGAGTCTCTCCCCGTGGTGATACCGGGGAGTCTTTCGTAAAAATAGTTCCCCCACCTTCTCGAAGTTCTGTGCTTGTAACTTTCTCTAATCTGCCACTCTATTTGACTCTGCCTTTCCCCTTTGCTTTCTATCATCTACTATCTTTCTGACTTAATGGCCCATTCTCCTGCCTTTAAAAAAACAAACTTCCAATATGAGAAAGGACTAACTTTGTGCATGTATATGCATGTGCATGCTTGCGTGCGTGTGTGCGTGCACATGTGTTTTCAGATGCCTTGCAAGCTGGGGCCTCTCAGTTTGAAGCCAGCGCCGGGAAGTTGAAACGGAAATACTGGTGGAAGAACTGCAAGGTGAGTTTGATGCGCGCATCGTTTGCATTCATGTTGAGGGGACAATTAGCGCGTGTAGTTAACAAGCAGATTGTTTTATGTCTGCTGCGTAGTATATCGTCGTGCGAAAAACAAAGACGTACGTCGAAAGACTGTCACTCATGGGTGCTACTCTTTCATTTTTACACTGATTGCAGTATTTTTAATTTTACCAGAAACTGAACTTCAGTTTTTTTGTAATTCATTAACAACAAAATTGACCACAAGCGATTTGGGGGCGTTTTGAACGTAGTCTAGTTGTTTTATCTTGGAAGTTTACAAAGGCAATGTAATAATTTTACAAGGCTTATCAGACTCAAACTGTCTCTGTCTCTCATTTTAACTGCCTTGTTGTATCTATCTTGTCAAATAAAGTTTTCCAGTGTCCAGTATCTGTTAAGTTGCCCCCCCTGAATCGTCCGACGGGGCTGCCGGGGCCATGGGTCCCTGGACCCCTGCCTTTCATTTTTGTTCATTTTTGTGAGTAGCATCCATGTACAGTCACTTCACACGAGGAATGGAAAACTCAATATTTCGGTCATTTCAGGCCAGATTGCGTCGTTTTTTGTTGTTCATTTAGCCGTCGTCATCAGTGTTATATTTGTTCATTGTTGTTAGATGATGCAGATTGTCTGGTAAGTCCAACACATCGAAGCTGACCAACTTTGACTTACGTCTATTTATCTTGCGCACGGCGATATGGTTTTGGGAAATGGGGAGGAAGGGTGGGGTGAGAGGGGTAAGGACCAAGAGAGAAGTCCTGTGTCTGTATATATTCATTTTCAAAATAGGTCTGGAGGCATTGATGGAACATAAAACAGAAACAGAAGTTTGTTCGGTGTCGGAAGTTAGATAGAACTTCTTCATCTTCTTCTTCTTCTGCGTTCCCAGGCCATATGGCCATAATGGGTAAGGTATGTATGTGTCTGGTTTTCAGTTTGGCCTGGTCTCCCCGCTGCGTACAGCCGACACATTCCGATTTCGGAGGAGCTCAAAGGAGACAAATTATTTGGAAGATTTTTTTTTTTAAAGGCAGGAGAATGGGTCAATAAGTCAGAAACATAGTAGATGATAGATAGCAAAGGGAAAAGGCAAGAGTCAAAGAGAGTGGCAGATTAGAGGAAGTTACAAGCACAGAACTTCCAGAAGTTCAAAAACAAGAATACTTGAAAATGGCAAAAAAACGACCTAATAAAAGATAAATTTAGAAAGTAAAAGAGAGAAGGAAATAATGTACAATGGTGTACACTTAACACACAATTCAGGGGCCAAAGAGTTTTTGTGTGTGTGTTAACCAGTATTTTGTGTGAAGCATTAAGTAATGAAGAGGGATTTCGGCAGTTCAAACAGATTTTTGTGAGTTAACCAATATTTCATGTTATCCAGTTTTGTGTTAAGCGTGCTCCACTGTATTCTAAAGACCACAAGAAGAAAGGAAAGTGAAAAGGGATCATAGTGAAAGATAAATGTAGCTAAAAAAAGAAAAAGGAGACCGAACATGATGAGAATAGAGACTCACTTCGTTAACACGAGTGAGCCAAAAAAGAAAAGGAAACTTGGTACAAATGAAAGGGACAGGATGAAGTAAATCAACTGATCAAAAGAAAAAGGGTTGAATGGTACTGCTTTTACCAATAGGGTCTACTTAGTTTAATACTGTGTTCTGTACGTGTGTGTGTGTTTGGTGCGGCTGCTCAGATGATGATAATTCTGGGCGTGATCATCGGTATCATTATCATTATCATTGTCGGTGAGTGGCTGGTTGTGTGTTATGGTCGGCGATATCCCTGCAACCTGTGTGGTTTATCACTTCATGTTGTAGTTGTTGTTGGTGTTGTGTCATTATCATCACCGGGCACTACTTGCTGTTGTGATATTTTATCAATGTGTCGATGTTGCACAGAGTTTGTTTCAGGTTGTAGTTGCAGAGAGAGAGAGAGATATATTACAACACAGAGTGTTTTTGATAAATGCAAAGATGATTATCACTGATGTGTTCTATTGCATGTGGTTTTTAGTTGTGAGTACATTTTTTAATTTTATGGGGTTTTTTTTAATGTTTGTGATTTTGTTCATTCTGTAGACAATTTTGTCAGCGTTTTTTTGTTTTGCGTGTGTTGCTAAGCATTAGAAGAAGAAAAGTAGTTTCCTCATTGTTTTAAGTAAAGTTTAAAGCCCCCCTCCCCTCCTCCCCAATTTCCCCCGTTTAATTCTGATATAATGTAAGCTCTCTTTAGTATGACTATTTTGCTGCATTGTAATGCGCTTAGAGCGCTGTAAAAGTTTTCTTTATAAATAAAACTACAAAGTAGCAAAGAAAGGCATTCAGCTTGAAACCTGCTGGAAATGACTGCCGCAAGAGCAACTACAAACAACTGAAGAGAGTAAAGAAACAGACTGCTCCCTGTCCAGGATGTTCTGAATTGGAACCAAACTTTGCCACCATAGAATCTTTAGAGATCATGAGAAGAACCAAATTTAAAGGTGAATTGGAGAATGATAACGTGTTAATGGTTGGGGTGTTTTTTAAACCTTGTAACAGAAAGATGTAGGGTGATGGAGGGAAGGGGGTGGAGGCAGCAACCACCAGAAATCAAAAGCATAATTATGGAAATTATATAGTAGTAGCAGGCAAAAAAACCCCCCCCCCCCCCTCCCCCAACCTTGTCTTCATCTACTTTTTTTTCTCTTAAGTCTTTAAAATATTTGTGTTCTTTTTTGCGCATTTCTGTCTTCATCTCTGCACATTTTACATATATATTGTCACATTATTGTTGTCAATTTCGTAGAATTTGCCGATTTGTATAATTTATTCAAGTGAGATTTAAAAAAGAAAAAGTGTTTCTTCTTTTTCAGCTGTCTTGTTATGGATGTTGTCCCGTGTGTTTGATCTGTTGTTGAACGTCAGATCTTCTTCCTCACTTTTTAAGTTATATTTTGATGTTGTGCAGTGTGTATGTATTTTTGTTATTTTTTGTTGTTTGTTTTGTTTCCCTCTGACAGATGTGGCTGATATTGATAGGTGTCGTTGTTATCATTATCATAATCATCGCCGGTAAGTGCAGGGAGAGAGAGAGGGGTGGGTGGGGCGGGAGGGAGGTGAAGTTTTGGATGATGGTGGTGGTGGTAGGTGATGGCTTTTGATTAACAACGCATGGCATGGTGTTGATTTTAACCAGATTTTCTGACGCTGCCTAGCCTCTCAGTGAATGTGAAGCAGTTCTATTGGTTATTTGTGATGGTGCATGGGAAAAACCTGCATAACTCGCTCAGAATGTTTTTAGCAAAAGCCAAAAATAGTCATGTATTACTTATGTAGTTTATGAGAGGAAATAGGAGAGGAACGCTTGTGCGTGTGTGTGCGTGAGGGAGTGGTGCGGTTTGTTTTGTTGTGGTGTATGTTACATGTGTGAATGGCGGTTGAGTATAATTTGTAAAGCGCCCTGTGTTTTACCAAGAAGGGCGCCACATAAATATCCCTTATTATTATTATTATTATTATTATTCAATAAAAGATCAACCGCAGTCTGCTTTCTGCCTTACAGCCAGTTTTTATTGGCCTTTTTAAGATTTCTCTTAAAATATAAAAAGTCTCCAGAGAGGAACTGAAGACGGAATACCCCCCTATCATTGAAGAGTTTCCGTGCTCCAGTTTTCACATTGTGACTTTAAGAGGCGTGTGCTTCAACCATGCTATGGCTCTACAGTGCTCCTCTGCTGTTTCCATTTTCTTTTCTTAATATATCAATACCATATTTTCCGGACTATAAGGTGATACTTTTTTCCCCCAGGCTGAGACCCCTGCGCCTTATAATGTGACTAGTAATATAGTAAGAAAATATAATAAAATCTGAATTTTGGGTAAACTTTTTTTTGGGGGGGGGGGGGGGGGGGGGTGCGCCTTATGATCAGATGCGCCTTGTAGTCTGTAAAATGTGGTGATTGACAGGTCTGGATGCGCCTTGTAGTCTGTAAAATGTGGTGATTGACAGGTCTGGAAGGAGGGCCTAGTATGTTCATATCAGTCAGAATAAAAACTAAAACTGCCGAAACAAGAGGAACAGAAATCTGTGGTGATTCAAAGGGCTGGAAGGAGGGCCTAGTATGTTCATATCAGTCAGAATGGAAACTGAAACTGCCGAAACAAGAGGAACAGAAAAAGGTGGTGATTCAAAGGGCTGGAAGGAGGGCCTAGTATGTTCATATCAGTCAGAATGGAAACTGAAACTGCCGAAACAAGAGGAACAGAAAAAGAGAAATTCATGAAAGAGAACTGCTTTTTAGTCGAGAGTATTGTGTATTGTTCTGTGCTTGCTTGAATTGTGCTTATTTTTTTCCTGCTTGCATATTTTTATTACTGTTTTTGTTTGTTTTTGTTTCTAACTGTGTGTGAGCTTAACCAATTTATCTGCTGTTTTTTTGTGGGGACAGGAGTTGCATGTGAATGGCGAAAGCAAAATAATTTCCATCTCTTCTTCAGTGGCTTTATATTGACTTCCGCTTTCTTTCTTTCTTTCTTTGTAGCATTGGAAGCAAAAATCTATACCTTATTTCATCTGCTGATCTCTGTGGAATGGGGATTAGGCAATAAGAGAGTTTTGTTAAGTCGCTTTATCTTCGAGAAAGGGACGTTTTTGTGATCCTGAGGTTTGGGACATTGTTTAACCTGTGGGGTTATTAGGATTGGGCTTGACTTTAGCAGCCTCAAGACTTTATTTCCCCCCAAATCGTCAGGGTTACATATTTTTTGCAGTATATAATGATTAGGGTTGATCAGGGTTACATATTTTTTGCAGTATATAATGATTAGGGTTGTGGACTCTTCTTCATGGTCAGGAGATGGTTTATCGTGCATGAGTCAAAGTTTACTTTCATTACGTTCAAAAGTTGGGTTGATTGAAGCATTGCACAATTTCAGTAACAAGATATATTCATCAAGCAGTACAGTGGAACCTCCCTCCCATATAAGACCTACTTCTCTGAGACATTACCCTTCTTCGTAAGTACTAAAATTACCTCCCTTTAAGACCCCTCCCTTATAAGACCTCTTTTTGGATTATTTTTGAAGGTCTTAAGGGAGGTTGAACTGTATTGTCAAAGGATGAAACTTTGATCCTTGTATTGTGCAGGCTCCCGCTGTCGTTGCGTTGTGTTTTTCTTATAGCAAATGCTTCTAGTCAGGCATCAGAATTGTCAGAGGATTTGCAAATTTGAGAAGAATGACAATAGCTGGCAGAGGCTATGCCATTGTTTGTGAGGGTAGTCTTTCATTTTAACCCTTTCACCGCCAATGTCACATTTTTGCACCACAATGGTTTAACACATGTGTCACTAAAAGGCATCAAATCAGGACCTGTTGTCCAAAGACCCTATTTTCTTATTTTCGGGAGGTAAGGATAGGCCTGATGTTATGCATGTCATAGAGAAATTTGCGATATTGCAGACATTTTTTTATCTTCTCTACCCAGATAAGTTTAATGGTATTTTTGGCTGTAAAATGGCAGGCAGCGAAAGGGTTAAAGTTTTTAAAAAATGAATTGTACCTCTGTGGACCTGTTTAGAACAGATTCCAGTGTTATCTCTATTCTCTGTGTGGCCTTGATGGCCCTTTCACCACGGTTTTTTTTATTATGGATTACCACGGTTTCCAAAGGATTACCATGGTTTTTAAAGGATTACCATGGTTTTTAAAGGATTACCATGGTTTTCAAAGGATTCAACCATAGACAATTCTGATTCCTGGTATTGCCTTGTTGAGAAGATATTAGAAAAACAAAAATCAAATCGAACCGACAAAAATATGGCACTTGCGTTGTCGTGGTGTTAGTGTTATGTTACGGCAAATGTCATGTGGCAGCTTAGAACCCGGCACTTCCCCGTTTGTTGGATTGTCTTTTCTCTCACAGACTTTACACAAATCTGAGTATTTTGCTTAAAAATTAGGATAATGCTTCAAGGTTAACCCCTTCAATGTTACAACGTTAACCCCTTCCCTGCTGCTCCCGTGTCTACTACTGCGGGAAGTGTGGTGTCGTTGATGATGTCGTAACTTGCTAGTTTTAGTTTTAAGAATTGACAAGTCAGGAAAGATATATGTCTATAGATAGACCATTTTCTCAGATTGAGTCTAACACTAGGTCTCTCTTCAATTTTATGATTAAATAAAAGATAATTTCTGGATTTTTTTTTCTTCCCTGCAGTGAAGGGGTCAAACAAAATCTTGATCATGAGTCCGTCTTTCTCTCAGTCTCTCTTTCTGTTTATGTCTGTTTGTCCCCCCTCCTCCCCACTGTCTGTCTCTGCTATCTAGCAACATCACAAAGACGATGGGTGTTTCTCTTGTGTGGCGAAACATTTGTGATGTAAAAATATCATTTACTTACCAACACTTTTCTTAGCTAAAACCCCCTAGTCTTGAACATGTTGGTATTTGACATGATTTGCATTAAAATAATTGTTTTAATTTAAGTTTATGATTGTTTTTGCTATCTATTGTAGAACTTAAATTTGTTTCCATAACCACATCATACTTATTATATCTGCATTTGCCGTGCATTCTGTGTCATGTTGTTTTCCAGCACTTTGTTTTAGTTTGGTTTAATTTTTCCTCCTTTGTATTTTTATATTCTGTCTTTTTTCCTCTTCATATTGTTATGATGTTCGACTTTATAGACATCTGATTTTTTATTTATCTCTGATATAATTTATAAAATAATAAAATCAATGAAGACAAGACAAGAGAAGAGTGAACAGTCAACAAGGGCTAGAGACAAGATGATGAGTCTTTTGCTAATCACATTTTTTAACATAATTGCGAAGGACAATAATGATGGAGAACAAAGATAATGAAGAGATAACTGCTTGTGGTTATTGCCTTCATATCAAAAGATACGCTGATTGTTCAGTCTGTTAAGATGACTCGAAATATTGCAGCTTGCAAGACTCGAATACTGTCAAATTTAGAGAAGATGGGCTATATTTTATTTTGCATGGTCAAGACATGTATTTGTAGTAGTTGGGTGTACAACTCGAATATTGTCGTATTATATAAAATGATGCCATGCATGTTGACTTAGTAAGTTAGTAATGATCCGAAATGGAGGTTTGAATATGTTGACTTAATAAGTTAGTGAAGATCTGAAATGGAGGTTTGAGTATGTCGACTTAGTAAGTTAGTAAAGATCCGAAATGGAGGTTTGAATATGTTGACTTAATAAGTTAGTAAAGATCTGAAATGGAGGTTTGAATATATCGACTTAGTAAGTTAGTAAAGATCTGAAATGGAGGTTTGAATATGTCGACTTAGTAAGTTAGTAAAGATCTGAAATGGAGGTTTGAGTATGTCGACTTAGTAAGTTAGTAAAGATCCGAAATGGAGGTTTGAATATGTTGACTTAATAAGTTAGTAAAGATCTGAAATGGAGGTTTGAATATGTCGACTTAGTAAGTTAGTAAAGATCTGAAATGGAGGTTTGAATATGTCGACTTAGTAAGTTAGTAAAGATCTGAAATGGAGGTTTGAGTATGTCGACTTAGTAAGTTAGTAAAGATCCGAAATGGAGGTTTGAATATGTTGACTTAATAAGTTAGTAAAGATCTGAAATGGAGGTTTGAATATGTCGACTTAGTAAGTTAGTAAAGATCTGAAATGGAGGTTTGAGTATGTCGACTTAGTAAGTTAGTAAAGATCCGAAATGGAGGTTTGAATATGTTGACTTAATAAGTTAGTAAAGATCTGAAATGGAGGTTTGAATATGTCGACTTAGTAAGTTAGTAAAGATCCAAAATGGAGGTTTGAATATGTCGACTTAGTAAGTTAGTAAAGATCCAAAATGGAGGTTTGAATATGTTGACTTAGTAAGTTAGTAAAGATCCGAAATGGAGGTTTGAATATGTCGACTTAGTAAGTTAGTAAAGATCCAAAATTGAAGTTTGAATATGTCGACTTAGTAAGTTAGTAAAGATCCAAAATGGAGGTTTGAATATGTTGACTTAGTAAGTTAGTAAAGATCCAAAATGGAGGTTTGAATACTGCCGGAATGGCAAGGATGCGCTTTTTATGCCCTTAACTAAGACCTGATGTGGAACTACATGTGTGAAATTCAAATCGTGTCTAAATGAGAAAAAAGATGAATTGTTAGTTATCAAGACCTAACATGGAGGTAAGGCATGATAAATGTCGTAAAACTGAAAAGGGAATTAGCGGAATACCTTTCGTTCCCTAAACCTTTCCCTGCCCAGTCCTGTGTCTACTGTGGGATGCGTGATGTCATTGATGATGTCATTACTTTTGATGTCATAGTCCTGGAATGATGTCTTTTTGCTTAAGACAAGTCAGGGAATATATACCCCCAGACCATTTTCTCAGATTGAGTCTACTCTAACAGGTCTCTTTTAAATGTTGTACAGTGGAACCTCCCTTATAAGACCCCCCATTATAAGACTCTCCCATTTCAGACCTACTTCTCTGAGACATTGCCCTTTGTCAGTCTTAAAATTACCTCCCTTATACAACCCCCTCCCATTTAAGTCCTCATTTTGGATTATCTTTGAAGGTCTTCTAAGGGAGGTTCTACTGTAATAAGAAAATTGATAATTTCTCAGTTTTTCTGTGTCAGTGAAGGGGTTAAGATTGGATTAGATTAAGAGTAAGGCTAATTTATGAAGGTGAAAACGATACTCTAAACCTAATATCTCAGTTAGCCCTTTCGTTGCAGCCAAAAAATTTCATTAAATTTAACTGGGTAGATAAAAAAATATATCGTCAATGTTGGGAATTCCTCTGTGACATGTATAACATTAGGCCTATCATTACCTCCCAAAATGAAGAAAATAGGGTCTTTGGATAACAGGCCCCGATTTGATGCCTTTTTAGTGACATTGGTGTTAAAGCATTGTGGCAACATAGGCGGTGAAAGGGTTAAAACCAGATGTTAGTTATTATATTGGGGCGTAAGTGGTTCGGGGGCTGTTGAGAGTGGGTGTGCGGGTGGGGTTTTGTTGGACCGTTAAGCTGGGTAGCGGTGTTTTGTTGGACCGTTGGGCTGGGTAGCGGTGTTTTCGGTGTGCCATGATTGCCGTGTCTGACGGGTTCTGTCTGTTCTGTAACTGCTGCTAATTTGGCTTGGGGGTACTGCGCGCAGTTTGGGCTACGTCGGGCTAAGGGTAAACACACCGTGTCTGTCTGTCTGCCTGCCTGCCCAGTGTGCCTGTGCTGTCTGGTGTCTGGTTTCTGTTTGTGTGTGTGTGTGTGTGTGTGTGTGTGCATGCGCTTGTGTTAGTGTGTGTGTGTGTGTGCATGTGCTTGTGTCAGTGTGTGTGTGCATGTGCTTGTGTCTGTGTGTGTGTATGTGTGAGAGTACAACCTTACCTGTAGCATGGGTGATATGTGTGCAGACCTGTTTACCCATAAGATTTCACCATATTTTGTACACATATCTGACGTAAATATGGTGCATGGGGGAAAAATATGGTGAAATGGTGCAAACAAAATCTGACTATCATTTCTGTATATTGCCTGATTCAGGAAACTGGTGCGATCTGTGTGTGTGTGTGTGTGTGTGAGAGAGTGTTGTTCTTGTCAATAATGGATGACACTTTTGACATGTTAGTTCTATAAGTTATGAAAATGTATGCATGTTTGCACTCATTTTTTTTAACTTTCCTGTTGAAGTACTCTATTTTGTGAAAAATACACTTATTTGGGATTTTGAATACACGAAGCCCGATTTGAGGGTGAACAGGTCTGCGTGTGGCTTTCTTTTCTCTCCGTAGCTGGGCTGCTCACTGTTGTCCGTGTTGTGGTCTTCTAGCGCTGTCGTGTTTCGTTCTTTTGGTCTTTCCGCTGTGCTGTCTCAGGGTCTGTCAGTCTGCATGGCTCATACTGGTCTTGTTGTTACAGAACCTTTTAACCCTTTCACCTCCAGACATTTTTAGCAAAAAAATACCATTAACTCTTTCGCCTCCAGCCATTTTTAGCAAAAAAAATACCATTAACCCTTTCGCCTCCAGCCATTTTTAGCAAAAAAATACCATTAACCCTTTCGCCTCCAGCCATTTTTAGCCAAAAAATACCATTAACCCTTTCGCCTCCAGCCATTTTTAGCCAAAAAATACCATTAACCCTTTCGCCTCCAGCCATTTTTAGCAAAAAAATACCATTAACCCTTCTGCCTCCAGCCATTTTTAGCAAAAAAATACCATTTACCCTTTCGCCTCCAGCCATTTTTAGCAAAAACATACCATTAAATTGAACAGGGTAGAAATAAAGATTTATCTGCAGTATTGGGAATTTCTCTGAAATGCATAGCATTCGGCCTATATCCTTACCTCCCAAAATGAAGAAAAGAGGGTGTTCAGATAACAGGCCCTGATTTGATGCCTTTTAGTGACATGGGTGTTAAAGGCACGGCCGGACTATAAAAGAGGGGAAGCGCTGAGCGCGCGCCGCATTTGAATCACAGCTGGCGAGAGAGACGGTTCGCCCTTTGTACCCTGTTGTGCGAGCCACCGCGAGGCAGAGCTTTTCTGGCGAGAACGCCCCGATCCCTGGAATCCAGGATCAGTTGTTTTCCCTTTAAACCATTGTGCTGCATAAATTGGCGGTGAAAGGGTTAAAACAATCTTGATATTTTTAAAATTATTTTTGAAAGGGGTTAAAGTTTTTCACATTAGACGTAAGTTCCGTACGGAAAACCCTAAATAAGTGGAAGAAAGAAGGATACAAGTTTACGCATATAGGGGAAATTCGGACACGTGTGCAAATCTTTTCCCTTCTTCGTTTCACTTATTTATGGATTGCGTACGGGTTTCCGCACGGAATATCCGCTTATGTGTGTACACGGCCTTAGTCCCCGCTTTTCTTCGTTCTTGACAGTAGAGAGTTTCTTGATGGTTGGTTAACAAACTCGGCAATTTGGGATAGTTGTTGATAATCTGAGTAAACGGTGTATAGACTTTCTTGCATGTGAAATTAGTCTGTTGGTTTATCGTGTAGTTTTGTGTGTGTAATCTCTTGGAAGACCTGTGGTACCCTGGTATGTCGTTTGTAGTTCAGACACTGGTAGCAGTGCAAATGATTCTTTTCATTGTCGACTTCTGTTCAGCGGAGTGTTTTTGTCCAATGTTTGCTGTTGTTGGAAACCAGCAGAGAAGTTTTAGGGATGAAGGGAGTTTGAGGAAATCTGTGATGGTGTATAAGTCACTCAGAATGTTTTTAGCAATAGCCAAAAATAGTCAACAACCCCAAAAATATCGATTTTCTCTGTAGGGCATATTTATGTCTATTGCTATGTGTTCTACCAGTATCCACAACATAAAAGACAATTTTGAATGATTTGTTTGTTTATTTGATTGTTTTCTAAATCAGGTCAATAGAAACAAAGAGGCAAAGTTGTATCTTCTATGGCTGATTTCTGCAAATGATCTATTTCGAATGCCAGACTTCATATAATTATAAAATAAAAACTAGACAAGATAACTCAATTCGGTGTTCTGTGTATTAACAAGGAATCTTTGCTCCACCGTGAATAAATAAAATCTCAATTTATGCCAAAATTCCATTATGTCTGTTTTTCCATGCACTTTAAAGAACCACTAGGAAATCTGTACACATTTTTCTAGATAAAGTATCATACCCGATATTTTAATTTTGTTCATGTATTTAGCCATCTTTGTGTTTTACTATGACGCTACTTTGAGTATGAAATGTTAAAAGTGCCTGCCCCAAAAATGATGAACATCTGCTTAACGTCCTCCGGTCTGAAACAGACACATATGGGACACTAGTAGATATAAAGATGGTGGGAACGATCCTGGAGGCAATGCCCGGAGGCAGTGCAACACCAGTAAAGTCCCGAATTTGTAACAATGCAGATGTGTATAAGTGGTCGTGATTAGGAAATGCCAAAAAATGAGGTTTGTTTTTGTCAGGGAAGTCTTTGTACTTCTCACGTTGATTTTGAGCACTTCAGAATTGTCATTGTCTTTGAAAGGCGTAAGTAAGCTTGCGAGGCATGACCAAAAAGAACTTAGCAAGTCCGTAGTGTATGATGTCCTCTTTATTGGAGGTAACCTAACAAAGCTTGCGAGGCATGACCAAAAAGAACTTAGCAAGTCCGTAGTGTATGATGTCCTCTTTATTGGAGGTAACCTAACAAAGCTTGCGAGGCATGACCAAAAAGAACTTAGCAAGTCCGTAGTGTATGATGTCCTCTTTATTGGAGGTAACCTAACAAAGCTTGCGAGGCATGACCAAAAAGAACTTAGCAAGTCCGTAGTGTATGATGTTCTCTTTATTGGAGGTAACCTAACAAAGCTTGCGAGGCATGACCAAAAAGAACTTAGCAAGTCCGTAGTGTATGATGTCCTCTTTATTGGAGGTAACCTAACAAAGCTTGCGAGGCATGACCAAAAAGAACTTAGCAAGTCCGTAGTGTATGATGTCCTCTTTATTGGAGGTAACCTAACAAAGCTTGCGAGGCATGACCAAAAAGAACTTAGCAAGTCCGTAGTGTATGATGTCCTCTTTATTGGAGGTAACCTAACAAAGCTTGCGAGGCATGACCAAAAAGAACTTAGCAAGTCCGTAGTGTATGATGTCCTCTTTATTGGAGGTAACCTAACAAAGCTTGCGAGGCATGACCAAAAAGAACTTAGCAAGTCCGTAGTGTATGATGTCCTCTTTATTGGAGGTAACCTAACAAAGCTTGCGAGGCATGACCAAAAAGAACTTAGCAAGTCCGTAGTGTATGATGTCCTCTTTATTGGAGGTAACCTAACAAAGCTTGCGAGGCATGACCAAAAAGAACTTAGCAAGTCCGTAGTGTATGATGTCCTCTTTATTGGAGGTAACCTAACAAAGCTTGCGAGGCATGACCAAAAAGAACTTAGCAAGTCCGTAGTGTATGATGTTCTCTTTATTGGAGGTAACCTAACAAAGCTTGCGAGGCATGACCAAAAAGAACTTAGCAAGTCCGTAGTGTATGATGTCCTCTTTATTGGAGGTAACCTAACAAAGCTTGCGAGGCATGACCAAAAAGAACTTAGCAAGTCCGTAGTGTATGATGTCCTCTTTATTGGAGGTAACCTAACAAAGCTTGTGAGGCATGACCAAAAAGAACTTAGCAAGTCCGTAGTGTATGATGTCCTCTTTATTGGAGGTAACCTAACAAAGCTTGCGAGGCATGACCAAAAAGAACTTAGCAAGTCCGTAGTGTATGATGTTCTCTTTATTGGAGGTAACCTAACAAAGCTTGCGAGGCATGACCAAAAAGAACTTAGCAAGTCCGTAGTGTATGATGTCCTCTTTATTGGAGGTAACCTAACAAAGCTTGCGAGGCATGACCAAAAAGAACTTAGCAAGTCCGTAGTGTATGATGTCCTCTTTATTGGAGGTAACCTAACAAAGCTTGCGAGGCATGACCAAAAAGAACTTAGCAAGTCCGTAGTGTATGATGTCCTCTTTATTGGAGGTAACCTAACAAAGCTTGCGAGGCATGACCAAAAAGAACTTAGCAAGTCCGTAGTGTATGATGTTCTCTTTATTGGAGGTAACCTAACAAAGCTTGCGAGGCATGACCAAAAAGAACTTAGCAAGTCCGTAGTGTATGATGTCCTCTTTATTGGAGGTAACCTAACAAAGCTTGCGAGGCATGACCAAAAAGAACTTAGCAAGTCCGTAGTGTATGATGTCCTCTTTATTGGAGGTAACCTAACAAAGCTTGCGAGGCATGACCAAAAAGAACTTAGCAAGTCCGTAGTGTATGATGTCCTCTTTATTGGAGGTAACCTAACAAAGCTTGCGAGGCATGACCAAAAAGAACTTAGCAAGTCCGTAGTGTATGATGTCCTCTTTATTGGAGGTAACCTAACAAAGCTTGCGAGGCATGACCAAAAAGAACTTAGCAAGTCCGTAGTGTATGATGTCCTCTTTATTGGAGGTAACCTAACAAAGCTTGCGAGGCATGACCAAAAAGAACTTAGCAAGTCCGTAGTGTATGATGTTCTCTTTATTGGAGGTAACCTAACAAAGCTTGCGAGGCATGACCAAAAAGAACTTAGCAAGTCCGTAGTGTATGATGTCCTCTTTATTGGAGGTAACCTAACAAAGCTTGCGAGGCATGACCAAAAAGAACTTAGCAAGTCCGTAGTGTATGATGTCCTCTTTATTGGAGGTAACCTAACAAAGCTTGTGAGGCATGACCAAAAAGAACTTAGCAAGTCCGTAGTGTATGATGTCCTCTTTATTGGAGGTAACCTAACAAAGCTTGCGAGGCATGACCAAAAAGAACTTAGCAAGTCCGTAGTGTATGATGTTCTCTTTATTGGAGGTAACCTAACAAAGCTTGCGAGGCATGACCAAAAAGAACTTAGCAAGTCCGTAGTGTATGATGTCCTCTTTATTGGAGGTAACCTAACAAAGCTTGCGAGGCATGACCAAAAAGAACTTAGCAAGTCCGTAGTGTATGCTGTCCTCTTTATTGGAGGTAACCTAACAAAGCTTGTGAGGCATGACCAAAAAGAACTTAGCAAGTCCGTAGTGTATGATGTTCTCTTTATTGGAGGTAACCTAACAAAGCCTATTTGTAAGCAATTTTCAGAAGACGTAGATGTAGGCGAGTTGCAAGGTATAATTGCAAGTACATAGTAACCCGTTCGCCACCAGTGTCGCTTTTATTATACTGTGGAACCTCCCTTATAAGACCTCCCATTATAAGACTCCTTCCCACATAAGACCTACTTTTCCGAGACATTGCCCTTTGTATTAAAATTACCTCCCTTATGAGACCCCTCCCTTATAAAACCTCATTTGGGGTGCTTTTTGAAGGTCTTATAAGGGAGATTCCACTGTACTACTAACTCACTTTCTTTTTATTTCCTTTTTTTAAAAACTATATTTTTTTGTTATTTTGTGTAATTCTTTTTTTTTTTAAAGTTTTTTTCCCTGTGTGTTGTTAGCTGGGTTTTGTTTTTTTAAAAGAATGACATTCAAAGTTATAGAGGATTGTTAATGAAGACACACTAAAAGTTTGCTCTGCAAGTGATCAAGTTGCCTTATAATTACTAAATCAGAATAATAGACTTCTGATTAATAAAAAAAAAATATTAATTTTTATTTCAAAACACAGTTGAACACTAAAACTTGGAAGGGAATACACAATAGATCTTAAAGCGACTTGTCTTGATTCCAATACATTTGCTATAGTTTATATAGAAATAAGCCCTTTACTGGTTTTTATCACTGGTTGACGTTAGCCTGTAGAAAGGGCCAATAGTGAATGAGAGCTGTACTATGTATGATTTTCTACAGCATTGGAACATGGTACAGCTTAGTCTTTCATGGAAGACTACGACTCTAACTAGGGGACATTATCACTGACTCTAGTGCTACAGCTAATGGGATTGGTTGGCCTTTGGGGATTCGAACCCGGGTCACTCACGCTGCAGTCACGCATTACATTTGGCAGGCGAAAGTCAAACCACTGTGCCACCTTTCTCTGCAGAGCAACAGTCATACACAATTAGTCCTTGCATTACTATGGTGTGGTGGTTGGTTGATGGTTTGTCCCACACGTGGTCTTTGTAGCCGAGCGGACATTAAACCTCACTTTCATTCAGTTCCCCCCGAAGACGGAGTGTGGCTGCCCACATGGCGGGGTGATCAAAAACGGTCGCGGGCGTAACGTTCTCATCCCTGGCTGATGCATAGTGTTCAAGTGCTTCGGCTGTTGGGATGATCCCTGGAGTCTTTTAGCCAGGGTACATCAACAACAACTTTGATTCAGTCTACAGAGCAACTGTTATTCAAAGCAATCATCAAGTGAAAAACACCACTACTGTTTGTTGTGGCCATGGTTTTTTTGTTTATTTTTTTGAAAATGTTTTTTATTCAGGTATTGGTTGAGCTATTTCCATATTGCTAGGGTTTTTTATATGTCTAATTCTGGACCATTTTTTTAGAATCAAGTTAATGTTTAACGAGGGTGAAGTGTCTGGGTTTCTTCATGACTTGGCGGTTAGATGGATTTTTGTCTTTAACCCCTTCACTGCCAAGACCGTTTTGAACTGAGACAGGGGGGTACTTCATAAAAAATACTCCAGCAAGATAAATAATGAATTTAAGGAAGGCAGAAGCTGTATTGATTTTAAAGATAACCGCATTGGCCGCTCAAAACAAAGTTTTGAAGATTAAAGACACGGATTCAACGGCATATTCTTGCGAGAAAGAATAACGGATATACCCGTCTTGGGGCAGTGAAAGGGTTAAATGTTTGAAATTATTGGTGGTGCTTGCTTTGCTTTTTTTGTGCTTGTAGCTTGTAACCAAATCGCTCTCTTTGCCTGTTTGCTTCGTTGTCTGTTATTTGTGTTCCCGTTTGTGTTTGTGGGGTTTTCTGCTCTGGGTTTTGATTGTTATAGGGATTTTTGCAAAGTGAGAAAGCAGAGGGTGGTTTTGGTAGAACTAGAAGAGTTCAGCTGTTGCTTTATTTTACAGGCTATAAGGCGCGTCTGATTATAAGCCTGTGAAACTGAAATGTTTTCCCATAGCGGCATGAAAGATTGTCGTTTCAAATTCAAAGAAAAAGAGACATTGCGAGGCTTTGTGCAATAGCCTTGGGGGGCTGGCTGGTCTTCCTTTTGGCCCAAAAAGACTCCACTAGAAAAACAACCTACGCACACGCATGCACGCATGTCGATATGCAGGCACACACACACACACATGAAAAACAGCATAAAGGTTGTTACTTCAATGTTCATCTCTAAATAACATTTTGACTTTGACTTTCTCTCACGCACACACACGCATGCATGCATGCGTGCGCGCACACACACACTGTCTAAGATATTGTCTAAGATCACTGTAAGGTGGATAGACGTTAAATTAAAGAACGAACACACACACACACACACACACACACACACCAAGGTTTCGGAATAGCAGTTGCCTGGTTGTTATCAGCAGGTGATAGTCAGACCTGACTTGGATGAATACTGCAGACTTGTTTACTCTACTCTTTTTGAGTACACGTAGTATTCTACTCAATTTGGACCTCTACTACTCTTCAAAATTGAAAATAATGCTCCAATTACTCATTTTCAGTAAACATTATTTGATGGTTTAATGAAGAGGACTACTCATTTCACACCAAAACTACTCATTTCAGCTGTCCAGACTACTCAAGACTTGTGTAGGGGGTGAACAGGTCTGTCCAATTGTATGCTTGATGCGGATCCTTATTCGTTGTTTCTGAAGCATGTCTCTCTCTCTTTGCCCCAACGCAGTGTGGGTGGCCACGAGCACCGGGGGTGGAGACAGCGGGGGGAGTAGCAGTGGGAGCAAAACCACCGTCGCCACCACCAGCTCCAACAACAACGGGGGAGGAGGAGGGCAGTAGGCACCACCACCACCACCATCGTCAACATTATTATTATTATGATAATTGCCTCCCTTCAGTGGGGGTGGTTAAAGGTCGTCTCCTGTCGGTGATATAATAGTCGCGTTTATTTGTTTTTTTTTTTCTCAGTATTTGTTATTTTTCTTTTTCTTCTTCGATCAGTTTTAATTTCGATGAGTTGAAATTATGGTCTTTTTTTTTTCTTTTTTTTTTTTTTTTTTTTTTTTTTTTTCCTCCCTCCCCAGACTTGACCATAAGGCTTTTAAAATGTGGGTGCGAAAGAAAGGAGAGAGAGAGAAAGTAAAAATTATTGTAGCACCACGTTTAGATTTGATGCTTTGAGTTCTTATTTTTTTACAGTCTGGGAGTGTTAGAATTGGGAGAAACGCTTGGAAGTGGTGGGGGGAGATGTGGGTAGTTAGGTTGTTGGGTGGAGACAGGCGGGGGTGGAAGTGGTGGGGGGAGATGTGGGTAGTTAGGTTGTTGGGTGGAGACAGGCGAAATGGTGGGTGGGTGGAAGGGGGAATTGAGAAAGCCGCAGTTTTTGTTGGTTCGTTTTTAAGTGATATTGACAATGCTTCTGCTTGTGTTATCTCAAGTTTACAATGTGCATGGCTTCTAGCTAAAGCGTGAGGAGGTTCGGATAATGATAATAAGTGATAGAATTTACGCAGTGAGAAAGAGGGGCGGGGATGCCGCTTGTTTGACTCGGGGCAAGAGTTTGTTTGGGGGAGGGTTGAAAATCAACAGACAAAAAGAAAGCCGTGTGAAAAGTGGAGGGAGTCTGTTTGTTCGTTGTTTGTGAATCTTGGCGGGTTTTGCAGCCGTCTGCTTGATGGAATTGTGAACATTTTTGGGTCCGTTTTAGTGCTGGGAGTTTGTGCGCGCGCACGCACAGAGATGCACACACTCGTAGAGGCGCGGTTGCATGCATCTACATGCACACTGCATGCATATACGAATGAACGCATGCACATTTGTAAGCACACATATGCACACAATTAATACAACATGCATGCACACTCAACACACAGAGTACCACGTAAAACATACACTGAACTATTATTTCTTTTCATTTTTTTAAGGGTAGGTAAAATGCTGGTAGGGGACATATGGAAAAAAAAAGCAAAGTTAATATGAGCGATTTATATCCGTTGCATTTGTATTCATGATATGTGTGATTGTTACACTTAAGAGTAACAACAATACGCTAACACATTTTTTTTTTTTCTCATTTGTATTTTTTCCTGTTTGAAAGTCAGGTGATGATATTAGTGACACTTTTTTGTGTGTGAATCGCTTGTGTAGATAATTTACTCTTCTTTTTGTGTGTGCTTGTTTCCGAAGTCCTATGTTCGGGTTGTATTGTGTGTATATATTGATTCACCCATTCTCCGTTGATCTGACGTCTTTTGATCAGGATTCATTCATTCGTTTATTTATTGATCTATTCGTTTTGCTTGATTTCTTTAGTCCCTTCTTCGGTAGGGAGCTATTGCACACAGCACATTGTATGAGACTCCGTGAAGACTGTAGAGAGGATGTGAATGTGTTTCTGTTCCTGTTGTGAAGCTTAGAGTATCGTCGGTGAAATTAAAAAACCTCATATCTCAATTTTGCTAGTTTTGAGAAAAATTGAAAAACATTTTTTTTTAAAGTAACCGCGTTGAGCACAATTGATTAATTATGATGAATATGTTCAAGACATTGCGAGTTTAGTCCTGCATTTTGTTAAAATGATTTTTTGATAACAAATTTTTAGACTTGAAAAGAACAAAGATACCAGGTTTTTGTCCTTAACTAGATCTGAATTTGGGACTTACGAGTTTTTGGTCTATTTTCACAACCTCATTTACCCCAGATAGAAAGTCGTTGGAGATACGAGCTTTTGGTGGAAGGTGGTGGGAAAACAGAGGCTTAGGCTGTTAGAAATGGGTGAAATATTTTTACCATGAGAGAGTTGTGTTGGAAACGTGGCCTCATTTTCAAACAGAGGCTCTGTGTGGTTGCGAGATATTGTTTTATAACGTCTTGGTGCCAAACGTTATTACACACGACAGAACCATCAAAAGGATGATGGTGGTTGTCTACTGCAAGAAGAAGAAGAATGTTGAAGATGATAACTTCCAAGTTTCAATCACACGCCTGAAAGCTGGAACATGCAGCTACGCGTATTCAGGTCATCCGAACTCCACCCTTTTATTTGATAGTTTAAATGGAGGATAATGTTGTGAGGATATTGTCTTTGCAATTTGGCTTAACTTTACAGGTTTTGCTTAATTTTTGTCCAGTCTTGCGTTATTGTAGAATCGCTACTATACACTCAGCCTGTATCATCTTCAGTAATGACAAAAGGATACAGAAATTGGCATGCACAATTTATGAAATCGATTCCAGTTGTTAGTTTTCAACCTCTCAATCAGTCAATGCTTGGACATTAACCCCTTGACTGCCAGAGAAAATTAAAGGGAAAAAATCATCATAACATGAAAAAGACAAATGATAGAGCCAATCTGAGAAAATGGTCTGGGGGATATTACTCTCTTGATTATGTTGGAGCAAAAGCTAGCATATCAGGGTTATTCCTCTTCATCTGATGACATCCTCAGTGATATCAGGTCAGTACGTGATACTTTGGTGGCAGTCAAGGGGTTAAGAGCAGTGGTGTAGAATTAATAAAGAGATGTCACTCAAATTGTATTTGGTTGATCTGTTGTGTGGTTTTTGTGTGTGTACTGTACAGTTTTCCTTGCTTGGGAGTCATTATTATTAGGTACTTTATAGTCACAGAGGCGTTGCTGTGAAATTCTGGTTGCTCCCACCTAGAGAGCTCGTCGCAGCCAGAGGCGCGCCACCCTTTTTCTTTCTTTTTTTTTTGCATGCGATTTTTGTTTGACTGATGAGGAAGGAAAGATTGTGTGTGTGTAAATTTTGACCAAATGACAACTTTTTCGTTGCCACTGGGTTTAACGTGTGCTAAATGCATGGGACCTCAGTTTATCGTCTCATCCGAAAGACTCCACGTTCAGACCGTAAGGCCTAGTGCAAAGTGAGAGGGAAAATCCTCTGTACCCAGGTTCGAACTCGGGTTTACTTGACTTATCTGTGTTTGTGACTGTGTCTGCACATACAGCCTGTTTGTGCCGAATCCAGGAGTCGTGCGTTGTGAACGATGCAATGTGTTGTAATAGCTGTACCTGAATGTGTATCGCTGTATCATGTAACTGAAAAGAAACGTGAAAGGGGAGAAAGAAGAGATGAATTATTATTTTGTTACTATTATTATTATTAGAATTATTATTAGTATGTGATTATTATTATTATTAATTATCATTATTAGTAGTATACGATTATTATCTGATTTGGAGGCAGAAGAGTGTGTGAAAAGTGCAATGGCAAGTGTAGTGAAGAATGGCTGGTTGTTGTTTTTTTCGCCACAAATTTTGTAGATGATGTGGTTGTACAAAGTTTTGCGTTGGGATCTATATCAAGTAAACACATACACAGGAAACGCAAAAAAAAAGAAGAAAAAAAAGCTCGTACACATGTATGCTTTGAACATTCCTAACATTTGCGTTTTCTTTTCTCACGTTCCTTATCGTCGTGTACCTTTCATGTCATCATCTCAGTTCTAAATTTGTCACATTGTCTTTTTTGGGACCGAGTTTTGAATTTATATATATATAAAAATGTTAGAATTTTTAGTTGAAAAATGAAATAAGCTGTGAATTGAATTCAAAATGAAATGATATGCGCTACATTCTGTTTGAGATCCGATGGTGGTGGTCTAGAGGTGAACGATAAATTGCTTCATTCTGCTTCGTTTTAAGTTCTTGTGGAGAAACGAACGCAGGCCGAGCGTTTCTGTTGGTGGTGGAAGATAAAATTAAAAGTATCGTAGCCGGCGTCTGCAATGATGATAGAAGGTGTGTTGAAGCACTAGATGATGGTGGTGCGTTCAGCTGGCTGGCTTTTCACAGTTGGTTATGGAGTGCAGTAGCTTGGTGCATTATTTTCTCAATTAGGCCACTCTGATGACCACTCTCTTTTGTTTCTCACGTCTCTGCGGAGAATTCTTTGTCGCCTAAGATCGTCAACATGATTAGCCACCTCCTGTCATACTGCAATAATAATAATAATTGTACATTTACATAGCGCTTTACCTCAGATGAGCCCAAAGCGCTTTACAATCAATTTTTCATCAACAAATAGACAACAAAAACAGCATTCAAGAATGACACCAACCAGCAACAATGCATACATACAAAGCAACTCTCTCTCTCTCTCTCTCTAACACACATACACACACATTTAACAACACCGACTCGTTCATCCACCATTCAGTAAACACACATCAACTGAGCCGCACGGACTAACCACATACACCAACACATACAGAAACACTCTCACACACAGCGTACGCATGCAGACAGACAAACACACACACACACATGCGTGCACACACAACACACACAAGCACACATGTATGCACACATGCATGCTCACACACAAACACACACACATCTTACACATCTTAGGCGTCAAAGAATTCTCAGCACAGCACAAACCTATTATTCAATCTTCCCTCACGTGCACACAAGATAGACAACTGATCAAATATTTAGGGTGCAGCAGGAAAAAGATGGGTTTTAAGAGAAGTTTTGAATGAGGAGACCGAGTTGGCGTGTCGGAGAGGAGAAGGCAGAGAATTCCAAAGAGATGGTGCTTGACAGGAAAAAGAACGTTGGCCAGTAGATTTGAGACGGATGGAGGGAGGGGAACGTGGGTAATGCGTTTGGCAACTCCAGTCCTTTTGTTTTTCACGTCTCTGCAGATAATTCTTTGTCGCCTAAGATGTCAACACGATTAGCCACCTCCTGTCATACTGCAAGGAACGTGGGTAATGCGTTTGGCAACTCCAGTCTTTTTTTTTTCGAACTCGGAATATTTTAATTGCACAGACAAATGTCCTTACAATATCCGAAGACAAACAAACAAAATTGAACACAATAATTGCTGTAAACTACATAAATCGTGCAGAGCTATAGACTGCCACCCACCCACAAAATAACACATACACAATATGAAATGTAGGCCACAGCCGTAAGGGTATTGGAATGTTTTTTTCGTGGACAGCGACTTTTCTTTTCTATACTGAAGACAATCTGTTAAGAATTTTGCAATCATTAATGGGTCTGAACATTGAAAGAAGCGTGAAGTGGTATTCAGGTGATTTCTCTGAGTAAGTAGGCAACTTCAGTCTTGATTTCAGGATTGATATTGGGAAACAAAATGTTTAGTTTTTTGTTCATGGTGAAAACTGAAATGCCTGTGTGCATTCCTAACGCTGTCCCACACAGAAGAAGATTTACGAGATGAAAGAAGTGGGTTTTTTTTAGTCTTCAATTGGAAAGGATACGCGTGATAAAATGCATGACTTGATCTGAACCAGGTTTTGAAAAAAAGAACAGTGTTGCCTGGACCCTCTATACTGTAAGTGAAGGAGTCCCTGGGACCCCTTGTTTTGTGGGACGATTGGGAGCCCTGGTTGGATAACACTCTGGAAGCTGCTGAAGGTCTAAAAAAGAACGAATGAAGCAAGTATGGATGTTCATGCAATGATTTTTGTTATATATTTTTTGTGTATAAATATTATTTTCTGTCGTACTGTTCTGTCCAGAAGCTTGAAAATGTTGGGCCTTGTGGGATTGGACAATCAATCGTTGCGTTGGTCGACAGAAGTAGGTAGTGTTCATTGCTTGACGGAAGTTTCTTCTGTTCTCTCTCATTCCTGATGGCTCTGCAGTGGACACGCATGTGAAAGATTCGTTACATTCGGTTCATGTTTGTTTTCTCTGCACATATACTTAAATGCTTTGGTTCCTCCTCTCCCCAACTGATTGAATTGATTTTCTGTATATATCTTTGTGTGAGTGGTGTGTTGATGGATGTTGTTGATGTACTCAAATCCCTCAAGGTTTGTATTGGATCTCTGGTCTTCACATCCCCCCCCCCCCCTGTCTTGTGTGTGTTACCACCTCCCCACATATGTGTGTTGATATGCGATACGAGTTGTTCGCTCTCTGAACTCGGCTGTGATTGGACGGATTAGAAAGCCTCTGAAATCGGACGCTTTCTGTTCTGTAGAAGAACCTTTTGTAGGTTTTTCTTTCTTTCTTCTTTTCTTGCAATGAAATTTTTTTTATATGTTGGTTTTCCCACCCCTTAATTTATCTTTGTGGATTAACTCGTGTAGACATTGTTTGCTGTTTTTGTTTTGTTTTCATTTATGGAAGATGATTCACAGTTTTCACATTTTCGAGGGAGACACATTCCGGCAAACTAGCGTGGCGGTAAATCGTACACTGGAGTTTAAAGCAAAGAAAGATTGAGACAAGGTTTTCTGTGGGGGAAAAAAACCTGCTGTATGGAGGAATGTTAGCTTAACAAGTGGGAATCGAGCGAATGCTCCTGCGATATGCAAGTGGTAAGTCAAAGTGCTGCAGTGGTATTAGTTGGCAGTTAGCTTCAATGCGTGCAGAAAATGCTGAAAGTGTCGGAGAGGAAGCGGGTAGAAAAAACAATCATAGGTGGTTGAAAATTTTAAGCGAGATCCAGGCCTCTGTTAGTGTGTGAATGGTTTTCCAATGACGTTCCCTGGCTCTGCTTATGCCCGCAAATATGCTGAAAGATTCTTGATGTAGGGAAAATGGTGCTGACTACGATTACGCTCTAGTGGCTGAAGCATTCGTTTTCAATTTAATTCTCATCATCCCTAAATGTTGGGATATGGAGGACTATAAACAACAGAAGAAACACAAAATGTTGCGTATATAACATAGTCCTTTGGAAAATGTAGCGCTCGATGGCGAGGTCTGAAGTTGGGTTGTCCGTCATCTTTGGTCCATTTTCCCCTTCTTCATTAGAGAGGTTCAGTTGAAAGAGATGCACGGGTTATTTAGCGATGAACGGTTAGTGTCTGGGCTCTTACTCACAGTACACCAAGTCCGTTGTAGGTGCATGCTCACAGCATCATGAACGGTTAGTGTCTGGGCTCTTGTTACTCACAGTACACCAAGTCAGTTGTAGGTGCATGCTCACAGCATCATGAACGGTTAGCGTCTGGGCTCCTGTTACTCTGAGTACGCCAAGTCAGTTGTACGTGTCTGGGCTCCTGTTACTCACAGTACGCCAAGTCAGTTGTAGGTGCATGCTCACAGCATCATGAACGGTTAGCGTCTGGGCTCCTGTTACTCTGAGTACGCCAAGTCAGTTGTACGTGTCTGGGCTCCTGTTACTCACAGTACGCCAAGTCCGTTGTAGGTGCATGCTCATAGCATCATGAACGGTTAGCGTCTGGGCTCCTGTTACTCTGAGTACGCCAAGTCAGTTGTAGGTGCATGCTCATAGCATCATGAACGGTTAGCGTCTGGGCTCCTGTTACTCACAGTACGCCAAGTCCGTTGTAGGTGCATGCTCATAGCATCATGAACGGTTAGCGTCTGGGCTCCTGTTACTCACAGTACGCCAAGTCAGTTGTAGGTGCATGCTCATAGCATCATGAACGGTTAGCGTCTGGGCTCCTGTTACTCTCAGTACGCCAAGTCCGTTGTAGGTGCATGCTCATAGCATCATGAACGGTTAGCGTCTGGGCTCCTGTTACTCTGAGTACGCCAAGTCAGTTGTAGGTGCATGCTCATAGCATCATGAACGGTTAGCGTCTGGGCTCCTGTTACTCACAGTACGCCAAGTCCGTTGTAGGTGCATGCTCATAGCATCATGAACGGTTAGCGTCTGGGCTCCTGTTACTCACAGTACGCCAAGTCCGTTGTAGGTGCATGCTCATAGCATCATGAACGGTTAGCGTCTGGGCTCCTGTTACTCACAGTACGCCAAGTCCGTTGTAGGTGCATGCTCATAGCATCATGAACGGTTAGCGTCTGGGCTCCTGTTACTCACAGTACGCCAAGTCCGTTGTAGGTGCATGCTCATAGCATCATGAACGGTTAGCGTCTGGGCTCCTGTTACTCACAGTACACCAAGTCAGTTGTAGGTGTCTGGGCTCTTGTTACTCTCAGTACGCCAAGTCAGTTGTACGTGCATGCTCACAGCATCAACAGCAACCCCACCACCATACAGTATTTATATATACAGCGCTTGATCTTGATAGAAACCGAATCAAAGCGCGCACACACATTCAAACAAAACGTTGATCATGGGTAAGGTTGAAATACATTTTGGTTTGTAATTGTCCTTTGGAGTTTTCTGTATTCCATAGTCATCATTATTATTCAAAGTACTCTGTATGCGCTGGAGCTCATGGCTTAGTTGATAATGTTATCCTTTAGATCAGAGGCGTCTTTTTTGTCCTGGAGAATTGCTATTTGGTGCAGATGCATCCTAATGTCGTGGCTACAAGTGTTGAGTGAAAGTCCAGTGGGTTTTGTTTCCTTGGTTTTTGTGTTGAATTGTTTTTGTTCATATTAAACTGAAGCTCTTTTCTGGGACGTATTTCGATGACCACAATCTTATGTCCAAACCATAGGGTGATCCACACTGCATATGATTCGATGCCTATGCGATCCGACTGACGTCTGTCGAGTCATGATTCATGTGAAACACTTCCGTCTAAAAATAATTCTATTTTCACTCTCTATACTCATGTAGACCGCAATACACGAATCACATAAAATGTCTGATTAAAATACAGATATTTCATCAGATTCGTGCACGGCGAACTAAAGATATAGTGAACATAACTAGTAGGATTTCATCAGATTCATTTAGACAGTAGAATTTCACAAGAATCGTGTCTCACAAATCCTATCACGTTGGGATCGAATCATACGCAGTGTGGCGGCCCCATTCTCACTTTCCACACACCACTAAAATCATCATCATCGTATTATTATTATAATCATCATTATTATTATAATCATCATCGTATTATTATAATCATCATCATCATCGTATTATTATTATAATCATCATCATCATCGTATTATTATTATAATCATCATTATTATTATAATCATCGTATTATTATAATCATCATCATCATCGTATTATTATTATAATCATCATCATCATCGTATTACTATTATAATCATCATTCGTGTCATGTCCCGCTGTAGGTTTAGTTGATTGGTGATCAACCTTCACTGTATTTCTTTCCTCAAGCTCTTTCCTCCCCATTGGTAGAGTGATGACCTCAGTGTAGCTTGATTGTCGTCATGTCGAGTGGACCCTCTGTCGTTCCTTCCTGTTCATCCCGTCTCGTCAGTGCACCAGACTGTACCATTAGCCTTCTACCGCCCTGCACCCCTTAAAGGTAAAACCACCGATCCCAGGGATCGATATTTCTGATCGCTTCTCGGCCTTTTGGCTAAGACAGTGATTCAGGAACATAAATTTTTGTTTATACCTTGGTTGGTTTGTTCAGCCCGTCGTACATGGCGAAAGCCGATACGCGACGTTAAACTGAACTTCCATCCATCCCAGGGATCGGGTCTTTTTCGCCAGAAAAGCTCTGCCTCGCCGTGGATCGCACAACAGGGAACAAAGGGCGAACCGTCTCTCTCGCCAGCTGTGATTCAAATGCGGCGCGTGCTCAGCGCTTCCCCTCTTTTATAGTCCAGCTGTGCCTTTAAGGGCCGGCTACACTGCATACGATTCGATTTTGACATTTGTGAGGCATGATTGACGTGAAACTCTGCTGTCCAAATAAATCTGATGAAATCCTGTTCACTATATTTCGAGGGGCAATGGCCTAAACGTGTTATCATAAGAGGAATAAAGAATGATGACACTTTTAGGCAATTACCCCTCAAATGTTGTACTCTCCTGTACGCGAATCTGTTAGAATATCTTATTCTTGTAGATCGAATATTTGATTTGATTTGAGTATTGCTATCTACAAGAGCATAGTGAAGGAAAACGGAGTTGTTTTTAGACGGAAGTATTTCACGTGAATCATGACTGGCAGACATCGTCACAATCGGATCGTATTGGGGTCAGATGGTATGCAGTGTGGCTGGGCCTTTACGGCAACACCTGCTGTGGCTGGGCCTTTACGGCAACCTGCTATGGCTGGGCCTTTACGGCAACACCTGCTATGGCTGGGGCCCACGCGCGTGTGACACTTGACTCTGTTGCCGAGTCGTCTTCTTCCAGCAGTAACAGTCGTAAGATGTGGCGAAGATCTGGTCTTCATGGTCTCACTCAGCCGCCATTCTCATCGCCACTTCTGCCTACCGTATTGTACGGACTATAAGGCGATACGTTTTTCCTAGACTGAGACCCCTGCGCCTTATAATGTGACTGATAATATAGTAAGAAACTATAAGAAAATGTGAATTTTGTGTAAAATCAGGTGCGCCTTGTAGTCCGTAAAATACGGTAAATGTCGATGCTGGGTGGGATGACTTTGCAACATGCTCTTCAGATTCATACGCTCCTGCTGTTGAGGACGCATCATTCATCGGTTGAGTTAGGAAGGGCAGGGGAGGGGAGAGAGGTGTATTGTATGTGTGTGCCGTTTGGTTTGGGCTCCTGATTTTAGTCTTTATCAATCAGTCCGTGTTTAGGTTATGCATTACTTTTAGGAACTTAACGATGCAAAAGTATGAAATAAGGATTAAAATGAATTATATGAAGTAACGTAAAAATGGTGGGTAAAGAAAATGTTGATTTCCAAAAGGTACTGCGGTCAATTTTTCATCCTCTATATGAAGAAACAACTCCTCTAACTCTGCTCATGAAGTAAAAATAACTTCTGCTTAGTGAGAAAATCTCCACTCAACCTTTCACCCAAGTGGGTATGAAATAAACCGTTTGCCTTGCCTTGCTTCTTATAACACTTATATCAAGTTGGTATTTGTAGCACATGGTGGGTATGAAATAAACCGTTTGCCTTGCCTTGCTTCTTATAACAAGTTGGTATTTGTAGCACATGGTGGGTATGAAATAAACTGCTTGCCTTGCCTTGCTTCTTATAACACTTATAACAAGTTGGTAATTGTAGCACATGGTGGGTATGAAATAAACCGTTTGCCTTGCCTTGCTTCTTATAACAAGTTGGTATTTGTAGCACATGGTGGGTATGAAATAAACTGTTTGCCTTGCCTTGCTTCTTATAACACTTATAACAAGTTGGTAATTGTAGCACATGGTGGGTATGAAATAAACCGTTTGCCTTGCCTTGCTTCTTATAACACTTATATCAAGTTGGTACTTGTAGCACATGGTTGGATTTCCCAAGCTGGTTAGCCTTGTTGAGAATGTTGAGAATGACGGGCGGAACGTGGATGTAGGCTTCTTATAACACTTATATCAAGCTGGTACTTGTAGCACATGGTTGGATTTCCCAAGCTGGTTAGCCTTGTTGAGAATGACGGACGGAATGTGGATGTGTAGGCTTCTAAGTTCTGTGATACATATTCTCAGATGAATAAGTCTTGGACTAAATCTTGGATAGACAAGAGTCGGCAGCTTGGATGAAGTATAATTTGGAAGACGTTCGATTTCAGTTGTAAGGGTAAGACATGAGATCATTTTAAATGTTTCTTGCACGTTCAAACCTTGGCGACAAATGATGTATTGAGTGCTAAGAACTTCTCAATCAATCCACGAACGAGAACATTGTACGCGATCGAAATGGGACATAGTCGCATTTGCCAAAAGCTCCACAGAAACTTTGTCACTTTGATCCGCTAGGTGGCGTGACGTTACTGTTGTTACGTAGTCAATCGCAAGTTTTCTCTGCTGGTTTTGATTAGGTTGTAAGCAGCGCAGCGTTCCACTCAGGAATTGTTTCTTTTAGCACTGGTGTTAAAAAAAATCAGAAATAATGAACTGTATGGCCAATTTTCAGCAAGATTTGAGGAAGCATTGTCATTTCTGTTTGTGAGTATTTATTTATCGACTAACGTGTTGCGTCCAGTAACAGCTAAATACGCCTTGGCTAGATGATAATGTAAGACTGTAGGTGGTTGAGTATTTCCCAGTTTACTTTCTGGGGTAGCCATTTATTCTTTATTCATGATGCGTGTAGTATTTAACGGGAAAACCTCATTGCGATAATGATGCACTAAACTGTAATTTATAAAAACTTCTAGATGTACATGTAGATTGTTTTGCAAGTTTATGTGGGTTTGGGGACTTGATAGAAACTGGTTTCTTTTTTCTAGATCCATGGTATATTTGAACCATGGCATATATTTAGGTTTTTAGGCCATATTATATACACTTTATAAAGTTATAGAATTATGACTAGTATTTCCCTATTTTAGTAAGGGTTTAGACCTATAAACTTAATCACTAAATTAGTTAGACTTTTTTTCTTTTTCTGACTTTGCAAAGGGAAAAGGGGTGTTTAAGTATGCTATAATTTAAAAAAAAAATTCAGTTATGGAAAATGTGTATTATTATTTTAAAAAGGGGAGGCAAAGGGTTCCGGTGTTGAAATCAGTCCACGTGCACGGTTTTATATATTTTTTCCCCGTGTGTGTAGTGTGGGATCCCCCGTAGGAGACTGGAGTCGGGTCGTTTTGTGTTAGTGTGAGCACACTGGTTTTCTCTGTTCTTAACTCTTACGATCCTCATCCTCCTCGTCGTTATCATGATTTGCGTTTGGTTTGTACAGATTAGGCGGTCGATGGCCCTTGATGTGTGCGTGTCATGCTCATTGTGTACATTGGTCATCAGCGTCTTCAATTATATTCAGTCGACTAGCAAGATGGCAGGCGTGTGGCCTTTGTGCTGTGTGGGGTTGAAAGCGTGTGTGTGTGTGTGCAAAGCATGGACTACAGAACAGGTACAGTAGAACATCCCTTATAAGACCTCCCATTATAAGACTCCCTCCCGCATAAGACCTACTTCTCCGAGACATTACCCTTTGTAAGCATTAAAATTACCTCCCTTATAAGACCCCTCCATATGACTTCATTTTGGATGATTTTTGAAGGTCTTTTAAGGGAGGTTCCACTGTACCATAATTGTGAGAACAGTTGACACGGATAGTAGTACAGTGGAACCTCCCTTATAAGACCTTCAAAGATCATCCAAAATGGTCTTTTAGGGAGGTAATTTTAATACTTACAAAGAAGGGCAATGTCTTGGAGAAGTAGGTCTTATATAGGAGGAGGGAGTCATAATGGGAGGTTCCACTATGAATTGGTCTAAACTCCCAAAACGATTGGCTTTTTAGCCCATTTTACATACATACATGTGAATTAGTCTAAACTCCCAAAACGATTGGCTTTTTAGCCCATTACATACTACTACCTGTGTTAATGGCTTAAGACACACTCATGATGATGGTACCAAGTACATTCTTGGGTACGGTACCGAGATTCTCAAGTAAGATTCACTCGCATTCATTTCCCTTTTTCATCAGCTCTGACACAGGGAGAACAGTTGTCTTTTTTAATTACAACTACAGTGGAACCTCCCTACAGACCTTCAAAAATCATCCAAAAGGAGGGGTCTTATGGGAGGTGATTTTAATACAAAGAAGGGCAATGTCTCGGAGAAGTAGGTCTTATATGGGAGGAGGGAGTCTTATTATGGGAGGTCTTGTAAGGGAGGTTTCACTCTATTCTGGTTTTATACATTCACACACATCTGTATACAGTGGAACCTCTTATATAAGACCTTCACAAATCATCCAAAAAGAGGTCTTATAGGGGAGGGGTCTTACAAAGGGAGGTAATTTTAATACTTACAAAGGGCAATGTCTTGGAGAAGTAGGTCTTATATGGGAGGAGGGAGTCTAGTATGGGAGGTCTTATAAGGGAGGTTTCACTCTATTCTGGTTTTATACATTCACACACAACACATCTGTATAACTTCAGATGTACATTACCACACATGCAAGTGTATTGTGTTGTGTGCATGCACAAATCTTTCACCGTTGAAACTAACAACATTCTCTCAAAATCAGACGCACTCGGAAAACGCACCAAAGCCCATACTTTGTACAGAGCAGTACTGTATAATAATATAGCAATAATTAATACCAAATTCCTCCCCACCTGGAAGTTCTGTGCTTGTAACTTCCTCTAATCTGCCACTCTTTGACTGCACTTTCCATTTACTTTCTGTCATCTACTATCTTTCTGACTTATTCAAGTTATTGGCCCATTCTCCTGCACTTTTTCAAAAAAAAATCTTCCAAATATTTTCTCCTTTGAGCTCCTCCGAAATCGGAATGTGTTGGCTGTACGCAGCGGGGAGACCAGTGAAAACTGAAAACCGGACACTTACGAACTTTACCCATTATGGCCATATGGCCTTGGAACGCACAAAAAAGAAGAAGAAGAATACCAGATTCAACATATGCAAATCGATTTAGGCTGGGTTCACATTAGACGCGCAAGTTCCATCATGAAAACCCTAAATAAGTGGAAGAAAGAAAGATAAAAGTTTATGCATATAGGGGAAATTCGGACACGTGGGCAAATCTTTTCTCTTCTTTGTTTCACTTATTTATGGATTGGGCACAGGTTTCCGCATGGAATATCTGCTTATGTGTGTACACGGCCTTATGCTTAACCACTCCTCTCTCTCTCTCACTGCTTTCTCTCTCTCTCTCTTTCTGCCGCCACCCCTCCCCACTTTCTTCAGATTGCTTAACTCTTTCATTCCCAGTAGCTTTTCACCACAGACATACTAAAATGAACAATTTTCAAACTCTACTTTGCATATTAAATGCAAATGTTAGGCATTGTTGGACAGAACAAGCATCTGGCTATATAACAACAGCTTTAGTCTCCACCCCTTCTTTTGCTCTCCCCCTGAACTCACTCGGGATTGACTGATTTACTTCCCCTTGTACATGTATTGGCATTTGATTAGGTTAGGAAAATAATCACCAAAAATAAGTTATGAAGAGCTAGGCTGTGTACACACATAACTCAACTTTTATTTTGTCCTCATAAAAACAAGGATAATAAGCGGATATTCCATGCGGAAACCTGTGCGCAATCCATAAAGTGAAACAAAGAAGGGAAAAGATTTGCCCATGTGTCCGAATTTCCCCATTATGGGTAAACTTTTATCCCTCTTTCTTCCACTTATTTAGGGTTTTCCGTACGGAACTTGAACCCGGCCTTAGGCATCAATTATTTTCAGATAATATTAGCAACACCATGTGCTAAACGATCGTAAAATATCAGATTCCATACCTTCGTCGTTTGTCTCCTATTGACGAAAACACGTAATACATATAAAGAAGGAAAAGTTCACATTCCGATCTTTGACCTCCCATGCAGCCAAATCTTAATGTAAAGTCTGCAATGATTGGTTGATTTCAAGAGAGACAAGGTCAAAGCAAACTGAAAGTAGGTTACGAGTTGGCGCCTGAAAGATGGTTACACACCAGAAATAAAAACATTTTTAAAACTCAGCCGGCTCTTTCGTCTCGAGTGAGTTAAAACCCTTTCAACGCCACAGTAGCCGCTCTGATTTATTAGGTATTAGGTACTTTATAGTCACAGAGGTGTCTCTGTGAAATTCAGGTTGCTTCCACCTGGAGAGCGCGTCGCAGCCAGAGGCGCGCCACCTAATTTTTATTTTTAATTTTTTAAATGCGATTTTTGTGCAACTGATGAGGAAAGAAAAAATGACAACTTTTTCGTTGCCACTGGGTTTAGCATATGCATAAGTGCATGGGCACACGGGACCTCGGTTTATCGTCTCATCCAAAAGACTCCACATTCAGACCTTAAGGCCTAGTGCAAAATGAGAGGAAAAATCCCCTGTACCCAGGTTTGAACTCGGGTTTACTTGACACGAGGCGGACACGCTACCACTGTGCCACTCTACACCTGGATAGACATGCAGTACTAACCTGTCCCAAATACACAAACATATATGCAGTCACCACCAGGTGGGAGTGACCGACTGACTAACACCCACGGCACTGAAACTAGTGAAAGGCATTCCACCAGGCCATGTTGTCGTGGGAGTGACCGACTGACTAACACCCACGGCACTGAAAGGCATTCCACCAGGCCATGTTGACCAATGACCTCATGTTCTCAACTCTTCTAGCACCATGTGTGAATACATTCGCTCAAAACATGCACTCTACACTCCCACCAAATGCAAAGACATTCGCTGCCAAGTACTGTACCCTGCCGTGCGTTTGTCTACATTTAGAGCTTAAAGGGCCACCCTGACGGATTAGTTTTTGTAAGAAATACGTCCAGATCACCAGGAAAATGCCCTTTACAGAGATTGCAACACTCACTTTACTCTGGTTTCCTAGAAATCAAACCGTCAAATCAGCGATTCCTCCTTTGCAGAGGTGCTGGAAGTCAAATTCTTTCACCCAAAGAGAATGCGTGTGCCGTCTCTTTTCTAATGGCCGCCTGCGTTTAGACCAAATCGTTTGCATGAAATGTTCGCAATACAAGCCTTTTTCTTCTTTTTAATTTTTTTTTTATACAGATTATCTAAAGGAGTTTCGCTCACAACAAAGGAAACAGCTCCAATTTTTTTTTTTACTGCACTACAAAAAAAGAAATCGCTTCAACCACAATGAGTGACCTTCACCCACCCCATCCAAAATGGCTACTCTCTCCGGCATCTCCGCCAAGGAGGAATCGCCGTTTTAATTTATAGGAAACCAGAGCAAAGTGAGTGTTCCGATCCTTGGAAAAGGCTGTTTTTCTGGTGACCTCGACATGTTTCTTGCAAAAACTCATCCGTCAGGGTCCACCTTTAAGTCACTGTTTCTTCTGTTAAAGCAACACATGCACACTTGGAAAAAACCCAGTTACTCCCCTCTTGTCGGTTGAGATGCAACGGTCAACCAAGTAAAGAAAAAACAACCACCATGGCGTTATACACGCTACAAAGGGACCCCTGTGTTGCAGTCAACAAGTTTTCTATTTCTATTCGCTGACATGTTTCAGGGAACAATTTTTCAGCTGAAAAAAATGACTGGCATAGAAAGGGTTAAACTGTACATTTCGCTCCCACATATTTTTCATGCTGGCTTCCAGGCAGAAAATGGCAGATTCTTTGCCAAAATGGAACCCTGATAATGATGAGTCTGCCCCCCATCTCCCACCCCACCCCCCTTCCCCAAACCAGCAGTCCTGTTCTCATCGTCTGGCTTGTCGCTTGGCTCGCAGGTTCCTCATCTGATGACCTGAACAATACAGACAAACACACTTGAATTACAAACAGCACTCAGTCAAACTCAAGGAACCTAAAACACTAAAGAGACCGGCAGACAGACAGGTTAAAAGTAGAAAGCATTCAAAGTGTAACGGAGACTGACGTACATATTTCAGTTCCAAGAACTGCATCTTTCGGATTACTAAGGTGCACCTTATCATAAGGCGCACCCTCTAAATTTGAAACAATATTCAGATTAACAAATAGTTAGGCCCAGCATGTCCGACTTTGGCTGAAGAAATCTTTGTAAGAATTTATAGAAAAAAGGCAGGAGAATGGACCAGAGAGGTAGAAAGATAGTAGACGACAGTAAGCAAAGGGAAAAGGCAGAGAGTCAAAGAGAGTGGCATATTAGAGGAAGCTACAAGCACAGAACTTCCAGAAGGTGGAGGAACTATTTGTACAAAAGATCCCCCGGTGTCCCCACGGGGGAGGGTTCATTCACCCCTACACAACAGCAACAATCGGCTGACCACTCACTAGTCACTCTCTTGTGTCGTCCTCCGTACAGCATGGCCTGCTTAAAATCGGCTGCCGACCGGGAGGCCACTCCGCTGTGACCTTGACGATGACCTTGCAGCGACACGACCTCCACACGCCTGCAACACCAGCACGACGCACCAATCCAATGAGGCATATCCATTGGTGCAGAAACACATTCTGTGGCAAGATTATTTCGTGATCAAAACGAGATTTTGAAGTGAATGAGTTGGTTGATGGCTTCATCCCGCATGACATTGCCGAGCGGACGTTAAAACAAGCTTTTGAAGTGAATGAGTTGGTTGATGGCTTCATCCCGCATGACGGTGCCGAGCGGACGTTAAAACAAGCTTTTGAAGTGAATGAGTTGGTTGATGGTTGTGACGTAAGTGTCCCGCGCGACCCCTCTTTCTTTATCTACACCCCCCCCCCCCCCCCCCCTCTCCTTTTCATTTCTCTGTCCGGCCGCCACGTTAATTGCCACCCACCATCTAAAGAATGCCGATTAAGGGATTGGTCCCTTTCAAGTTCGATTTGTCTCCCCGGTCGGCATGCAACCCCTACCGAGGTTATCTCCCTTCACCCCCCCCCCCCCTCTTATCTACCGTCTCATCACGAGATAGTGATATCAAGAGTCGGCTCCCTTTGTAAGACACCTCGCCCTTACCCATCACAAGAAAGTGACAACCACGGTTATCTCCCTTTGAAGACGGTTTTGCCTTTCCGAGCACGAGAAGGATTTGAATGTCGGCACGTGATAAGGATGTAATAGGCGCGTGATTGTTCTGTACACTCTGAACAGCATCTTGTGACGTGTCGACTGTAATAAACCAATGACAGGCTTTCATTGTTTGAAAGTGAAGGCTATAATTGGCGTAGTGAGAAAAAGTTTTTCACACAAGACGCTGAAACTGACTAGAGCAACACCTCTCCCAGCCAGAATAGCCCACCTAGTAAGTCTTATTGATGACTGGTGATTGAGACTGGTTGTTTGTTTGACCCTAGTTTTGATCTAGATCCTATGTTCAATGATGAATAAGGAGTAGATAGATATGTTATAGAAAAGAAGTGGTAAACATTCTGTTCTATTTATGTGCACTGATTATTTGTGTGTGTGTGTGTTTTTGACTTGAACACTTTTGGTACCAGAACCGGAGTTTATGCCTACTAACCCTTTTGTCTATTTTTAGTAGGAAACCTATGGGCCGCAATCTTGCACTTTATGATACCATTCCTTTCCAGGTGTTGGATGGAGAGTGATGATGGATTGATCACCTTTATGTTTTACTGATCTCAGTTTGTTAACTGAAATTCAGTTTATTGATTAACTAGTGCGATTGTACAAGGGAAGCCTTCTAGCCGGTTGGGATTCACTAATGCCCTGCCGACTGAAGCCCCTTGTCTCTAAGCCATAGAGATCTACATCCACCTTCTCCTGTGATTATCAGCAGGGCATCGTGGGCAGGAAGATCATCCCTGTCTCACAAGCACCAAGACGGGAAAGACGCCCCGCACCCAGAATCCGTGAGGAGACCACGCCTGAACCGTGCCATCCCGCGAAGCCGTAACCGGAACGACTGGGAGCTACTCTCATCTGACGAGCAAGCCCAGCCACACCAGCATTCGCCGATCACTACGGAGGAACCTGACAACAGCTAAGTCCCCCGGACTGCGCCAATCATTTGAACTTTCCTACGGACAATGAAGATAATTAGTAACCCTTCCGGCATGGGGCGAACCTTATAGAAAGACAAAAGTCTTGTAAATCCTTTCGGATTCCATTGTTTTTTTATCCATATTTTGTTTTGGCGCCATTGAGCTGCTTTATTATTATTGTTGCATAATCTTATGCAGATTTTGGGAGTAAATAAAATACAAGTGTCAAATAATCCTGAACCCTTTGGTCAGACTGATGAGAGTGGGAGTCTTGTAATTTCATGTAAAACCCTACTTCTCTCTGTCTGCCATTTAGAGCAATTCAACCACTTGTATTTCTTACAACCATACGAGCCAGAACCCGGGCACAAATATAAATTTATTAGATGAAAAGGGGCCGGGAAAGTTGCTCATCTCCCATACCCTAGAGAAGTGGGCTAAAGGCAAATTTTCTAAAGTCTTCCCTAGGGACTTAGCCTTTTAACCCATTACCTCGTCACAATGGTTTCATCCCGCATGACATTGCCGAGCGGACGTTAAAACAAGCTTTTGAAGTAAATGAGTTGGTTGATGGTTTCATCCCGCATGACGGTGCTGAGCGGACGTTAAAACAAGCTTTTGAAATTGAAGTGAATGAGTTTTTTAATAATTCAAAATCGTTGCGATGCGAATGAGTTAACACCACCCCTATTTCACTTTCCCATTCTCCTTCTCCACACCTGCCAAACCCATCTTAACAGAAAAACTGAAGCGTTCCATAAAAAAAAAACCCACCCCACACACATTCTCAATTTACAGAACACCTGACACACACACAAACCCCTGTTTGTTTGTTTTTTCCTTGGGCAACCATAGCTGAAACCACGACTGAAACGATGTAAAGGAGCTTACCCTTGATGCATGTCTGCTGCGAGGGGAAGGAACTCTTCCGATGCTGCACCATCACCCTCTTCCTCCTCTGAATCGGAATCGAGGAGTTTTCCCGAGTCGTCCGCTGAATTGTGGGCCTTATCCTCGTTTGTCACCTCCTCTTCTGCTTTGTCCGAGGAGAAAGAAAAGAACAAAAAAGAAAAGAAGTTTATCCCGTGGACAGATTCATATTACTGTGAATGACAACACATGCAAAAGTATTCAAAGTACACTGGAACCTCCCTTATAAGACCTCCCATTATAAGACTCCCTCCCACATAACGCTGGCTTGGAGTCAAAACGGACTATCTTTAGATAGTCCATTGACATGTTATTGAACTTATTATGAAAACTAATAACTTGTATACAAAAAAGACTGCTGAAATATAAAAAGCATAACCCCCTTTATATATTAAGACCTACTTCTCCGAGACATTGCCCTTCTTTGTAAGTATTAAAATTACCTCCCTTATAACACCCCTCCCTTATAAGACCTCATTTTGGATGATTTTTGAAGGTGTTATAAGGGAGGTTCCACTGTACTGTATTTTTCGGACTATAAGGCGCACCATGAGAAAGGTGGCAGAGTGGTTAAGACGTTCGCCTGCCAAATGTAATACGTGACTGCAATGTGAGTGACCCGGGTTCGAATCCCAGCCTCGCCCTTTCTTTCTATTTGATAGGAAAATTGAACTGAAAGCCGAGTCCTTCGGATGGGGACTTAAAGCTAGTCTGACCCGTGCGCTTTGGGGCGGTTCCCACCTGGAGAGTGCGTCACCACAGTGCAGCACCACCCATTTCTGCCAACCATTTCACGCTCTAGGCAGCTTACCCGTTTTCTGTTTCTTCTGTGACTGCTGGCTGATCTCCTCCAGGAGGTGGTCTGGAAGCTTCCGCTTGTTCAGGGCAGCTAGCTTCTCTTTCTGTCATCAGAAAACACATGCATGCAAGTGCACACACACACACACACACTCATCTAAAATATCATATTGAAAAAACAAAAAAATCTCATATGTGAATAGACGTTAAATTGAAGAATACACACACACACACATAAAACAAGCAAGATAAGAACTACCCTATTTTTCGGATCATTAGGCGCTGCTGTGTATAAGGCGAATAGGGCAATTTTCAAGAAAATTCAAAAAAAATTAAAGTAAAAGGCGCCCTCGTTTATAAGGCGATACACACCTCGCAAAAGAAAGTCGATGTTTGAAGCCCGTACATGTCCTGTAAACGCTTACCGACCACCATTACTGCTGTGATAAATGAGAGTTTGCTCCCCTCTCAAATAATAGAACTTCCGTTTTTGCGACTTCCGGTTGTTGTGTTTGGACTTTTCTTCGTGAAAACTGGTAGATTTTAAGCTCTACAACGATGCTTTTTACATCCAGTGAAGGGTTGTGGCATCTGTTGGACGGTATCTCAGATGATAATAGGGATTTTGAAGCAATTTATCGTGAGTTTTTGTCGTATCGGCGACTCGTTACCACTTTCGATGTTGTGACTCACAGTAGACTGTTCTGAGTACGGCAATCGTTGCCTCTCTTCTCACGATTTTGTTCACTAATAAGGCGCCCTCGTTTATTAGGCGCATAGGTCGAAATTGGAGAAAAAAATAATGCCTTATAAGTTATAGTCCGAAAATGACGGTATACAGTATAGACACAAGCCCAAACCGTGGGTGAAAGTGCAACATCCTCTCCATCCCGAAATAACACGTTTCGATGTTCTCTGGATCTTCACAATCCTGAAATGGTGACTGCATTAAAAATAATTTCAATCAATGTGTGTGGTGTGTATGTGTATGTGGGTGGTGTTAAAATTGCGTATATTTATATTATCTTGTCTTAATCCACCATCCATTTTGGCGGAGAATTTTATAAGACCGTGGATCCGGATGACAAGATGGCCGATCCTGAAGACTCTTTCCTTCAGCTGTTTCAATCCTGATTTCAGGAGCAGGCCTCAACTACTTTACACCACGCCACACCCAAAAAGAGAAACAAAGAGAGAGTGAGAGAAAGTAAAACCCTCTACGGTGCCAACCTCCCTAAAAAGACCCCTCCCTTATAAGACCTTATTTGTTTTTTCAAGGCGGTAATTGTGAGGTTCCACTGTACATCACCCACCCTCTGCAGTTTGAAGAGTTCGTCTCGCTTTCTGCGCCTTTCTCTCTCCTCCTCCTTGCCTTTGCTGATCTCCCCTTTGATCAGCTGGTGCCGTTTATCTGCCGCTTCGCTGGTTTTGGCGCGTGGCACATCCTCTGGCGCGCTGTCACTGTCACTGCCGGCGACTTCGTTGCCATCTTCAGCATCGTCATTGTCATCATCATCGCTGGTCTCCTCTGCCTCCTCGATGAGGTCTTCTTCTGGGGATTCTCCCAGCCCTGATTCCGACTGGAGTTCATCGTCAGACTGGTCTGTGAACAAAAAAGAAACAATAATTGAACTAAAAAACATCAGAACGCTACACATTAACCCTTTCAACGCCAGCCATTTTTCAGCTAAAACTTACCATGAAACTTACCTGGGTAGAGAATGATTATGTCTGCAATATTGGGGATTCCTCTGTGACATGCATAAAATAGGGTCTATCCTTACCTCCCGAAATGAAGAACATAAAGTCACTGGATACCAGAACCTCATTTGATGCCTTTCAGATCATGAGATGCGTCATGCTGCCGTTATGTGCCTAACTAAGAAATAGGCCCAGCAAGTCCCGACTTCGGCTGGAGGAAATCTTTTTGAAAAGTGTTTTGTAAAAAAAGGCAGGAGAATGGACTGGTAAGGCAGAAAGATAGTAGATGACAGTAAGCAAAGGGAAAAGGCAGAGTCAAAGAGAGTGACAGATTAGAGGAAGTTACAAGCACAGAACTTCCAGAAGGTGGGGGAACTATTTATACAAAAGACCCCCCGGTATCGCCACAGGGGACTATTTTTCCTCTGAACATAATCATAACTTTTCGCTGAAATCTGCCAAATTGCAGACCACCCTGGACACTAAAGTAGATTTCACCACTGACCCGATGGTGCTCCGGGCGCCTCATTCTGGGCGCGGTCTGCCGCCCGGAGGGCCGGCGTCTCAAACTCGTCGTCCTCCTGCCGTCCGTGGTGATAGCGCAGCGAGCGTCTGCCAGGCATGATGATGATGACGGGCAGGTAACTGTCCACTGGTGCAAAGGACACCTACACTCCTGAAAATCAGCAACAGTACGTTTTTGACTCACAGAAATCACTGGATTAACCCTTTCGCCGCGAGCCATTTTTCAGACAAAAATACCATTAAGCTTAACTGGGTAGAGAAAAAATGTATCTGCAACATTTGGAATTCCTTTGTGACATGCATAACATTAGGCCTATCCTTACCTCCCAAAATTAAGAAAATAGAATCTTTGGATAACAGGCCCTGATTTCATACCTTTTAGTGACATGGGTGTTAAAACATTGTGGTGCATAAATGTGACATTGGCGGTGAAATGGTTAAAATAAAAAGTTACGCCAGAATACTGGGGTGTATTTTGTAGCAAAGTATTTGAAAACAGAAGAAGATGATGACAACATCAGCCTCGGTGGAACTGGAAGGATTCAAGTCTCAGATCTAAACAAACAACGCCCCCTCCCCCACCCTCCTTCAATTTACCCTGCTCACTCCCCCCCCCCCCCCCCCATTTATTTAAGAAAATGTATATAGCACTTCACCTTTAACCCTTTCATCGCCACTGTCGTCTCTTGGCACCACAATGATTTAACACCCATAAAGGCATCAATAGAGGGTCTGTGGTATCCAGTGACCGTATGTTCTTAATTTTGGGAGGTAAGGATAGGCCCTATTTTATGCACGCCGCAGATAAATCCCCAATACTGCACTTTTGCAGACAAAATCTTTTCTCTAGCCGGGTAAGTTTAATGGTAAATTTTGGCTGAGGAACGGCTGGCGTTGAAAGGGTTAAGCTCTAAGTTATTCCCAAACTGAACCCTCCCTCCACGGCCCCGCCCATCCCTAGTCCACAGCCTTCTAGTTAGAACTCCCACTGACCCAATTTCCCTGCCTCCCCTTATTTCTTCTTCTTCTTCTCTTTGAGGACCACAGTCATTAAGTTGATCACTCTGGCACCCTCCATAGTAAAAATAATAGGGTGACGTGTGTAGCCCTTTCTTGGAAAACTGATAATGTGTGATAATGTAATGTGTGTGCTCTTTTCTCTTTCCCTCTTCCGCTTCTTTTTCTATGGTCACCCCCTAAAGTGTGTACAATTACTTCTGTATAAAGAAGTTGGTCACCACCACAGAAGAAGAAGAAGAAGAAGATAAGTGGGAGCTGTCGCATGAAAATAGGTAGCTCGTAAAAATAAGTAGCTCGCTAGTCTGTTTTTGCGACAACCACAAATTTCACTTTTTCTGTACTTTAACCATTTAACTAACCCTAACCCTAACCCTAGAAAAAAGTGAAATTTGTGGTTCATGCTCAATGTCGCAAATACACACTGTCATAGGTAGCGAGCTTTTTATTTTTACCCCAATAGCTCACCTATTTTCATGCGACAGGAGCCACTTCCACTTTCCTCCGTGAAGGATTAAGGACCAAAACAAAAGTCTAGTGGCGACTTCGCCAGCCTTACTACAAACCTGATATGAGTACTTAGAGTAGTCTTAATGATAATAGTTCACGAAGTTCACGAAGCACTGAAGTGTCCCACAGTTCTTGCCCATGTGTTGGTCATTTCTTTCTCTTCAGTGAATTGAAGTGATGTCCCCTGATAGATACAATTTTACCGAAATCATGCAAAAGCGCGCTAAACTGGCAAAAGGGATGCACAGTCCTTATGCTTTTATGTTGGTTTATTAAAAGACAAGACGGGGGAATAAAAAGAGAAAGGGATAAATGACTCCATGTGTGCTTTTTACAGTTCTTAAAAAAGTGACTGAAGGATTGAAACAAAAAATGGCTAGAAGAGTCAGGGGTGATTTAATTCATGCTTCAAAATATTTAACAATAATATTATATTGATAACCTAAGCATACAAGATTTCATTAAATTATCAAATGTTGACAACATTAGAAACAGTGTTGAGAAAATATTTATTGAATATAGCAAGACTAATCTTAGATAATACTGTTTTACTAACAGAACTGCACCTTTGTGGAACAGGTTAGGGGAAGACGGGGTAAAAAGCGCATGGGCGGGTAAGAAGCCCACCCCAATTATCTCATGAAATGAAGCAAATTTCAGTCTCATTTTGCCCATGAGACGAGCGTTAATGTCTAGCATTCGTCTCATGGGCAAATTTGACTGAAATTTTCTTTAATTGGGGTGGGCTTCTTACCCGCCCATGCGCTTTTTACCCCGTCTTCCCCTACCAACTAATATTAAACAAGCACCAAATACTAACATTTTCAAAAATGTATTAGACAACTGGGAATATTATAAAAATGTGACATACGAATATGATGAATGATTATCTAAAACCTGAGTGCATGATAAACCTTGTACATTATAAATTATATAATCAAGGATGGGACGTTTGAAAGCCTAACGGCTATGTTTAGTCCCTAAAAATCTGTATAAAAGCCTAACCCGAGTTGTTTGATAATGTTTGAACATGACGTACATTTGCTGTCCAGAGAAAAAAAGTCTGACTTGCCTTTTAGCGTAATATTTACGTTAAAGAAAAGCTTTAAATCTGTTAAATTACGGTCAGACTTTAATTTCAATTTTTGCAACCACGAAAGCCACATAGGAGGGGAGGGAATACACTGAGAACACATTCTGGTTTGGTTGCATTGAGTTATGCCCCATTTGACGCTGCCTGTTGTCATGGGGGAAAGCGAAGAGTGGGATGGGGGATGGGGGGGGGGGGGGGGGGGGGGGGGGGGGGGGGCGGAAGGGAAGAGAAAATCAGACATGAAAGAGTATGATTATTGATATGATTGCAATAAGGGAGAAAGGTGGCAGAGTGGTTAAGACGTTCGCCTGCCAAATGCAATGCGTGATTGCAGCGTGAGTGACCCGGGTTCGAATCCCGGCCTCGCCCTTTCTTTCTAGTTTGACAGGAAAATCGAACTGAACGTCCAGTCCTTCGGATGGGGACTTAAAGCTAGTCTGACCCGTGCACTTTACACACGTAAAACCCCCACGGCAGTTGAAAGTCGGTAAGAGCAGGGAGAAATCCCGCTGCCTGGTATGGCCAAATTGATAGCTAGGTTTTCTAAGTGTGCCCACACCCCCTCCTCACCCTGTGCCCCCCCCCAAAAAAAAAAAAAAAGAAGAAAAAAAGGGTAGGCGCCGCACTTGCGGCGACGCGCTCTCCGGGGGAGAGCAGCCCGAATTTGACAGAGATAAGTCTCTGTGACTAGAATATACCACTACCAAATAACAGAAGAAAAGATAAAGAAAATAAATGCGGCAGAGGCAAGCTGAGCCAATAAATTGAACAAAAACCGTCACTAGGCCTAATAAGTTTACAATCAGAAATAAAGTTGCAATGACAAAGCTTTATAAAAAAAATGTGATGAAATATTTATACAATGCTTCAGTTCTTAAATCAACGCACACAGACACACAGACATATCACCCACCCATGCATCCTGTTACTGACACTTTGATCGAACACAAATAACTTCAAGCTAGCTAGCTTGTATTCATAAAAAAATCGGGACTTTACTGGTTTCGTACTGCCTCCGGGCATTGCCTCCAGTATTGTTCCCACCATATTTGTATTTACAAATGTCCCATATGTGTCTGGTTCAGATCAAGAGGACGTAAAACTCCATTTTCGCCCCTGTTACTGACACCTGTATTGTTAGAAAAAAATCGGGACTTTCTTGGTGTTGCACTGCCTCCGGGCATTGCCTCCAGTATTGATCCCAACATCTTTATATCTACTAATGTCCCATGTGTCTGTTCCAGACCGGAGGACGTTAAACAGATCTACTACCATCATGCATCCACCCATTCGCGCACGCGCACACATGCACCGTGACGTGCACGCGCATATATATATATATATATATATATATATATATATGTGTGTGTGTGCGTGCGTGCGTGCGCGCGTGCGTATGCGGTGTGTACGTCTGTAGGCTTATCAGTTGTCGTTTTCCCTTTGGAAATTACACCAACATTGCTAACTGGCGCAAAACCCTGCTTGGTATTTGGTATAGTTATAGTCACAGAGACTTATCTCTGTGAAATTCTTACTTAAAACTTCATTAGTACATTGTCAACCAACGTTGACACCCAAACTGTCCAATGTTGACAGTTTTGCACTTTGGACACTTTGACCTTCCACAGCCCAACAAAGGGAGTGGGTCATAGTTGGCCCACAATCAACATTCCATATTACCAACCCCATTTCGATCCATTTCCCAGCCCGAGGGCATTATAAATACCGACTGTCCGTGTTGACAGAAATGAGAAGGAAAGCATTTAAAGGCACACCCAGTAAATACCAAATGAACGGCGGATAAGTCAAGTTGCATGGAAGCTCAACAAGCCCAACAAGCCCCTTTATATCTAGATTATTCTCCCCGTGGGGATACCGGGGTCTTTCGTAAAAATAGTTCCCCCACATTCTGGAAGTTCTGTGCTTGTAACTTCCTCTAATCTGCCACTCCCTTTGACTCTGCCTTTTCCCTTTGCTCTCTTTCATCCGCTATCTTTCTGACTTATTGGCCCATTCTCCTACTTTAAAAAATTTTTCTTCCAAATAATTTTTCTCCTTTGAGCTCCTCCGAAATCGGAATGTGTCGGCTGAGCGGCACAGCGGGGAGACTCAGTGAAAACTGAAAACCGGTCACATATGTATCTTACTCATTATGGCCATATGGCCTGGGGACGCAGAAGAAGAAGAAGAAGAAGAAATCTTGATGATTTGAAAACATCGAGACTTTCTTGAATGTACACTCCCAGTCTCTGGGAGTCTCGAGACTTTCCTGGTGTTGTAGTACTTCCAGGATCGTTCCACAACCTTTTTTAGTTAAAAATGCCCCACATACATATACCTGTTTCAGGTCGGAGGACGTTAAACGGATTTCATTCAATAACAGTAAAGTGTTTTTAGTGAAAACGGATCCAAACTAGACTGATCAATGAAAATGAATGAACAAATAATTAAACAAGTAACAAAAACAAAATCCATTCACGCATGCAAGACACCTCCAAGGTTTGGGTTTGTCTGGATTCTGGTGAATAGACTATCAGACCAGACTCTGAGATGGATAGATAAAAGAGGTCAACTGTATAAATATTGGTTGCTCCTCCGAAATCGGAATGTGTCGGCTGTGCACAGCGGGGAGACCAGTGGAAACTGAAAACCGGACACATATGTATCTTACTCATTATGGCCATATGGCCCGGGGAAGCAGAAGAAGAAGAAGAAGAAATCTTGATGATTTGAAAAAAACCCACCAAACAAATTCTGATCGCTTCTCGGCCTTTTGGCTAAGACAGTGATTCAGGAACATACATTTTTGTTTATACCCAGGGACGGTATTCATGTCGAGATAGCATGAGACTTAGCATGATGCTAACTTAGAAGCTCTTCCAATGTCCTATAGGATTTAATAGGACTTTTGGAAGAGCTTCTAAGTTAGCATCATGCTAAGTCTCATGCTATCTCAACATGAATACCGTCCCTGGTTGGTTTGTTCAGCCCGTCGTACATGGCGAAAGCCGATACGCGACGCTAATCTGAACTTCCATCCAATATTGGTTGCATCAACTGAGTGAATTGAAATAATAGGCATCGTTCTTAACACACAAAGGACCATAGTAATATCCTGTCAAAAACTGTATCACTTTTCAGAGCTTCAGATTGTTTTCAAACTTCATGGGTCGGATGACTCCTGCTTACAGACAATGAGGGGTCCATATCCAAAGTAACGGGCCAGTAGAGTGCGTCACTGCAGTATTGCACTTACATTTGTTACAAACTTCATGGGTCGGATGACTCCTGCTTACAGACAATGAGGGGTCCATATCCAAAGTAACGGGCCAGTAGATTGCGTCACTGCAGTATTGCACTTACATTTGTTACAAACTTCATGGGTCGGATGACTCCTGCTTACAGACAATGCTGTCCGGCATATCCAAAGTAATGGGCCAGTAATGCATCACTGCAGTATTGCACTTACATTTGTTACAAACTTCATGGGTCAGATGACCCCTGGCTGCACAAAATGAGGGGTCAAATCACCGCCAACAATCTGAAGCTCTGCTATTAATTTAATAAGTTTTGATCCGTTTTAATTAAGTGTAAAGTCTAGCAGAGCTTGGAACATAGTTCCCCTCTACAGTCCAATCCGTGAAAGACAGACAGGCTGGCAAACAGGAAAACACGCTTGCCTTATTCATGGTAGCAAAATACCCCTTTCCTAATAACAGAAGGGAATCACAAATATGGGGGATAGGTGGGGGGGGGGGGGGGGGGGGGGGGGGGGGGGGGGGGGGGGGGGGGGGGGGGGGGGGGGGGGGGGGGGGGGGGGGGGGGGCGCCCTACTTTTCTTTGGTCTCCTACCATCGAACCGTACTGATCCTAGCGAACAGTGGATCGATCAGACAGATCGATGTCCGATCGCTGATCGGCTATTTGATGGGGGGGGGGGCAGATGGGGGGGGGGGGGGGGGGGGGGCAGATGTAGTGAAATGGTAGACCTTTGATCTCTGATGGTTTGGGGATCGTTGTCTGTTGGTGAAAGGGAAGGGACAAGGAGAAGTGTGTTCTCTTTTGTGTTGTTCTTGTCATCGGTAAGGTCTGTCTGTCTGTCTGTCTGTCTGTCCGTCTGTGTCTGTCTGTCTGTCTGTGTGTTCGTGGCCCTCTTTTTTCACTTGGTTTATCTGGCTGTGCGTTTTTCTCAGTACACATATTACGAGGTAAGATGTAACGTGGTGACAGCCCTGACATGGCCTTAGTTGTCGACGGGGATATCATTTTAATCTTAATCTTCCTCAGTGCATTCCTTGTCTTGATCACGCTCTATGTCTGTTTGTCTGTTTGTCTGTCTGTCACACACACACACACACACACACACACACACACACACACACACACACACACACACACACACACACACACACACACACACACACACACACACACACACACACACACACACACACACACACACACACACACACACACACACACACACACACACACGTCAAAAAAAGGACAAGGGCATGTATGTATGTATGTATGTATGTATGTATGTTAGGCGCTTGCATACGTGAGCATGCAAGCATGCAGTGCTAACTGGTGTGTGGTATGGTGTAGCGCGGTGCGTGACCCTATAGCCGTGCTGGCCAAAATAGTATGACCGACCGAGTATAGTGTTGTGTGTCCATACCATGTTCCACTCAAAGCCACAAACACACAAACACTGACCCCTCGCCCTCTCCCCCCTCCCCCTCCCCCCAAATAACATCCCACATTCCTGTGGTCTTCTCAACCGTCCCACCTGTTGTCGCACCTTTTCTCACCCCCATCCCCCCCCCCACTCCCCCCCACGCGCCCCCCCCCCCCCCTTTCTTCCTACTCCCCCCACTCCTCCCCCTGTGTCCCACTTTCTCTTACTTCGTATTACCAAAGACACTGTAATGGGAATAAGACAGACAAGCGGCCATTTTTCCCTATATGAGTAGTGAGGACAGAAACCCGGATTATGGCCCCCCTTGAACCATGAACACCAGCAGTAAATCTAGCACTGGTTGTTACTGTTTTATAGATTTTCTGTCCGTATTTGCAGCATCCTTACCTTTCTTTGTCGTCAAGAAAAGAGAAAAAGGTTTGCTCAAGCACCCAAATTTGAATCTGGTATTTAAAGAAAAACGCCATAGAGCCGCCATTGTTAATGGGATCGCGAACGATAACGATGCTGCAGCCAAAGGGATTAGGTTGTCTTTTCTAGTGCTGCAGCCAAAGGGATTAGGTTGTCTTTTCTAGTGCTGCAGCCAAAGGGATTAGGTTGTCTTTTCTAGTGCTGCAGCCAAAGGGATTAGGTTGTCTTTTCTAGTGCTGCAGCTAAAGGGATTAGGTTGTCTTTTCTAGTGCTGCAGCTAAAGGGATTAGGTTGTCTTTTCTAGTTCTGCAGCCAAAGGGATTAGGTTGTCTTTTCTAGTGCTGCAGCCAAAGGGATTAGGTTGTCTTTTTTAGTGCTGCAGCTCAAGGGATTATAATTCAATGATTACTGCTCTTAACCCTTTCACCGCCAGCCATGTTTCAGAAAAAAATGTCCATTAAATTTACCTGGGAAGAGAAAAAAAAAAATCTGTAATATTAGGGAATCATCTGTGACATATGTAAAGCAAGGCCTATCAACTCCACCCTCGTTTTGTTTTTCTTCTCTTACAACTGAAACAATATGTTGATTCCAGTTTGTACTGGATTCCATTTTCTACTGGCTGTCAGTACAAATCGGAATTCCGATTTGTACTAGTAGGATTCCGAATCCTGCTGGATTCCCATTTCCACTGTGACATATGTATGAACATAACTAATAGGATTTTATTAGATTGATTTGGACAGTGGAATTTCACGTAAATCATGCTTCACAAGTTAATGTCAAAATCGGATCCCACTTAATCGAATCGTATGCAGTGTGGCTTGCCCTTCAGGCTGTTTGATCATCAGTTCTATAAGAAGTAAAGTACCTTGTAACTGGAACGAGAGTCTACGGTGTCACGTCGTTTTGTCTGTCCGTGTGGTGTGGCCTGCTTTGAAAGAAACTGTGTATCACTATTTACAATCCAAACCACTGAAGCGATTGATACGAACATTGGTAGATTTAGGTCTGTCCTCATTTGTCCCTACAATGGTATGTACAGTGGAACCTCCTTTATAAGACCTCCCATTATAAGATTCCCTTCCATATAAGACCTACTTCTCTGAGACATTGCCCTTCTTTGTAAGTATTAAAATTACCTATCTTATAAGACCCCTCCCTTAAAAGACCTCATTTTGGATGATTTTTGAAGGTCTTATAAGGGAGGTTCCACTGTACTGTGT